>NW_020769332.1:5291290-5319301 GCF_900518735.1 Pseudonaja textilis | reverse complement strand
TTTTTTTTTTAAAGTCATTTGTAAAATCTTTTATAGAGAATTTACAAAATTCAAGGGTTCTAAATGGGTTTAGGTTTCGGGTAAGAAACATATTTTAGAAGGTGTCTCAGAAAAGCTACAAGAAAAGAGAAGATACTATTCCTAGAAAGAAAGAAAAAAAGTGATGTACAAATTCTCCTTTCTCCCTCCATTCCCCTTGTTCTACTTTTGTTGTTGTTGTTAGTTGCAAAGTCATGTCTGACCCATCGTGACACTTTGGACAATGTTCCTCCAGGCCTTCCTGTCCTCTACCATCCTCCGGAGTCAGCTCACACCTACTGCTTCAGTGACTCCATCCAGCCACCTCATTCTCTGCCGTCCCCTTCTTCTATTGCCCTCAATTGTTCCCAGCATTAGGCTCTTCTCCAGTGAGTCTTTCCTTCTCATGAGATGGCCAAAGTCTTTGAGTTTCATCTTCAGGATCTGGCCTTCTAAAGAGCAGTCAGGATTGATTTCCTCACCCTGCAGTTCAAGGGACTCACAGCACACCCATAAGTATTCTGTCCTGATTTATAAAGTCTGTCTTACATCTATATTTTAAGATTTCTTTGGGCTAACCAGTCTTCCCCATTTTTTATGCAAAATTCTACCTTCTGAACGGGGTGGGGGGATTAAACTAGGCAAACGGTGGCTTTCAACGGGGAATTATTTTAGTCTGTAGCATGTCTGGGGGCTTCTCTAAGGGGGAAGAAAGCAAACACAATACAGCATCTTTTATGCTTGGATTACTAACATAAATGAATCAGACTTTTTCTTACAATGTTAAATTTCAGTCTATATTACTGGGCTCATAAGGATCAGCAATTTCCCTCCCCTTTCAATATTGAACTGCATTTATGACATATGACTTCGTGATAAAGGAACTGTGGAACAATTGCATTGTAAATCAATTGTGATCAAATTTAGTTTCCATTTTCTTCCCATTTGAGGGAAGATAAATCATTTTCTTAAATTGCCAAGAAACTGTCCAGTGAATAACATTGGCATTATCCCCCTCCCTAAGTTTAAAAGATGTTTTATAAATAGCAAGGGTGGGTGGGTGGAACGTTGTCTGAGTTCATAAAAACCGTCAGTAAATTCGTAAGATTTTGTGCAAAGGAAACAAAGAAGCGATGGCATCTGTTTGTTGCTTATGTGGTTCAAATATTTAATACCTAGACATTTAAAATATTTGTCTATCTATGTTCTGCATTAAATGTTGCCTATCACTTTGATAGCATCCATCTTTAAAAAGAAACAAATTCTGTTTAGGTTTCTCCCATAGCAGGTACATGTCTGTGGGTGGATAAAGTTATTGATGTTTGACCACAAAGGTTGTTTTCCCTCGATCCTGTGGTCATGAGAAGGGATGATGTCATTCTTTTTGTAACTCTGAAAATAGAACGGAGGCTTCTAAACCATGTGCAGCGGAGTTTTCCAAAAGACCAAGTTGTTCCCCAAAAGTCATGTTTATTGAAAGGAATTCAATTTTGAACCTTTAAGTGAAATCCAATGCCACTGATTAGCTGACTAAGAAGTCCTGTGATGTGTGTTCCTTTCCGGACTTTGACTGATAGGCTGTTCAGCTTATTTATTTATTTATTTATTTACGATTAAAAAAGAGCTCTTGGAAATTTAGCTCATTGAGAAGCATTCATTCTTAACTCTAATTTTGGTTCTTCGGTAACCTTCAAGAAAGATGCTGAGAACAGGAGAAATAGATATGTAAGAGCCACAGTGGTGGTGCAGTGGTTAGAATGCAGTACTGCAAGCTACTTCTGCTGACTGATGGCTGCCTGCAATTTGGCAGTTCGAATCTCACCAGGCTCAAAGTTGATTTGGTAATGAAGATATTGAAGGGCCTAAGATGGAACCTTGTGGCACCCCACTGCATACTTCTCTCCATGTAGACTTAGACCCATTAAGGACTACTCGTGAAGTATGGTTTGTGTCAGGCTACCTATCTGATGACTGAGAGTCAACACCATGTTAATCAATAAACAGTTTAAGCAAGGGTGGAAATCTATCCGAAATAAAGTCCCATAGATCAGATATGAGAGCTAGTTTAATGTGCCGGTTAGGTACCAAGCTAGCCACCAGGAGAGGGGGAGTTCTAGTACCACCTCAAGCACAGTTGAGTGACTTTATGGCAGTCACACATAGCCACAAGAAGAAGGCAATGGCAAACCACCTTGCCAATAAAATTGTAAGGATGTATCTAGGTAATCACCTAGATTGACTCAACATTGACTCAAAGGGTCTTGATAGGAATCTGCTATCCATAAGAAAAACTGAGGAATAGTCGGGTTTCCACATCTTTTTTTTTAATTTTATAATACTGCTTGCAGTTCAGAAACACATTAAAATTGTATAGTTAAGGAAAATACACATGCTGGGGAAAAAATTACCTATTAGAGGAAGTATCTCATGCAAAATAAGGAACTAAGAAAGGTATGAGAAAAAGGAGCTATTAGGAGATAAGCTAAAGCCAATGTTTATTTCCATTTAAGAAACTGATATGGGATTTGTATATGGGGTGAATTTACAATAAGTGAAGTTGACTGCTGATTTGTCCCATCTACATACTAACCTACTCTGACGCACCAACGTGCCTACCGTTCCTGTCCTATTGTTTCTTTTATTTTTCTTATATGTATCCATGTATTCATAGCTATGTTTTTACTTATACCTATTATCATGTAAGCAATTGACAGTATTTTGAGATCAGCCAAGGTGAACTGGATAGAAGTAGAAATTGAATTAGAGAATAAAAGGTGAAAAATGAACTTAACTGAATTTTCAATTCTTCATTTGCTAAGTCTCTGTCATAAAACAATTGTGTATGTTTTGTGGGGTAGAGGATTCTGTTATTGGTAGCTTCTGACCAGTGGTGTTACTGGTAGAGACTTGAGAGAAGGTGCCACATGGTGACCTAGACAATGTGGACCTTTGAGCAAGAGAAAAATAGAATGCAGAATAGCAGTTGGGAGGGACGTATGAGATCATCTAATTCACTTTGAAGTGAATTTGATAAAGAGGGTGTGGACAGCTGACCAACCCCTAATGGCGATTCAGTCAACTTTGCCACTCCTGGCTTGGCTTCTCACGCCTTCACCTTCTTCTTATCGTCTTCCCCCAGTTGTTCCTGAATCTTTTTTAAGTCTGAGCTTCCCACTATGACAACTTTTACCTTCTGCCGCAAAGCCTGTACGAAATCTGCCATCTCAGAAGTGATTTTCTGGATTGGTTGAGGAAAGAAAAATGGGTGTGTCAATCAGATAAAACAGGGATTCCAGCAACACTCGCAAGCTCTCTTGATGATGTCTATGATTGAGATAGGAGGGGAGGCTATGAAATGACCTAATGAGGTTAAATGAGTGCCTTAAGCCCAACTTTCAAACTCTTAACAGAATAATAGAGTTGAAAGGGACCTTGGAGGTCTTCTAGTCCAACTCCCTTTTCAAGCAGTCATCCCTATACAATTTCAAACAAGTAGCTGCCCAATCTCTTCTTAAAAACCTCAATTCATGGACCACCCACAACTTCTGATTAATTGTTCTCACTGACTGGACATTTCTCCTTAATTCTATGTTTAGATCTCTCATTGATAAGTTTCTACCTTGCATTTCTTGTCTTGCCTTAAGGTGCTTTGGAGAATAGGTTGACCTTCTTTGTGACTTTGAGATATGTTGTTGAGTCTTTGAGATATGATTCTATGATTCTATATCCTGAAATCAAATGTGAAATACTTAAAAGCTTGGTATTTTACCAGGCTCCCTAAAAGATGCCATCCAATGTTACTCTAGTGTTTGTTTCCCATGTGTCAATCAGGGTAAACAAACAAAACTTCATCTCTGGTATAGACCATCATTTGTTAATAACACAAAATGTCAGAATGTTCATGTTTCTCCAAAATGAAAGCACTGGATCAGGATATATTTATTACTAAGATTTTCACTGGAGCGGCTGAGAAGGTTGACTTCTCAGCAGGTTGACTTCTCAGCACCATCAGTGCTTTGTCCGATGGTAACCTTCAAGGTACTTCAAATGCTTCAAATACAACAAACTGCAGGCTCATTTCCAGTTGCTGGAACAAGTGCATCCAATCACTCCAAACAACAAATGCACATCCACTGAAACAACATATATATGTATGTTATTATTATTTTTTGGTGGGGGGGGGGAGAAGAATAGAGCATTGCCTAGATGGATTAGTACAAAAAGAAGTTTTTTTGTACTAATCCATTTTGTACTTGCCATTACAAAGATAATTTTTTGAAGAGAGACAATGCTATTACAGTCATCTGGAAAAGAGCAATTACAAATATTTGCCATACATCATTACAGCAGTGAATTGAAGTCAGGATTATTCATTGTACGAATCAAAGAATAAGATTATCTGGGGTGCATAATTTGTCTGTTTTTCTATTTAATAGTGACTGGAGGGCGCCAAATGATTCATATTTGCAAGGAAAACAATGATAAGAGCAATAGAGATTTGGCAACAGAGAAACTGGGGGTTACTTTGTAATAACGGTAGATTAACCCTTGGCTTGATATAAATATCTTGAGACCTTGGGTTGAAATGTTGCATCATTTGCAAATTAATCTTGCTTGGGTGGTAGTTCGTTTATTTTTAGTGTCTCAAACCAAATGATGATTATTTCCCAATACATTCATTCTGATTCTGAACATCCACCGTATTGTTGGTTTTTGCTGTTGATGGATTTTAGAGAAATGGACTAGAACTGTTTGGCTAACAAATGGGAACTATTCTACTTATTAAATCTGGCGGAAATTTGGTTATTTGTGAAAACTATTAAGAATTACATTGTCTTATTTCAGACATTATTTTGAATATCAGCATGTCAAAAAGGACTTACAGCTAGGGAATATTGTAAGGAAACTTATCAGAAAATTCAGAAACATTAATGCTCTATCATTCACTGTTAGATTAAGTTCAAAAACATCCTACTGCCTATGTTCTATGAGCAGACTTTGAAATAGTCTTGCTTGCCTTAATGACTGAGTGTTGTTTTCCTACTGTATCATGTCCATGTACCACTGCCCAAAGCAAGAATTAACAATGGCCAGTAAATTTTCTGATTGTTTCCACTGGGGTAGAGATATGAACAGAAGTAGCACTTATTCTACTTCTCTTTTATCTTCCTTATTATTTTGCTTTGGCTTCCACTCTGAGTAAAATTGGAAAGTTCTAAGTAGCAACTAGTTTTGGAGTACTTGCTTCCAGTCAAAAGTAAGGGGGAAAAAAACCAGATCTGGCAACCCTCCAGCAATTGCCAGTCAACTAAATAGGAAAATGGAAGATAAGTGGTTTGCTTTTAGCGGTCCGAAAATTATTATTTTATTCACATTTGTTTGGGAGAAGTTCCCAGTGGATTTACTGTATTTTATTTCAGGGTGAAAATTCTATACCTCCGAAACAACTTTTCTAATACTTACAAGTTAGAGTTAACCCTATGCTTTCTCAGTCCCAGAATAGCAGAGGTTCATCCCCACAAGAATTCAAAAGTTGAAATAAAACAAAATCTTACAACGAAGAATGAAGCTTGAACATATTTCTAATTATTTACTGTACTAGGACTGCTGGTTAAGTATGCCTGGTCTACTATGCTTAAGGGCAATTCTCTTATCTTCTCTGTCTTCCATTATTAAGAAACCAATTCCCTAAAGCAATTCATATACACCCTCTAAACTGCAGTTGGAAAACAATTGGATAGCACTATGTTGCCTATGTAATTATGGGCATTATATTGTTTAAGAAAGGGTTTTAACAAGACAAACACTTCGCCTGTAGTATAAAACAGAGAATGTTGAAAATATTTGTCCTTGAAGTAAAATGCTTTTCTAAATGAACTCTACAACCCCAGATTTATCAATATGAAGAAAATCCTAGGAATTTATTCAGCAACATTTGTACATCCAATGAACTAGTTATTATTCTGGGTTAAAAACAAACAAACAACAACAACAGCAACTAGCAAACTTTTCTAATGCACACAAACTTTGATGAAACTCTTCCAGTACTTGAGGGGCTGCCACAGAGAAGAAAGGATTGTCTTATTGTTCAAAGCACTGAAGGCAGGACAAGAAGTAACTGGTAGAAGGTCATTAACAAGTGATCCAACCTAGAACTAAGGAGAAATTTCCTGTCAGTGAAAACATCAGTGGAATGGCTTGCCTCTGTAAGCTGTGGTACTCCATCATTGGAGGTTTTTAAGAAGAAGCCATTTGTGCAGAATAGAAAAATATCTCCTGCTTGGACAAAGGGTTGGACTAGAAGATATCCAAGGTCCTTTCCAACTCTATTATTCTATGTTCTATGAAGTGAATAATGTCCATTATAGGAACCAAGCAAATCGGCAAATTTGTCAGATACTGTGATATGGAAGCATTCTCCTTATTTTAACTGCAGCACCTGGGGGTACCAACTGAATTCTCCTTAGAATTGTGGATCAAGGTAATCCATGAAAAATTGGACTATTCAATGAATGTTGGTCACAATGGCAAGGTGAGATCTTCATATTTGGAGGCTGAGGTATTTTTTGTTAGTTTTTTTTAAAAGATCTATATCTAAATTAAATCTACTCTAAATTTGAGGACAAATCCTCAGAAAATATTTCTTTGAAAAATGCAAATAAAAACCCCAGCAGGTTGAGCTTCTAATGGGAGATGGTTTCTCTGTTTCCTTTCTGAAGAATGAAATGTCTTCGTTACCATTGATGTGGATGAATCCTTCTTTCCTTAGGGAAGGCACATCACTGTGGGATCATGCCTTTGGGGCAGTCAGAAACTAATTGCATTCCCGTTTAATTATTTCAAGTTAAACTTCTTTTGATGACAACTCATGGTGGTTTATGCAGGTCATCTTATTAAACACAGATCTACTTCCTTGACTCAATAGGCCAACTCTGTATGAATCACCATTATGGTATTGGGTTAATAGATAATAGATAGCTTCTATCACTTTCTGTTTCCCTTTTATGTCTGTTTATCCTTTTTGCTGCATCAAAAATATACTTTCCAGACATCTGCAATCTGGAATTTTCAATATTTAGAGGAAACCGTTTCAACTTTCCACCCACTCACCTATGAGTCACATTGAAGCTCCCCTGTACATAATGAGGTCCTGCACCATTAAAGTAAGGGACAGATTACAGATTAACAGAGTTGGAAGGAATCTTGTAGGTCATGTAGTCCAACCCCGCACCCAACCTAGAGGCCTTACACTATTTATGACAAATGGCAGTCCAGGCTCTTCTTGAAAGCTTCCAGTGCTTGGTGGGGTTGGACTAGATGACCTACAAGGTCCCTTCCAACTCTGTTAATCTGTATCTGGTTGTTCAGAAAAAGGATATGAACATTTTGTAATACCTTTATTTATTTCTGACAAGGTGTGAAGCAAACATGGGAGAAAGTAGAACCCAAGCAACATCGTTAAATTTTACTGCAACTGTAAATATAATTCAATAGTTTCCTCATTTTCTACCACATAAAAAATATGAGCATCATTATAGGTCATAATTGAGAGATAGAGGCTGCCTCACTCTCTAAGCATCCAAATGAGTAATTTGGCAGGCGGTTCTCCAATGTATCATTTTCACAATTAAAATGGAAATGAATTCAGTGCCCCATAAAGTTACTAAACATGGTATATCTTATTAACCAATCCCTTAATTGTAATCATTTTATGATTTCTAAGATTACTAAAGCATGAAAACTATTCTGAGCAATTTTGAATATGAGAAAAGAGAAAGCTCACCCCGCCTTTTTTTAACAAATGCATTTTCATAATGAGTTGGTTGTAGTAAATTATTCAGATTATAATTTGACTTATTAAATACAATTATATCCACATTCATTCCTATTCTCAGCAATACAGAAATATTTACATGACACTGGTTCATTAAATGGATTGAGTTGGTATAATTCTGAACTTTCACTCTGAAATATTTTTATCATCTCCTTTTGGGAAGTGAAGTGAGAAATTATCAGTAGTGAAGACTTAATTTTTAATGAATGAATCTCTGCTATAGTCTTTTTAATGCTAGTCAATTTCAACCACTTATGGATCAAAACTTTTATCAATATCAGATTTCTACCATTCAAATAATTCATTTTCTTTGTTTAGGTATATATCTGTCAAGATGATTTATTAATCATGTCTATTCATAAGACTCTAGTCAAATAATGGTCCACACCAAATTGGCACTAGGTAGAGTTAATGTAATTCAAGGTGGGTTGGAGTAAGACCATTTGTGGGGATATAATGACTCTAGGCTAATTACTTCTTTGACTCTCCCTGCTCTTCTCTTGCACTATCCGTAGAATTCTGTCCCAATGTGGGCAGATATACTGAGGTAAACTCTCACAATTAGCGGAGAACATGACCTTTTCTAAGAATTCTGGGAATTTAAGTCAATGAATCTGACTATGTCAGCCCACCTGGGTAAACCTGTGAAGAAAAACCACCAGTTGGGCTAAATCTACTCTATTGTAAAAGGACATGAGCAGAACCTTGTAACTCTGGAAGTACAAAATCTCTGCTTCCACTTTTAACAGCCTGAACAGTTGGGACGAGTCCTTTCTACGTTTCTTCCTTTGACTGTTAAACCAGTGGGGGCTCCTTTCTCTCTTCTCTGATTGCTTCCTCGGGTAGGGCAGGGTAGCCTCTCTTCCCCGTGTCACCTAAGGTCATCCATACATTCCAATGCAGGTTAGGTAAAGCTGCCCCGAACCTGGTCTAAGACTTGTTCCATAATTTGCTTTATTAATCACATTCCACTTGCTATGTCCTTAAACCTAACTGTGCTACTTGGAATCCTAGGCCAACTCCTTTTTTTTACTGATTGACCTCTTCACCTCTTGCTCAGCTCCATATCATCTGCACAGGCCAATACCTTTTCCCATCCTATGCATCATTTCAGTTAGATCACCAAAATACAAAACGAGCAAAAACGGTTATTCATATGAGTTATGGTAGGTTTTTCTTCCCACGGTCTTAAAGAAGCTGTGCCAGTCAGAGAAACATTTGTGCTATACCAGAGAACATAGTTTAGATAAAGAGATGGAGAGAAGGAGCTGGAAAAAGTGCAACATAAGGTGGGTGTGTTGTAAACAAGAAGGAAAGGAAAGGCAGGGGAGGGAGGAAGGAAATGGAAATGAGAAGAAAAGAAGGAAGGGAAGAAAAGGAAAGGCACAGGTGGGAGGAAGGGAAAGAAGGAAGGAAGGGAAGGGAAGGAAAGGAAAGGAAAGGAAAGGCACAGGAGGGAGGGAAGGAAGGAGATGGAAATGAGAAGGAAGAAAGGAAGGAGATGAAATGAGAAGGGAAGAGAGGAGTGGAAAGGAAAGGAAAGGAAAGGGAAGGAAAATAGCCACTTGGATATACAGTGTAAATTGAATGGAACTTTGCCCTTAGGAAACATGGATTATATAAATATTGGATTTCTCTGGATAGCCTTCTGAATAAAATTTAGTGAATGGTAGTTTTATCACAGACACCAGCAAATAAACTGACCTGCTTTGTCACTTGCTAACTTAATTAGCCTTTTTGTATTTCGGAAGGTGAGATTATTGGTTGTAATTATGTTTAATATTACAATTTTTTCCCTCCCCTCCTTTTATTTAGCTCGGGGCATGAGGGATCGGTCTCCATATTAACATCCCAGGCTTCGTATCTTTCTTGTATTTCACTACCAACGTTTTAAAGAAACATTCTTCAGAGAAAATGTCTAAAATAATTTTTGTTAGGTGGGAGTCAGGGATCCATTCTACCATAAACCGCATCCTAGTTCTGAGATCCAGCATTCTTTGCCTTGGGTAACAAAAGATAGGCATGAATGAAATGTTCTGTATCCTTTTACCTTTTAAAATGTTATATGTTCTTCCTCGCTTATATTCTTTGAAATATAATAAATTTAATAAAAAATAAATCTTGCCCCCCACTTTTCCATCCTGTTCAGGCTGATTTCCCCAAACTCCTTTGTTAAAAAAAATCAACAACAACTAGTTGTAAATAGATCTGCATCAGTGACAAATTTATTTCTAATACTGAAGTTCCAACACTTTTGCTTCTGTCTAAAGGAAGGAGTTGGTTTTAGAGAAAGGACAGTGTGCTTTTATAACACATATAAAGATGTATTTTAAAATATATGGCTATGGTTGCAGTCTTTTAACCATTGCTTTGTCTTACCGGAATTCATAAGTTTGTATTAAATAATGAGAGATCACCATAATACAGAACTAGCAGCTTCCCATTTTTTTTTAACCTGTAATAACAATAGCACTTACACTTATATACCACTTTACAGTGCTTTACAGCCCTCTCTAAGAGGTATACAGAGTCAGCACATTGCCCCCAACAATTTGGGTGTTCCTGAATTCCATCTTTGGTGGTGTAATGTTGAAGACACTCACCTCCCATTAGCAAGGTTGAGGGTTGAATCCTAGGTAGTAGCTGGTAATTCTCTCTCAGAAAGAATATATAACTTAACGTGGCATCAGGAAGGGCATCCGGTCAGTAAATGCTCAACTCCATCTAGTCGCCCCGACTCTACCCTGAATAGGAGCTACAGGGCATAAAAAGGGAGGGTTTTTTTTTAAAAAAAATATGCTACTTACATGCATAACCTCCCACATCCACCACTTCCCAATGTGAGACTTACTCAGATCTTCTCAAGGTAAAATATTAGTAAAGTGACCAACTTTTTTACAGTGAGAAGCAGGACACAAATAAATTGAAGAAAAAAAAACAAAGCCACTTGCGCGTGGCACACTCTCTCCAAACAATTCTCCTGTGTGGAGCGCATGCGTCTCATAATCGCGTCTCACCGCACTGTACCGAGCCTTGACGAATCGTCATGTCAAATACAAAAACATCACATCACACACAACGGATCGGATCGGCATTGATCAAATACGGAGATTTACAGATTAGTCTTCAAATATCAAAAAGGAGGACATGTAGGAGGACACTTTTCGAGAGAGGACAGAACTTACAAAAGAAGGACTGTCCTCCCTAAAGGAGGACGGTTGGTCACCTTAATATTAGACCAGTATTAATGACCATGTTCCACTTGCATTTCTGCATTAAAGGTATTTGAGCTGCGGTGGCACGGTGGTTAGAGTGCAGTACTGCAGGGCTACTTCTCCTGCCTGCTGGCTGCCTGCAATTTGGTAGATCGAATCTCACCAGGCTCAAGGTTGACTCAGCCTTCCATCTTTCCGAGGTGGGTAAAGTGGGGACCCAAACTGTTGGGGGGCAAGAGGCTGACTCTGTAAACCACTTAGAGAGGGCTGCGAAGCACTGCGAAGCGGTTTATAATTCTAAATGCTATTGCTATTGTTATTTGGGGAAATTCTTCTAATCGCCAACTCAAAAGGGAAGATGGCCAAATACAAAACAGAAAACCCAGCATGGTAACAATCAGTAGACTGGCTACTACACAAACCATCCTGACCTGCAAAAGCTCCATTTGCTTGAAATTCTGTTGGAAAGTTTAGCTTGAGAAGTGTTTCAGAAAATAGAAAGAGAGGGGGGGGAGGGGAAGGGAGGGGGAGGCTGCTCCAGGCAGGAGAAGCTTTCTCCGTTGCTGATGAGCTTTCTCTAGATAATTAAGTTAAGGGAAGTGACCTTATTACCAAGTGAAACAAAGCCAGCAGATTTTCTCTATGAAAGGCAGGTAGGGAAGGAGAAGTAAGACATTAAACTACGCAGGGAAGAGAGAGAGAAAGACGGGGGGGGGGGGGGAGAGAGAGAGAGGCAGAAACAGAGAGAGAGAAAGAGAGAGAAATTCAAAGCATTTCCTCCAATTTACATGGTTGGTTTCACAAAGGCTTGGCTCACTGGGAACAACCAACGTGATAAATGTATGTGTGTGTGTGTGTGTGTGTGTGTGTGTGTGTGTGTTTTGGGGAAAAGGGGCTCTCCTTCCCACCCCTCTGCCTTTTGTTTCAGAGTGATTTAAGGACTTGGAGTGTTAAGCCCTTGCTGGATTTTTCCATTTCCCCACACCCGTAGCAGATTATCTTTTATTTTTCTGAGTTAAGCATGTACCAGGGATCCCTTAGGCTTCAGGAGTGTTACCTCTCTGTGATGGGAGCTAACAGGGCGTATCAATTGTTCATGATTTCCTATTCTCCTGCAAATTAGGAGAAGCAGAAGAACCACTGGTGTGTAAATCTTGTGCAATCAGCACTTTTCTTTCCCCAGACTTCAGTGCTGGGCATGTTTGGATAATTAATTATAAGAAAATGCTCTCTCTCTCTCTCTCTCTCTCTCTCTCACACACACACACACACAGAGAGACCCTCTCTTTCCACCCACCTCACCCCTTTGCTCTTGATCCTGAATTGCCATTTAGCAGCCTGTCAATGCTGATCTAATAAATGTGTCACATCCACTTGGAACTGATCCCTTTTTGCTTAAAAGGATCTTGATTCTTAGGAGTGGATTTTAATCTGTTGCCCTTTGGTCTGCTCGCCAGAAGCAATTGCTCATCCCATGTGAGTGACCCACGGGGCTTTTAAAAGTTTTTAAGGTTGCATTTCCTCCAGCAAAACACTGTGTTTCACAGCATCGGAGATTTGAAGTAGTATTTTTTTTTTCTGCATGGTTAATTTTTTCCTGCTTTGTTCTCTGCATATTTGAGATCTCTCTCTCCCTCCCTCCCTCTCTCTCTCTCTCTCTCTCTCTGTATATATATATATATATATATATATATATATATATATATACGTACGTACGTACGTACGTATGTATGTATATGTATATGCATATGGAAATCATGAATCTTTCTGTTCTGGTTTAAGCTTCTCTGTTCTCATTAGGGCCTCTTGGGGTGGGTCTATGATAGTTTGCTGCAGCCAGTTGGCCATGACCAACCTGCCACAGCCAATGCACCACGGCCAAGTCATCATGGATAACTCACCATGGCTAATTCATTACAACTAATTCACCATAGCCAACTCACCACAGCCAACCCACTATGGCCAACTCACCATGGCCAACTCACCATGGCTAATTCACCTCTGCTAATTCACCATAGACAACTGATCACAGCCAACTCACCACAGCCAAGTCACCATGGCTAATTCACCATGGCTAATTCACCACAGCCAACTCATCATGGCCAAGTCACCATGGCCAAGTCACCATGGCTAATTCACCTTGGCCAACTCACCATGGGCAACTCACCATGGCTAATTCACTATGGTTAATTCACCATGGGCAACTCACCATGGCTAACTCACCACAGCCAACTCATGACCAACTCATCACAGCCAACTCATCATGGCCAAGTCACCACGGTCAACTCACTGCACGTCAACTCATTGCAGGACACGAGTTACACTAATTCAAGGAAATGGAGGAATAGAATCATTAAAGAAAGAATGCAAAAGGAGGGACAGAATAAAATGTGAATGGCAAAAATGAAAATCATTTTTATTTATTTTAAATAATTAAATAGAATTGTTAAATTATCCCACAATGAGTTGTCTTGCAGCATGTTGGCCATGGCGAGATGGCCGTGATGAGTTATCCATGGTGCATTGGCTGCAGTGAGTTTGCCACAAGAAATTGGCTGTGGCAAGTTGTCCCGTTCCCTCTTGAGGTAGGGGTAGAGTCTTTATGCAAAAAAAGGAAGGAAATGTGTATCATTTAAAGAAAAAAGAAAAAAATAACTCTTTTATTTTTGGTGTTTGGCAATGAAACATAAAAACATCAGCTGCAATGAAATTCTGGATTGTGAACGAAAGAAGCTGAGCTGTAATCTTCAACACAAACACATAAACAAAGCAAAGCAAAATATATCGCTATCAAGCAAGAAAAACAAAGGACTCACTTTGGGATCCACATGTGTTTCTCCTTTCAGAGTAAAGCTTTTTTTACACCCCCCTCCCAAAATATTTGTTGAAGATTAAAAATCATGGCTACAAAACATACAGATCATAATCTTTGTGCTCATCTTTTATACATTAGAATTCAAAGTATACACATTCTCTCTTTGGAACTACAGGATTTATCATTTATTATCCACTTCATGGATGTCTCGGTTAGCCATTTTAAAGCTCTCTTTCTAATTGACTGAAATCCTGCCCCCTGGTATTCTTCTTTCAGCTTCTTTTACTGATCATGTACAGTTAAGTAGCAAGGCAATATATTCGGTGTCTGCTACCCATACACCCAAGTGGAAAAAAAAATCAGCTATTCTGCTTAAGTCATTCTTTCTTGTTTGAAGCATTTTCATAATGTGTTCCACTTTTTTCTTTAAAAAATCCTTATTAATCCATAAGAATTAACACTCCGATTTGCAAAAGACAAAAAAAAAAAAATCTGTTTCAGTATTTAACTTTCTTTTTTAACTAATTTCTTTCCCAGCGTGGTATATTTGCTTTTCAAATATTTCCTTTTTAATCTCCTCCCCTCCCCCACCAAATCCAATGGGAATGAAGAGGGTTACACTTACTTGTAAGAAATATACAAAACATAATGTGGTTACAGTTTCAAGCAATATATGACGTGGCTGAAGGATTTATTTATTTGATTTATTTGATTTGTCAATCACTTATACGATAATAGGTATAAGTATTAACATGAGTAAGAATACAGGAAACAAATAAATGGGGACAATAGGACAGGGGTGGTAGGCAGGATGGTGCACTTATGCACGCCCCTTACAGACCTCTTAGGAATGGGGTGAGGTCAATAGTGGATAGTTCAAGGTTAATGGAGTGGTGGTTAGAGGACGTAACCACAGTTAGTGCATTCCAGGCATTGACCACTCTGTTGCTGAAGTCGTACTTTCTGCAATCAAGTTTGAAGCAGTTTACATTGAGTTTGTATCTGTTGTGTGCTCGTGTGTTATTGTGGTTGAAGCTGAAGTAGTCATTGACTGGTAAGACATCGTAGCAGATAATTTTGTGACTATGCTTAAGTCCAACCGTAGGTGGCATAGTTCAAGGTTGTCCAAGCCCAAAATCTCAAGCCTGGTGATGTAGGGTATTCTGTTACAAGCAGAGGAGTGTAGTACTCTTCTCATGAAATACTTCTGGACTCGCTCAATTGTATTAATGTCCAATATACAGTGCGGATTCCAGACTGATGAACTGTATTCGAGTATTGGTCTAGCAAACATGTCATGTGGCACCACTATGATGTTAGGACTAGAAAATTCTGAGAAATATGTTCTACTCGGAATCAGGAACAGCAGCATCACTAACAAAGTAGGACTGCTAAAACCATAGAATTATAGGGCTGGAAGGGATCTTGAGGTCACTGCCCAAGGCAGGATGTCTTCTACCATCCCGGACAAAGATTGGACAATCTTTTCTTGAAGACCTATGATGGAGCACTAACCACTCTGGGAGGCAAGCTATTCCACAAATGAATCATTCTTAGTGTTACAACCATCTTCAAACAGCTTGCACTCAACTTACACAAAACAGAGACAAGGATTTCATGGTGGCCACCATCTTGATTTTCTGGGATGACACCTCTACGCTCATACTCTTGTTAATATATATACATATATATATATATATATATATATGTGCTGAATCAGTCAGAAAGGCGGAATTGGCAGTAGAAGTTGCCAACAAGAAGAGATTGCAGTCATGAAGCCCAAAGAGCTGTAAACTGATTAGATGGGTGGAGGCAAAAAAAAAAAGATAGAAAAGCTATTGGAAGATGGACAGTTTTAATTCTCTGTGTCCTTTGCTTGATTGCATTTCTCTTGTGAAGAAGATGAAAAAAGGGGGTGGCATGCAGATTTAAAAGGGTAGAGGGAACTCCCCCATGTGAATTGCTGATCTGCATTTCGAAACTATGGCCAATCTCATTATTCCCCCATGCGCAACCCCAAACACCATTCTCCAGTTTCCGAATGGAATGAATTAAAATGTTCATTCAACCAGCACTGTCAAGACATCATCAACATAATGTCCAAATGGCAGTGCATATCGAAAAAGTACAGAGGCACAGCTGAGAAACAGAAATGAGAATCTTGAATATATTAATGAAATGTTAATTCATGTGCCTGCGATGGTGGATTTTATTAGTCCTTGTAAATCTCAGATGGGTGTAGAAGTCATGAGATTTCTGGAACCCTTGTAAATTAGCTTCTCGTACTAATGAAACAGTTGTTTAGGTTGTCAAAGGGACTGGATTGTGAAGGATTTGGGTATTGAGACAATTACTGAACCAAATAATTAAACTATATTGCAAAATTACTCTTTTTAGCAATATTTACAGTGTACTTTCTCCTCTCCAGTTGTTCCCCTCTCTTGGGCAGCCGGGGGAAGCTGACTTATGATGCTTGTTACAGATGAAAATACACTCACAACAGCCTTAGCCAACAACACATGCACTGTTTTAAAACAACATGAACACTGAGCTGAAAATAATCTCATCTTGCCATACACTTTCAAGTGCAGGATATTATAGTTATTTTGAGATCTATAGATTAAGGTTAAATAGCAGCGGAATCAAAAATGTCAAGATTTTTTTCTTTCTTGTGCTTTAGAGCTGGTATTTAGTGATACTTGATCTGACCTCCGCTTTATTGGTGGTAAAGCAGATTATCAGGGGGAAAAAGGTAATAGATGGAAAATTTTCACAGGTGGATTAAATAAAGACAAACATACATTGCCATACACTGGATAGCATTCTTTCACTGAGCGAGAAATAACTTTCAACACTCTCAAAGATGGCATAGTCTACGTCTCTTTCTCTCTGAATGAAATTATATCAATATCCTTTCTTCAAGTAGCTTTACTTAGAAGATAGATTAAAGCTGAATTTTCAGCTGTGTTATGTCCAAGGAGGCTTTAGATATGTTTTTTTTCCACCATATTTTTCTTTTCATTTTCTTTTGTTTCTTTTGTCTCCCCCTCTGTTTGCTTTTTGTTGTTTATCAACCAAATAAATCTATCTTAGGCTCTCTTTAGAGCCTTCTCATTTTCAAAGGAACTAAAATAGGACCAAATACATCAGTTACGACAACTACAATATGTAAATGTACTTGGGAGAGAAACCCCTGCAGTTAGTGTGGTGAGAGTTAGAACATCCCAATGACTCTCTGTGTCAACCTCCATCTACCCTAAGTCTTCCAACTCTCTGGGGTGCCCAGGGAGTGGCTGGGGGTCAGGACCCTGGAACGTAGCTCCAGTTAGAACCAAGTTTTTCTTTGGGAGGACTGGCTTGATGTCAGGTTCCAAATAATGCATCTGCCAGAAATTGAACTCTGAGGCACTTCTTTTCCTCAAAGAACAACGTTCTAAAGTTCCCAGGCTTTTCACCTCACCATATATCCTGGTTTCTTATTTTTATTAAAGCAATATGTCACATTATTCAAGTGAGATGAGACTCTGATTCTCTGACTATTTTTTTTTGACTGATGAAGTTACTTGGATGAGTAATGAAACCTCTCAGATTAACAAACTTTTGTCCTAGTTGCCATGATTTAACCTTTTAAGACAACAACAGTAGCAAGCATACCAAAATATGCCTTAAAACTTGATCCCAAGCATGTTGTCTTTCCAGGATTCACTGTCTTTTATTCAACAGCAGTATTTGTCAATCTTGGCAACTTTTAGATCAGGGATGCCATGGGCCGTATTCAGCCCGCAATGTGGTCAGAATTGGCCCACAGACCCATCCTGGAGAATGTAAGGGCCCGTTTTGACCTGGTCTACCCAATGTGAAGAGGAAACATTGGGCCAGTGTGGCTTTGGCCCTGTCTATCCAGTGCAAAGAGGAAACAGGCCAGCAGTTTGGTGTGTAAGGTCCTGCCTCTCCTTCTCACTCAAGGAAGTAAAAATTCTTGAAACTTAATATATAAAAAGTTTTTACTTTCTTGAGCGAGAAGGAGAGGCAGGACCTTACATAAAGCAGACTCTAAATCCTCTCAGGCGATACAATTAGAAATAAGGCATTAGAAATGCCTCCCTCCAGTCCAGTGTGGATTCAGCCAATCCACATGTGTGGAGATGTTATTGCCATGGCTGTCCTGAGAACCAGATAAGCTGGCATTCCCAGGGTCATCTTCTGCTGACTTTCAGAGTGAAACAACCCACATGGCCCTCCCCCTTAGTACATTCCCCAAAGGCGAGAAAATCTCAGGTTGCTCGGGCACCAGGATACAAGTTATAAAATAGCAGTTTTCAGAGGAAATATGAAAGCAGTACACTCGGGGTTCCCCCCTTCCCCCCAGTTGAATGGAAGTATCACTCTAGGGATCTTACATGGTGAGTGGCAACACGCTGGCCACATCCACCCAGTCAGCCATGCCCAACTGCCCGTCCATATGGTCAACCACAGCCCTGATGTGGCCCTCAATGAAAGTGAATGTGACACCCCTGTTTTAGATCATTGGACTTCAACTCCAGTAAAGTTTCTGGACCTTGAAGAAGTGCCGTAGCAATTGTTTGCATCGAGTAGATTAAAAGAATAGATTAGTCTGAAAGCCAATGTCTCAAGGCGTAGTGAGTAGAAGGCAAAGTCTCGATAGACTAATAACAATGTTGGCTTCTGAAACATGGTCATCCTGTAGTTAGACACATCTCCTCTGGCCACATCCATCATCCACCTTGTGAGAGTAGCCTTAACGTGCTCTGAAATGTTCCTAAAATACACATGTACCAGCTCTAAAAGTCAGAGGAGCTCTTTTTTTTATGTTAGGCACATTTTCATTCAATTAGTAACAATTTGGATTATCTCTCTCTCTTTAATTCAGGCATAGATCTTCCCTAGATATTTATGTCCCTTTCCTCCTATCTTTTCCATTAATTGGGATGGATCTGTATAAAAGGAAGATTGGTGGGTTTTTTGTTCCTCTGAATTATATAGTTAAAATAATTAAACTCTTCAGCCCCATGACTTCCAGCCATTTAAGAGGAAGTTAACCCTTTCTCCAAGCACCAGAATAAGGACAATAGGCTTTCTGCAAAATATTCTAGTTGTTCTCTTATTTATACAATGGCAGTTTTGTTTTTTGGGGGGTGTCTATGATCCTGCCTACAGTCTTCCACATTTCTGCCAGGAATGAACTTGGATGCACAGTAGACCTCCCGAGCAGTGGTGGGATTATTATTTTTCTTACTACCAGTTCTGTGGGCATGGCTTGGTAGATGTGACAGGGTAAAATCTCCAGTCAGAGGTGGTATTTGCTGGTCCTACAAACTACTCAAAATTTTGGCTACCGGTTCTCTAGAAATGGTTAGAACCTGCTGAATACCACCTCTGCCCCAGGGGTGATTCACTGTAGCTGTAGGAGGAGGAGTTGTTGGTGATACTTATCTGATCAGGAATTGAAACACACTAGAATTTTCTTTTTCACATAAAGTACATAAAGACCTGACTTATGACTTACATAAAGACATGCTGTCAGCCTTGGAAGACATATTTTTCACTTGGAAGCTTCAAGGTTGACACATTCAGTGCCTGGGAATTTGGGAGGGGGGATTTCATAGAGAGGTGGAAGATTAGACTCAACACCATTCTTCTCATAAAGTCAAAGACAAGTTATCCTGCACCTGAAGAGGAGTGACTGGAGGAATGTCTCCAGATGGGAAGAGGTTTGATTGGGCCATGTGATGGACTGATGGGTGCAGGGGGATGGGTCTTTGATTTCTCTTTTGGGAAGGGAAGACCCGGAACTCTCAGATTTGGGTTTTCCCAGATGTGCCAATATGGCAACTCTAATAAAATGGAACTTTGAAGAAATGTTTGTCTCAGAGTTTATTGGTTTGAAGTTGGTTAGTTGGAACACTGATACGTGACTTATTCCATTGGTTGATTACTCTCATCATTAGAAAATTTCTCTAGTCTTAGAAGCACTGGTTTCTATAACATCAACTGTTATAGAAACCAGTGCTTCCAAGACAAGAAAGGACCAATATGTAAACGTGTCTCAGACCTCCAAACCATAAAGTATCTATTAAGTTAGAAAGAGAACCAGTTCTGATTAAGACACCAGGCTAGAAAGTGGCAGACTGTGACTTCTAGTCCTGCCTTAGCCATGAAAGCCAGTTGGGTAACCTTGGGCCAGTCACTCTCTCTCAGACCAACCCATCTTTGCTGTGGGGAAAATGGGAGGAGGAAGGTATGTTGGATATGTTCTCGGCCTTGAGTTATTTGTAACAACTAGAAAGGTGGAAAACAAACAAAGGCAGTAAGCAGAACAAAATGATCACATAATCTCAAAAATATAGTCATTTTGTTTTGCCTCCCAAGTCTGATCTTCAAATCCTACATTCTTTGGTGGTCTCTCATGTAAGCCTCCATCTGAAAAACCCATTTGTCTTTGTTCTTTCTATGTTCTGAGAGCATTTCCCATGGCATTTCTATCCTGGTAATCTCTGGTTCAGAATCTCCAGGAATCCGGGCAAACATTGGCTCATTATTCATGCATTGTTTTGGAGGGGAGAACGGTGGAGAACGGTGTCATGACGCATTCTTCAGAGAGAATAGCAACCTTTTGAATTGCTCCTGCTGAGTTTCTTGGTGTCTCTGTCTTTATCTGCTATGTTCCACTCTGCTAAACGTTTAAAGGTTTGCACCTCATTAACTCTGAGACCATACTTATTTCCTAACTTGTAACTACCTGCAACATTTTCTCTGAAACGGGGAAAGCTATTCAGCTTTCAGGAACTTTGGGCTGTGAAAAGCGAAATGCATGTGGTGGGTAATTGATTTCTGTGACGGCTTAATTAATTCTGGGGTATACAAGTATTGATTTTTTTTCCCTGCCTGTTTCCCCCCCCCCCCCTAATATTTGCAGCAATACATTAAATGTGTTTAAAGTCTTCATGGGGGGGAAAGAATAGGAGTTCTCTGTATTATTTTCTTTGTTGTTAAAGAAGTCTCTAAAAATTGGAGATGAGTTGTTTGCTCTTGTCCATTGTTTTCCCTCATGGCAATGAATGAGGCTAAATAGCAAACAATGATAAAGAAGACAAATACATTCATCTTCATTTGTTTATTAATGTATTAAGCAATTTAAATCCAGATACACTGATGTTGCCTTCTTATTCACAGTTGTTTCTGATTAAGGCCGGTTGAACTGAATGTGAATTTAGCATCCATAGGTGCCCAATGTCTCATTTAATTTATCAGTAGAAAACACACAGAAAATTTCCCTCAACTTTACTTTAGTAAGGCAGAGTAAAATATTTGAAAGTATATTTCATTATCCTTGTTTCTGGTTTGTGCAAAATAGATGATAGGTAGGTAGGTAGGTAGGTGGAGAGAGAGAGAGAAAGAGAGAGAGAGAGAGGGAGAGGGAGGGAGAGAGAGAGAGAGGGAGAGAGAAATAGATACTATGTAAAATTGGTGCAGTTACCTATATGGCTTGGCCCTGTACAGATGAAACTCAAAAAATTAGAATATTGTGCAAAAGCTCATTTATTTCAGTAATGCAACTTAAAAGGTGAAATTAATATATGAGATGGACTCATTACATGCAAAACAAGATAGTTCAAGCCGTGATGTGTCTTAATTGAGATGAGTATGGCTTATAGCTCATGAAAACATGGACAATATGGACAAAAAAAAGAAAAGGATTGTGAGAAATACAGTGATTAACAATTGGAAGGTTCCAGTAAGGTCTAGAATTATTTCACTCCAAAGTCCATTGAAATTGGGCAGCTAATAAAGATGGATGGGTGGATGGATGGATGGATGGATGGATGGCTGGCTGGCTGGATGGCTGGATGGATGGAGCTTGGAAATTCATGTCATGATATAACATAGGGCAAACACTCATGGATATGAAGAGAAAGAACTCTTTATATATCATGGTTTTGTAATGGTCAGCTGTGGTGGAAATTATCTCCTGTGAAAAGCCCAAATTCCCTCAACATCTCCAGAGCCAGTAATTGTGGCTTTTCCACATGGCTGCTACTTCTGCTCCTTCTTCTGTAGGAGAAGGGAAGGAAAGGAAAGAGAGGACTGGAAAGAAAGGAAGGAGAGGTTGATGTTTTGTTTTAATTATTAAAGAAGAATTTGACACAGAGTATAGTCTTACAAGGCATTCCAATGTTGTGGCATGTTTGTTCTCCCCCTAATAAAAATGCAACATATCCATCATGTTTAGGGGTTCACTTCAGAATAGTTGGGTCTTCTACAAAACCTTTATACCACCAAGAAAGTTACACCTCTAAAATATGAGGGGAAAACATGCAAAAAGCCCCCGATCACTCTGGAGCACAGTGCTCATAAATTCCATATGCTTTAAAGGGTAGAAATAAATTATTTTGAAACAAGTCCTTGTAGCTTGCCACCAAAAAGAAAATTTAATCATCTTCATGACAAATTTAAATGCAGCATTATAACTAGGAACTAGGAATGTTAAAAGCTCCCACTCCGTCATCACACAAGAGACTAAAACATTATTTGTTTAAAAGTCTGGGAATGGAATTTAGGCAATTTAAAACCATATTTAAATATTGGCTTAAAAGTAAGTTATTCACATTCTTATATCACAAAGAAACCTAGCTTTGTTCTTCAGAAATAAGCAACAGAATATACAACCTGAAATAATATAGCTGAAGACTCAAAGCTGAAGATAGTGTCAATTTAAGAGCACAACTCCTATGTCATTGATTAGGAATCAAGGATTTAATTCCATAGTGTTTTTTAAAAAAACTATGTATCTTTCTGATGGAGTTATCTTGCTCTTTTTTCTTTTTTCTTCTCTTTCTTAAATTAAATTGCCCTCCCATCTCTCACAAACAAACAAACAAACAAAACCCAGGACAGTCTTCTACAAAACAACTGTTTATTTGGCTATAGTTTTCTGAGTTTGCAACAATTATATTAAAAATTCTTAAGAGGGTATTGAGTTGCCCACTCTAGCCCTACATCATTTAATGGCCCTGAGCAGTATGATTTTGTTCACACAAAGTGGTAAGTCATGCATTTTTAAAAAACATTGTGTGTCAGCTAAGCCACAGCTGGCTAAATTCACGATTTACTAAATCAGAAGAAAACAACCCAACCCTTGCGTTCACACAATGTGGGAAGTCAATCTGTGCCCTTATGTTAAGAATGGTTAATTATATCATACAAACACACTATAAAGAGAAACTAATATCAGTAAAAAAAGAATATGTGTAACTCAGGGTTAAATTTTTGAACTTGTTTTTTTTTTTTTTTGTCGTTTTGTTACAGATGTCCCCAAGGTGCTTTTTTGAGGAGATAACTGGCCTTTTTTGCTTTTTTCTTTTGAAGAGGTTTCGCTTCTCATCCAAGAACCATCTTCAGCTCTGACACAATAGTGGGGAATATAAGGATATTCCTTGCAGACAGCTGGTCATTTGCATCCTTTTAAATAATCACTGAGACCACTTGGAGGTTTATCTGTGTCCTCAGGGTCATCTGAGTTAGTGCCCCTGGTTCCTGTAGTGTGCAATTTTTCCTTATAGACACTTTTCTTACAGCCACTTCATTACTAGGCTAGAAAACATCAACAATGCAAAGAGAATTGGGTTCTCTAAACTTTTATGCATTAGTAGCTTACTCTGCCAGTTTTGGTAGGCATGTGACTTTCTCCTTGATAGTTCCTTGATTAGGGTGTTGTCTATCTTTCCTCGTTGTATATCTGGTACTACTTCCTCTTTATCACTGTGTTGGCTGCTGGAGCGGGTAGGCTTACGGTTGTTCAGTTCCTTCCTAGGTTTTGATTGCATATTTTAAATGGTATCTGGCTTGATAATCTCTTGGTCCTGTTTTTTTTTTTTTTTTGTACAGTTTACAATTTTAATTTGCATACTTTTAATATATTAATCGCTTGTTTTATCATGTTATGATCTGTAAGCTATCCAGAGTTGCCTTACGGGGAGATGAGCAGCATTTAAAATATAATATAATATAATATAATATAATATAATATAATATAATATAATATAATATAATATTAATAATAATAATAACAACAACAACAACAACAACCCATATCAACCATATGCACCAGTCAATTATATTTGTGATACATTTTTAAATTTTCAGTTGACTGAGTTTCATGTTTAATGAATAAAAGAGATAATAATAATAATGATGAGGAGGAGGAGGAGGAGGAGGAGGATGATAATGAAACATCTGAAAGAAAACATCCTCAGAAAGCACCGAGAACCCAACCATTTTATTTATTTCTTAGACTCTTATCCTATCTTAATAATTTACCAACCAATCTGTGGTTCCTTACGCCGTCCTGCAAACCCTTTCATTTTGTCTGCTATTGGATTGTCTAAAAACACCTTTAACTGTATCACAACTGCTTTCTTTCAAATTGTTCTCCTTCTTCCTTTGGGTCACAAGGGGGAAGAAAAAGTGGGGCACAATTTAAGCCTTTCCTAAGTTAGATGTGCAGTTCTTTCTTACCAGATACGATTTTCAGTTGGGAAAGGAGATGGGAAGGCATCTCTTGGTGTCCTTATATTATTAACAGAGCAGGCTTCAAGGAAGCATTATTAATGATGTAATTAATATAGATAGATGCAGTATACATCAAACAGGCCATTACTGTAGAGGTCTGGATCTTGCAATTTGTATTAAAGATTCATTTTAAACCCACAAACAAAATAATGTGTGCTGCTCAGATTGGAAATCCACTTTTGAGAAGTATGAAATATGTCTCCCTCCATCCATACCCTCCATTCCCCGTTTTCTACATGACATCCTCCTCTAGTATTATTCATAACTCTCCACCCCCTAAATTTTTGATTTCTTCATGGCCTATTGCTCTCTGGATGGATTATTCCTCCAAAGAACCTGAAGGTAGGATAAGAAGGAAGGGATGGAAGCTCATCAGAGGGAGGTCTTAGCTGGAACTAAGGAAGAATTTCTTGACAGTGAGAACAATTAATCAGTTGAACGGCTTGCATTAAGAAGTTGTGGGTGCTCCATCATTGGAGATTTTCAAGAAGAGACCGGAAAACCATTTCTTCAGGATAGTATAAGAACAGGAGGTTGAATTGTCTTGAACAGGAGGTTGGATTAAAAGATCTTCAGTGTCCCTTTCAGTCCTATGACTCTATGACTGTTTAGATGCCCATTTCCCCTTTGGTCTAATTCCATTTAATACCGTGTTTCCCTGAAAATAAGACTGTCTTATATTATTATTTTTTTTGCCACCAAAGAGGCACCAGGTCTTATTTTGGAGGGATGTCCTCCACAGACTAACCTCACTTGCGTGCACCGCCCCAGCCTCCTTTTTGCTGTCAGAGGCCTTCAGGAACTTCTTCTGCAGCTGGCAAGGCTTTCCTGAAGGCTCTGCAGCTGATAACAGAGCTCCAGATCGATCCAGAGCTTTGTCATCAGCTATAGAGGCCTTCAAGAAAGCCTTGACAGCTTTGTTAGAAGAAATGGGCCAGCAAGGCAGGTGTTGGGGTGGGCAAGGCCTGGCTACAACTGTCCAAAGATAAGTAGTGGGGCAGTTCTACTCTCTCATCCCCACCCTAGCTTATTTTTTACTGGTGCATTCTAGAGTGGGCGAGATCTTAATTAGGGCTTATTTTGGAGGAAGGGCTTATATTGGGCAAACATGTAAAAATCAAGGTAGGACTTACTTTCAGGGTAGGTAATATTTTTGGGAAAACAGGTTATTTAAGATCTTGAACTTTTGGCTTGACCAGGGTACAACCAAAAGTTCCTCATTGATCCTGTTATTTTATAGAGTTTTAAAGGCAGAAGCTGACATTTCTGCAAAGCAGAGAGGATCCTATAGTCTGTGTAATCATCATTTGCTTTAGTGGCAGAAAAACTGGGACAATTTTCAGAGGAGCTAATTAATTAGAAAGTTGCTACTGATAGTATTAACTGAGAGTGTGAGAAAGAGATTTCTGTTAACTTTTTGATGCTGGTTTAATGAGGTGAAGGGAGGACAGTGAAACATTTTTCCCCTGCCAGAGTGGGAGGCTAATCAGTCCAGAATATTTGCTCTTCCCTGTTTTGATTTGATAACTTCCTTTGAAAACTCAAATATGTTTTTTTAACATTAATATTGGCAAATGTTCTTGGCTGCCTGATGTCTGCAACTATAGGAGAAGGGGAGGCAGAGCCTGAGGGAAGAGTCAAAATAGGAATCAGCCTGGCATCATTACGTTCCCACAAGCAATCTAAGTTCAGCTCATCTTGAATTCTGTGGACTCTTATTTAGCTCAATAAATAGCAAGAGCACTTAGATTTATATACTGCTTCACAGTACTTTACAACCCTCTCTAAGCGGTTTATAGAGTCAGCATATCGCCTCCAACAATCAGGGTCTCATTTTACACATCTCAGAAGGAACGGAAGCCTGAGTTAACCTTGAGCTTGGGGAGATCCAATCTGCCAAATTGCAGTCAGCAGAAATAGCCTGCAGTACTGCCCTATCGCGGCTCCTTAAATCACTTTATCTGGAATGTAATGTATGATCCCGGTTCTTTACACTATAGGAGATGAACCTGAAGGAAGGATCAAATATGTCATCAGTTTGGAGCCATTGCACACCTTCAAGAGACCTAAATCCAGTTCTCCTTGAAGTCCACTGACTCTTATCTGGCAAGAATAGAGTGGAATGGAATGGAATAGAATGGAAAGAAATGGAATGGAGTGGAATGGAATGGAATAGAATAGAATGGAAAGAAATGGAATGGAGAGGAATGGAATGGAATGGAATGGAATGGAATAGAATGGAAAGAAATGGAATGGAGTGGAATGGAATAGAATGGAAAGAAATGGGGGCAAGTTGTTCCACTGATGATCAATTGTTCTCACTATCTGGAACTTCCTCCTCCTTTCTTGAGTGGGTCTCTCTCTGATAAGCTTCCAACCATTGCTTCTTATCCTGCCCTGGGATGCTATGGAGAATAATTGGATCCCCTTCTTCCCTGTGACAGTTTTTTCAAGTATTGGAAGATGGCTATCCTGCCTCCCCTGAGTCTTCTTTTCTGTAATCTAAATGTATCTAGTTCCCTGAATTGTTCATCCAGCGGTTTAGCCTCCAGAATCCTTATTCTCTTTGTTCTTCTTCCCATTATCCTTTCTAGGGCCTTTTTTTTTTGTATTGTGTTGACCAGAACTTGACTTAGTATTCCAACTGGGCTTCACCAGTGCAGTATAGAAGGTGTGGCACTAGCCCAGAATTTGTTTGTATTCTGATTTGGCAATTCAGTTGCATTCACAGCTTTAGATGTCCCTGCATGGTGTTCGGTAATTATTTTTTTTCATTTTGTGCAGCGGTCAGTATAACTTGGGAGGCAGAATACCTCTTTTTCCACATTTGAGTTTTTAAAATGCATCTTAAAATTTTTCATGGTAGAGATCCTTGGCTTTACATTTGAAATTCTCTTGCCAATAAATCAACTTTAGAGTACAAGAAATGTGGAGTTTCAAAACACTGAATCTTAACTGACCCGCCTTTTTTTCATTATTCTCTTGTATTGGTAGAGATATCACACATATGTTTGAAACTATGTGGTCGGGCTTAGTTTTGGGGGAGGAAAATAAGAGAATTTTTTTTTTTTTGCCTCTGCCTACCAGCATCTATCGGTATTCCTCTGGCTAGCATCCTGTCAGCGTGTGAGAGAGTTGAGGGCTGCTTGGAAACGGAAACAGTATTTGCTGTGTGAGCAAGAAGGAGCCTAAGCGTGACTTAGCTCAACTGTTTTGTACTAAAGCTGCTTGGTGCTATGAAACTGAAACTCCTCCTCTGCTTGTGTTTTGCCTTTGGAACAGATTTCTTTTCAGGTGGGGAAAGGGAGTAGAACTCCTTAGCATCAGAGTGTGTTAATAATAATAATAATAATATACAAAATATTAATGCTCTATGGTCATTTCGAAAAATCCTTTCTTAGCAAGCACCTAGAAACGGAGGTGCCAAATTCCACATAGGTGCCAAATTGCAAGTTTGTAGGCTTTACGGTTCTGGAGATTTTGTAATGAAGTGTGAGTGTTATTTCACACACACACACACACACACACACACACACACA
>NW_020769332.1:5274036-5291280 GCF_900518735.1 Pseudonaja textilis | reverse complement strand
GGGGGGGGTATGTGTCTTAAGAAGAGACTGGACAGTCACTTGACTGAGATTGTATAGGTTCTCCTGCTTGAGGTTGACTAGAAGACCTCTAAGGTCTCTTACAACTATCCTATCCTATCCTATCCTATCCTACCCTACCCTACCCTATCCTACTCTACTCTACTCTACCCTACCCTACCCTACCCTACCCTATCCTTTAGACCAGAGGTGGCCAGAAGAACTATGGCCCCTTTAGGACCTCTGGACTTCAACTCCCAGAATTCCTGAGCTACCATGGGAAATTCTGGAAGTTGAAGTCCACAGGTCACATTTGGACAAATAAAGACAGCATTTTGATCAATCTAGTTTAATTGGATTTCTGCACACACACACACACACACACACACACACACACACTATACTTCATGGTACCACATATATGGAAACCTGTTCCTCTCACTGAATATTGTAGATTGTTTTAGGTTGTATAGTTTAAGGTTTACTGAAGTACATTTAGACAGAGTGCCTCTGTGTATACATTAATAAACTAAGAAGAAATTGCTTAAGTGTTTTAGAGCATGAAAGTCTTTAAGAGTTTCTGGTAAAAGGGCAGCCACTTAAACAATTAATGTCATCAAATCTCCTTATTGGTAGTCTTGGGATCATACATTCACAGTAATTGGGTTAAAAGATGGCCTTTTTTGGGAATTCCAACCCACTTTTTATAGAAGAATCCTGGCAAGCTTCAAGCATCACTCTCTCCTTTCCCATTGATCTGCCAGGAAGCCGTAGATGTGCATCTGTCACTGGAGCCAACGCGTTTTCAGGAAATATCTTCTGGGCTTGCGGAATTGGTCAGTAAGTTATTTTTCAGGCTTTCTTTTTCCAGAAATTCTTTGTCTTCAGCTTTTGCTCTTGATGAACTAAATAGCCAAAAACAAAAACAAAAATCTTGCCTGCTGACTGGATCTTGCTATTTTCATTAAAAAAAAAAAACTGGGAGGATGAGGCTAAATCATGTGAATTATGACAGAGAGAACAATTAATCAATGGAATAGCTTGACTCCTAAAGTTGTGGATACTCCATAGCTGGTTTTGTCTGGGATTGCTTAAGGCTCCTGCCTTGAGTAGAAGGTTGGGCTAGAACAGTGATGGCTAATCTTTTCGGCACCAAATGCCCAAAGTGCGCATGTGTGTGTGCACCCCCAAAATGCAAAATGTGCACCCCGCACATGCGCCTCACTCCCTGTGCATGCACGACCTGTGACTTGCAACATGCACATGCAACCCCCACATATGCCACACCCCCATGCATGGGTGGCAGAGACCCAAAGAACATCTGGTTGGAGGCACACACAAGCATGCTCAGCAGAGCTGAGCTGTGGTGACAGCTCACATGCCCAGAGAGAGGACTCTGCATGCCACCTCTGGCACGCGTGCCATAGGTTTGCCATCATGGGCCTAGAAGAACTCTGAGGTCCTTTCAAGCCCTGTGATTCTATGTGCTAGTGACAAAGGGCACTAAGTGTGTTTTGGCTAACAAACAGCCTTCATGAATGAATGAATGAATGAATGAATGAATGAATGAATGAATGAATGAATGAGGAAGACCCAATAGTCATCTTCCAACACTTGAAGGGATTGGGAGTCAGTTTATTTTCCAAGGCACTTGAGAGCAGGACAAAAAACTATGGATAGAAACATCTCAGAGATGGATTCAACCTGGAATTAAGGGACAAATCCTGACAGAATGATTAATCAATGAGAACATCTTGCTTTCTGAAGTTGCAGGTGCTCCATTCCTGCAGGTTTCCAAGAAAATCTCAATTAAACAGTGTGACCTTTTTCAACCCACAATTCACGCCTTCTGGGACCTGCACTTTGGGATGAGGTTACACAGTGGGAATGTTCCAGAAGGCTTTAAAAGCCAGACAGTGAAATAAGGGAGGATGGGGCTTCCCAGTTTGTGGTGTTTTATGTGGCTTAGTGGCTAAGATGCTGAGGTTGTTGATCAGAGAGGTCAGCAGTTCGGTGGTTCAAATCCCTAGCACCGCGTAACGGAGTGAGCTCCTGTCACTTATCCCAGCTTCTGCCAACCTAGCAGTTTGAAAGCATGAAAAAATGCAAGTAGAAAAATAGGAACCACTTTGGTGGGAAGGGAACAGCATGCCATGTGCCTTTGGCATTTAGTCCTGCCGGCCACATGACCACGGAGACGTCTTCTGACAATGTTGGCTCTTTGGCTTTGTAGCGGAGATGAGCACCGCCTCCTAGAGCCAGAAGCAACTAGCACATATGTGTGAGGGGAATTTTTACCATTATCTTTTTATGTTTGCTTTGTTATTCGGATTATCATCATGTCATTATTTGTCATCTTGTTTTGGTTATTCTTTTTGCATTTATTATTTTTATGTGACTCTTGTTGTGAGTCTGTAAGAACTGGGTGGTGAAATGAATGAATGAATTAATTAATGAACGAATGAACAAATTCATTCTGGGTGGTCCGACAACACTATGAGTCTCTTACCTATTGATACAGGTTGTAATAGCAAGGCCAATGTCTGTTTAAAAAGAGAGATTTTGGCAGTGGAAACAATAGAGAAAAAGAAATGCAGCCAGATATTATAATGCGGTAGTTGCTTGCTGCTAAAACACTGAACAGTGACTTCTTTAAGACTTGAAAGTGGGTTGAGAGCAGTTTCTGCTTTCAAACCTATTTAATTTGTTCTATTTTTTTTCCAAGTCTTGCAGATTTTGCAAGCTTTTGAATAACTCAATATTCCCCCCCTCCACGCACTCCAAAAATCTAGTTTACCAGAGGCAGAATACAATGTTTCTTTGCCACCAGCATCAAAGCCTCTTCAAATTACTTTGAATAATGTAAAGAAGAAGAAAAAATTAATCAGTTTGCTACCACCTGTTTCACAGCTAGCAGCTTAACTCATGAATGTGGGTTAAATAAATTATAATACTTTGATAATATACCTGCAGCCGTGACACTGGTAATTATAGCTGTGGGATATAAAAGGAAAATAGAGCCTTCTCTTTAGGATGAACGGCTTTCTCCTTATAATGTTTGAGCTTGCCTATGTCTGTCACAGCTTTCTTGAATGCTGAGAGCTCACAATTAAGATGATGGCTTTGAACAGAGCCAGATGACACTGTAGCCCTAGCAAGAAAATGGCTGACTCTCAGAGTTGTAATCCTGCCAGCATCAACCCTAGTCTATGGTTGGATGTAATATTCAATATCTGCAATATCCCAGGGATGCCACAAAGAAATGGAAATCGAGCTATTCTCCAATGCACTTGAGAGTAAGACAAGAAGCAATGGGTAAAAACTAATCAAGGAGAGAAGCAACTTAGAAATAAGGAGAAATGTATTGGTAGTGAGAACAATTAATCAGAACAACTCACCTCCAGAAGTTATGAAGAATAGAATAGAATAGAATAGAATAGAATAGAATAGAATAGAATAGAATAGAATAGAATAGAATTCTTTATTGGCCAAGTGTGATTGGAAAGAATTTGTCTCTGGTTCATAAGCTCTAAGTGTACACACAACAATAGTGATAGATCATAGTCATCATAAAAATACATTCATCATAAATCACACGATACAACACTTAGTGATAGTCATAGAATACTAAATAAGCAATCAATATAAATTGTACTAGGAAAATAGAAAGAATAGAATAGAATAGAATAGAATAGAATAGAACAGAACGGAACGGAACGGAACAGAACAGAACAGAACTGAACTGAATTGAATTATTTATTGGCCAAGTGTGATTGAACACACAAGGAATTTGTGTCCAGTGCATAAGTTCTCAGTGTACATACAACAATAGTGATAGATCATAGTCATAAAAATACATTCATCATAAATCACAAGATACAGCATTTAGTGATAGTCATAGGATACTAAATAAGCAATCAACATAAATCGTACTAGGAAACTAAATAAAACAATATAAATTGTAAAGATACAAGCAACAAAGTTATAATCATAAGTAGAAAAGGAGATTGGTAACAGGAAAGATGTATGTTAATACAGTCTTGCTAAATAGTTTGACACTATATAGTTTCCCACACCACAATAGTTGTTGGAATTAGTTATTTAGCAGAGTGATAGCATGGGGGGGTGGGAACTGTCCTTGTGTGTAGTTGTTCTGGTGTGCGGTGCCCTATAGTGTCGTTTTGAGGGTAGGACTTGAAACAATTTATGTCTAGGATGTGAGGGGTCTGTAGACATTTTCAGAATATTGCATGCTTTGGAACTGCTGGGTGGGCAGGAGCCAGGGAACGAGCGATGGGAGCTCACTCCATCCCACAGAACCGTATTCAAACCACTGGCATACAAACCATTTCTGGCCAGCAGTTCCGGCATCATTAAGCCTCTGTGCCACCATTTCCCCTACAGAAAACAGAATTGTCAGCTTTAGACTGTGCTGTGGTTGTAATTTATTGTTGTTTAGTGGAAGCTTGGTGTCAGATTTTGATTCATACCTTCACTCCAGCTTGAACCATAGTCTGACTTGATTTTCCAGTAGTTCAGCATCCTTGTTATTCTTCATTATTATTGTACTTTCTCAATAGACCTGCTTACATTGAGTTTCTTTTTTTCCCCACCAACTTCAACGTTCATTATTTCTACTTTGCACATCTGTTAATGATAATTTGAAATGGTTACATAACAATGACACGGTTATGTGAAACAGTATTTCAGTGTGTTTTGGCTGAAGACAATTTCTGGTTAGGTTGATTTTTCTCTCTTATGCTACTAAACGATGCCTCCCAGAAGCTCTGAAATCGGCCACTTGGTTTTAGTATTTGCAGAATATTGTTATGTTATTGAGGATCCAAGAATATGTGCATGTACTGATTATTTTTTAAATGGGCACTTTAATTGTGTTAAGGGTCACACTTCCTCTGAGAGTTATGTAGTAAACAATAGTGCAAGAAATAAATAGAATTATCTCTTTTCTTACTTTTTTTCTAAAAACATATTTCCAGTGCTTCATCTCATTCTCTTTCCTATTCAATACTTTCCCCCCAGTCACTGAATTGTAGGAAAAAGTCAGGTCAGTCTTACCAGTTCTCTGGCATAACAGTTGGTGAAATTAGGTTGTTTCAAATCCTGATTTAGTCGGTTAGCATGTAATCTAAAATATTGCAAAAAAGCAAATCTTTTATTTCATTTAGGTCAACAGTAGACAAGGTTAGACACAAATGGGAAATGAAACAGGGAAGAATATTCTCCAAAACAGGACAAAGAGTGTGGTTAAATGATCATCCACGAGTTTTAATTGCATTGGTTCAGATTGCAATAAAACCTTTGCCCTGAAACCAGTGGTGTGATCCTGTAGCCTCTTTTATTATCTCCAACAAGAATGAAAGTCATCTGATATTTGGTGCAAAATGTTTTCCATATCTGGATTCACTTCTATGTTTTCTTTGCTTAGAAGTTCACACATTGGTACCAGTTCAGAAGTTCTCATGGACCTGAATTATGAAACTTGGTTTTGTGCAAACTTACACTGCTACCCATGATCTCCAATCACAGATCATAATAAAGAATAATAAAGTTTGAAGAGACCTTGGAGGTCTTTTAGTCCAACCTCCTGTTTAAGCAGGAGACCCTATACCATTTCAGACAAGTGACTAGTCTCTTCTTAAAAACCTCCAATCGTGGAGCGCCCATCAATAAAATAAATAAATAAAAAATAAAGAGAAAAGTCATAGCTCCTTTCATAGAAGAAGCTAACTTTTGGAAACTTGGTAGACAGATTTCAGCATTGTTACGAAGTCTAGCCATCAGGCTGAAAATCTGTATACTTACCCCCTCCCTCCTAGTTTTTATTTACTGAGTAGAAACTCTGGTTTATTAGAAGTAATTACTTCTGCAGATACAAAAGAGATTAATATTCATGGCTTGGATTGATAGCGTGCAGAAGAAAAATGTGATTTCGCTGTTGAATTCACTGTGTTAGGCTTAAAGTGGGAATTGATGAAAAATGCGAGGTAACGCACGGCATGAACTTAAGTGATGAAGTGTGGTTTATTTACCATCTGGCTGTTCAGTAAAACCTTTTTTTCATGTCAGGAAAATTGCACTCTCTATACCAAAGTGATACAGAAAACTGTTTCTTTGAGTCTTTGTCTAAATACTTTGCTGAGGGTTTGATCGACTTTCATTTTAGACAGCTTAGGGGAAATGGGGTGTGTGTGTGTGTGTTGAAGGAGCAAGAAAGCTATTGTCCCATGATCACTTGAAAATATACACTGCTGAAATCTGTACAAAGCCATAGGAGCTTTCATGGACTAAAAAGAGTAGACCAAATTAAGGTGGATATTCTGTAAGCGAAGAGTGATCATAAGACATGGTGTTGTCTATCAGCTTGGACGGATTCAGAAAGAAAAACATTAAAGTGATTCACAGAAGTCCTGGGGAATCAATGTCTATTATCTTTGATGCAGTGAAACTATCTCTGAAGACATCTAAAAAGGTTAAATCATGGCGACTGGACTGAAGTTTATTAAAACTGAGACTTTTGTTACTCATCCAAGTAATTTCTTCAATCAAAAGGAAAATTTGGATAGGCAGAGAGTCATTGGAAAGAACCAACTCTTGCCAAGCAAACTGCAGGAGGTTTCTCTCCAAAATTAGTTAGTACGTTACAACGACTTTCTGACTCTCTGCCTACCCAAATTTCCATTTTGATTGAAGACATTACTTGGATGAGTAACAAAATGTTTCAGTTTTCATAAATTTTGGTCCAGTTACCATGATACTTTTGGCCTGGATGATTGAATCTTCCTTTACATGTCTCTCAACACCTTCTATAGGGACGCGGTGGCTCAGTGGCTAAGACGCTGAGCTTGTCGATCAGAAAGATAGGCAATTTGGTGATTCAAATCCCTAGCACCACATAATAGAGTGAGCTCCCGTTCCTTGTCCAAGCTTCTGCCAACCTAGCAGTTCAGAAGCATACAAAAATGCAAGTAAAACATAGGACCACTTTGGTGGGAAGGTAACAGCATTCTGTGCGCATTTGGTGTATAGTCATGCCGGCCTCATGACCACGGAGACATCTTTGGACAGCTCTGGCTCTTCGGCTTTAAAACAGAGATGAGCACTGCCCCCTAGAGCTGGAAACGACTAGCACGCATGTGCGAGGGGAACCTTTTTCCTTTATCTTTTATACACCTTCTACTGGGAGACTAGTGGGCTACCTTGGCCATTGGTTGGCCATTGTGAGAACCGACTAGATCCAGCCTATGCTCTTATATATATTTCAATATTAAGCAAAAATTAAGAACCCAGAGGAATAACCCTCAGACGGACAGGAGGGGAGTTCAAAAATAATGTTATAGAGCATTCCTTCACAGAAGGAGTAGAGGAAACTTGGAGCCAACTTCCAGCAGAGGTCAATCATCAGTCGCTAAGTTTGTACAATTTACAACTTAGACAACTAAGTTTTTATTTATGTTTATTCATAAGCAATTTCTACACTGCTTGGGATAAACATATCTATCATCTGACCCCCAAAAAGAGAGATTGAAATAATAAAATAAAGTTAAAAAATAATATAATAAAATAAAAATAAAAACTGGATGTAAATGTGACCCTTCCTCTCTCCCCTCCCCTCCCTCCCTCCCACCCTTCCTTGTGACTGTATACGTTCCTGTAGCTTTTTTAGCAAGGTTTCTCAGAAGTGGTTTGTCACTGCCTCCTTGTAGGGATAAGGGAAAGTGACTGGCCCAAGGTCACCCAGTAAAGTAATTAATTAAAAAGAAAATTAAAAAGAAGCAAACAAAAATTCAAAAGGCAGACTCCACAGACCACTGGTTTTTTTTTCCTGCCATTAGTTTCCTATGTTTCTATGTTTCCTAAGTCTTTTGCTTCCTTAGAAGGACTGAGGATGAAGAAATAGAATTTGATCAATTGTGCAAGGATAGACAGGAGGATTTTGAAAGAATACCGTTTCAAATGACCTTGAATCTGATTGACCACTTCATTGCCATCTGGTACACTTTGAGCACAGTTATTGAGTATTAATGAAGGATGAACTATATATGGATTCATTGGTCATGGAATAGGAAGTTAAGTGGGGGAAAAAAAAACAGAACATGCTAAGTTTCAGCATATAAGCATTCCTCTGTGTTAATGGATTGGAAAAGACAATACATTGACTTGTAGGAGTGGTTGACATTGCAGGAGGATATCTGTATTACTCTATAGTTGCAAAAAATCAATACATCGATTGTCTATTCTGGTAGGAGTTGATACTATAGGAGGAGATATATGTTATCCTATGGTGGCAAATATGAATAAGGATAAGGATAAGAATAGAATAGAAATTAGAATAGAATAGAGAAATAGTATAGAGAATAGGAATAGGAATAGCATAGCATAGCATGGCATGGCATGGCATGGCATGGAATAAGAATAGAATAGAGTAGAATAGAAATTAGAATAGAATAGAGAAAGAATAGAGAAATAGTATAGAGAATAGGAATAGGAATGGTAATAGAATGGAATAAGAGTAGAGTGGAGTAGGGTAGGGTAGGGTAGGGTAGGGTAGGGTAGGGTAGGGTAGAGTAGAGTAGAGTAGAGCAGAGTAGAGTAGAACAGAACAGAACAGAACAGAATAGAATAGAATAGAAGCTGGAAGGGACCTTTGAGGTCTTCTAGTCCAGTCCTCTGCTCAAGCAGGAGAACCTATATCATTTCAGATAAGTGACTGACTAGTGTCTTCTTAAAAACCTCTAGTGATGAAGCACCCACAATGTTTAATTCATTGATAATTTATCTTCAATAAACTAAACTAAATTTCTCTGATTGATTTTCTCTGACAAAACACCCCAATCTCCAACATCAGTAGCTTCCAGGATAAACTAGGCTGATAAGTAAGCCAACCATATTAACATTCTGATTTTAATCTCAGCGGGTGGACTTTTAGTAAACTAATTTATGTAGCAGACCAAGCCAAAAGCCTTCCAGTTCTCAGCACCGATCAACTCATTCCATCTACCACATAATCCGGTCCCGACATGACATTAAACTATGATATGCTTAATCTTAGCTGATTGATTAAGCCACAGTTAGATTTATTATTAACAAAAAGTCATCAATCAGACTGCAGAAACTACCGTCTGTGGGCCACATATCTGTCAGCATTGCTGCAGTCCTCAAATCTGAGTGGATGAGGAGAAAAAAAAAATCCTGTTATTTTACTTCTGAGAAATTCAGGGTCTTGAATACAGAATAACAGAGTTGGAAGGGACCTTGGAGGTCTTCTAGTCTAACCCCCTGATCAATCAGGAGACCCTATACTATTCCAGACAAGTAGTGGCTGTTGTCTTTTTAAAAACCTCCAATGTTGGAACATTTGCAATTTCTGAAGGCAAGACATTCCACTGGTTAATTGTTATGTCAGGAAATTTCTCCTTGGTTCTAACTTGCTTCACTCATTGGTTAGTTTCCATCCGTTATTTCTTGTCTTCTAGTGCTTTGAAAAATAGGTTGACCCTGCTCTTCTTTGCAGGAGCTCCGCAAATATTGGAAGACTGCTATCATGTCTTCCCTAGTCCTTTCCCCCCCCATTAGACTAGACATCCCCAATTCTTGCAACCAGTTTTGTATAATTTAGACTTCAGTCCCACAATCATTTTTGTCGTCCTTCTCTGCACTCTTTCCAGAGTCTCAAAATCTTGTTTATATTGTGGAAAATATTATATTGCATATCATATTATTTAATACCATAGCAAATGAGTATCTGAGAGGAGAGAGTGGGTGTCATGCCCCTGTCAGAATTTGATTCTGAGAGGGAGGCCAAGCAGCTGACATGGAGTGGGAGTGTGGCTCCATTGGCTGTAGAAGAAACTGGGGAAGGGCACAGTCTGGCTGGGCAGAGCAGGGAAAAGGTAGAGCAAAGCAGAGGGTATTCAGAGGAAGCCCCCCCCTCTTCATCCTAGGGCATGCAGGGAGGAACGGAGAAGGGAGCAACGTGAGTTGCATGGCTTACGGGGGAGGAAAGGGCCCTGATTCCCTTCATTAGCTGCAGCTGGGAACACAGTGTTTAAAAAGGGGAGTTGCGCTCAGCAAACTGTTGGGAACAAATCGTGAATTATCTGGCATTGTCAAGGCTTATCTGGGTTCCTGGCGTCTTCCCAACTGTGTCTGTTTTGCTGGCCTTTGAAGTCTGTGATTCCTTCTCCTGTCCTGTCAAGTTAATTGCTGCAATGTGGTTTGTGTGGATTTTTATTTACAGTTTATATGTACTTTGTTTTCATCCACTTAAAGACTGTTCTTGGGAGAGTTTTCTCTCCAGCTGAAGGTAACTGGACATTGGAGGCAAAGTAAAAGGACTTTTCTTACTTATGTGACTATGTTGCCTTTGTGCCACATCCCAGGTCATCACACTGGGATTTTAAAAGAGAGGCTATGCACCCCAATGTCTAAGTATGTTTCCCAGAGTTCTTCAATAGATACAAACCTATCAAGTATGCTTAATGTACGGATACAAAGCTATGATGTATGCTTAATGTAGCCATATTCCTACTGTGCTATGAGTTGCTATCATGTTTACTGCGGCAGAGACACAAGAATTTTGCCTCTTGGAAACCGATTAACAAAGACCTTTGATAGTCTATCCACACACACTGACATACAGACTTATGGCATAACTTTTCTACAAGACTTTCACACACACAGCTCTCCCCTCCCCTGGAGTCTCAAATGAAGGGAAAAAATCATCTTGTCTTCCTCTAGCTACATGACTGCAGCATACACAAATTAGAGCAGTTAATTTGGTAAGAAGTTTTCTCTAGATTGGCCTTCTCTTCCAATTCTCTCTTTCAGGTCCCCTTAGAATACACAGCAATAATTTGCCGTACAAACAAAAGCAGTGGGGACCAAGTCTCTCCGGATGCCCCCATCTGCCAAAGAAAAGTTGGTTGTTAGCATATCAAAGGCAGTCCTTTTTTCCTCTTCATTAATGCATAACTTAAATCATTACTGCCAGGAGATGAAGAATCGTGAAATCAGAGCCTATTTATCCATCTGAAGATTGACAGAAAGGGACAGTCAAGCATTGAAGCAGCTCCTAACCATGGTTTACCGATAGAAGTTGACTATCAAATCTTATTTGGATTTTAAAGAATGAATTGCACTTGGATGTAATAGCTGAATATCATTATTACAAACCATTATGTCATTTCTTTAATTTTAGCATAGTGTAATGTGTGAACTAAGCTTTTGTGCTTCATAAACCATGATTCAGATTTAGCATTGGACTAATCCTGGCTTTAAAGGGATAAGGCTTTACATGATGTACAAGTTATTTTTATGCTTACATTTATACATACATTAAAATTGGCTTATTACATCAGTTAAAAACAAAAATAAGAGCAAGTACTTTTTTTAAAAGGTGAAATAAAATTAATTTCTAGCATTTTAGAGCTTCATAAGGGATTTAGAGCAGATATTCCCATGCCAAGCAGAAGGTACGGTGTTTCAAGAGCAAAACAATAAAAAAGATTTATCAGCTTTAAGAATTCTCGCCATCATGTGGTGTATATGAATTAAATATTTATATCTACTTTCTCAAATAATAAAATTGTATTCAATTATGTTGCCGACACAACCAATGATCATTGAAAAGTCTGCAATAACGTTGGTGCTCATAAAATATACAGTGTAAACTATGCAACAGGCAGAGGAGAGACATTATAGCAAATATCCTTTGGCCCTTAAGGAATCATATCATATAATTACATAATATACTTACAAAATAGATCATCGTAGGAACACATTGGGATGGAATGTTAGTAACGATTGACTGTAGTCTAGTGATGAGCAGAAGTTGGACATTTTCTAGATCAAATCTTACCACAACCACACTAATAGAGTAGAAACAGAAAATCTTCCCATCTGGGGGAACATCTGAGAGATCCTTTGTGGTTGGTTTATTTATAATACGAGCAATATTAGGGCTTAATGTTTTGGTGAATGAACCCATGTCATTGGCAGATTCTGGGGAAGATATTTGAAAGTACTAACTATTTCTCATCCTACTTCTTTTATGAAAGTTGCAAAGATTGGAAACAATTCAGATCCATATTTACTTCTGAACGATCCTACTACACACTCTGAAAAATGAATTTTAAGCACATACATATGAGAATAAGCTTCAAGGAAGCCTCAAGAATTCCAAGGAGGTCTAGGAAACAAGTATTATTTAATGTTAGGTCAAATACATACGGTTTCTGACTTCATAAGCCAGAATTTGGAAGACATTCAGCTGTTGTGTGAACCTGATATACTTATTAATGTTGTATAATGATAAAGACAACATATTTGGACATTTCTTTTCCATGCTCACTACTATTCCATTGTTAGTATTACTATTGTCAGGGACAAAAGATCAGGTCTACATGAGAAGATCTAATTAAACTGATTTATTGCTATTCATGCCTGTGCACAGGAATCTTCTCAACTAAGAGCCGTGGTGGTGCAGTGCTTAGAATGCAGTACTGCAGGGCTACTTCTGCTGCCTGCCAGCTGCCGGCAATTTGGCAGTTTGAATCTCACCAGCTCAAGGTTGACTCAGCCTCCCATCCTTCCAAAGTGGGTAAAATATTGTTGGGGGCAAGAGGCTGACTCTGTAAAATGCTGTAAAGCACTGTGAAGTGTAAGTCTAAGTGCTATTGCTAAGTGCTAATGGTTAGCACCTACTTGGAGTTAAATAAAGCTCAACAAAATTTATGGGAGGTTGGAATTATTTCACTTGTGGCTATGTAGGGATTGTAGGCTGATCCCTCGTTTGACTCCACCCCCAGGTTCTGCCAATCCTTCATCTACAACTATGTTATAAAATTGAAAGCTAAACATCATTGATGCATTTTTGTTTCTACATATTTGATTTTATTTTATTGAAAAGATTTTTAAAATTATATTTTTACTAAAGGTTTATATGTGGATCTTTGGTTGTTCGGGTTTTCTCCCGCGTAAGATTCGAAGTATCTAGGCAACGTTTTGATGAAGTCTCATTCATCATCTTAAGGCTTCTGTCTTCAGCTCTGTGCTTCTCAGAGTGAGATTCACTCTGAGTGGGTAGTGATGCAGTGGGTAGTGATGCAGCTGCAGTGCAGCTTCTGGTCCGTGGTCGTGTCTCATCTTCTGTGTGGGTGTGAGTCTGCTTTCTACGTGATTACCAGAGAATCCATAGAGATAGAAAAACGCCCACACAGCATGAATAAATGAGATGACACCTCCCGCCTACTAGCCATTTGGAAACCCGCCCTCACGAATAGACAAGTACTTAACATGAAGAATGATACCAGACCTACACCCACGAGGGCCACATATATATATATATATATATATATATATATATATATATATATATATACACACACACACACACACACACACACACTTACATACATACAAAGATTGTACCAACCTCTATATGTAGCAGTGCTAGATCGAGACAAAATGTTTTCCTAAGTTTGATTTCAATTTCTGGCTCTTTGCACAAATGATATTAGTCATTGGATATTCTGAATGCCTTTGCCGTGGTGTCCATGTTTGTCAAAAATGTTCTGCTTTTAGAAAATGGAAATCGGTTGTTTCCTTAAAAATATTAAAAAGAAAAGCTGACATGGTTTCTTTTGAGAAGGGTTTATAAATTAAGAATAAGTTGGCAGTCTAAAATATATTTATGGGTCTAATTTATACCCAGATTTTTGCAATTCCTCATTTATACAAACTATTTGGATTTATTCCTAGCATTGCTGATTTCTGGGTTGTATTCTGAATTTATAAGCATCACATTGAATTATAAATTTATATCACTTACAAAAAATATATAGCTGATTTGCGAATTAATATTTTTTTCATGCACAGAATAGTTCAGACACAGAATTTTATTAATTATTTCTATCGCTTCAGACTGATTAATAATGCTTATCTGTGTTGGATTTTGCTTTAAAAATGATACTTTAAAATATAGTAAATCAATACTTGAATTGAGGTCTTCCCCTAGAAGGAGATCTATTACACAAAATAGATTAAAGGTGACACATGGAATTTATAAAATGCAAATATTTGTCATTGCATCTTTTCAACACATAACTGGAAGATTGTTATTTATTAGATTTTATTACCTTGTCTTTCCAGGAGAACCTTTAATCTCCTAGGCTCAAAAGAAGCATTTTGCTAACCTTACTTAACAGCAATTTCTCTCCCGGCACTTCCTTTCTAGAGAAAGACCTAAAGTTTTGTATAACAGGCATAGAAGAAATGGAATTGTTTATTTAGAATTTCATTTTGCTAACCACATGTTGAAAATGAATAAAAGTAAGGGAACAAAGTAATGTTTGCACTTGTTGTGGTCTGCCAGCGGCTAGCGGAGCTGGCAGCAGAGTCGGAGAGTGAGGAGGTTGAGGAGGAACAAGGGCCAGTCCTGGAGGCTGAGGAAGACTCTGCATCAGAGGCAGAGATGGGGCCAGGGCAGGCTGGCAGTTATCAGCTGCCTTCAGAGTTGGATAGCAGGTGGGGGAGCAGCTGGAGCTGGTTCCCAGCTTGCGCATGCACAGAGCTGCCAAAAGAAAAGAACAATTATGAACTAAGGGTCAATGTGGGAGTAAAGCCACAGGTGGACAGTGAATGGCCCCTTCCATAGGGATTAAAAGAGGAGCAAAAGGGGAGGAGGATTTTGCAGGAAACAGTTGGTTCATTGCAGCGATGTCTGTGCATCTCAGAGGCTCTGTGCTGAGGCCTTCCTTGTCAGCACTGTGTTTGAAAATATTTACTTGGCAGCTCTCCAAGCTAGATAAGGTCTGTGTTCTTAATTACATGCTTGAAAGACTGTTTGCCAGGCCTTTGGCTGAATATGAATGCAAGAAATTCACCTTTGTTTAATAAAAGAGGTTTTGCCAGGACAAAGAGTCTGCTTAGTGCTTTTGGGGGAAGCCTAGGTCAGAACAGCAATTGTCACTACCAACCAAGGTTACATCTCTCCACCTTGAGTTCTAGAGGATGAATTACAATGCAGGGGCTCTCTGCCTAGCTGTAGCAGTTACAACCCATTTCTCCATCATTGACATAAATTATATTTAGGGAATGACAGTTTCATGCCTTTTATGAAGTAGGTACAATGTCTGGTTTCTATTTTGTCCAATTAAATACGTACAGGTAGTCCTCAACTTAAAACCATAACTGAGCCCCAACATTTCTGCTGCTAAGCGAGCCATTTGTTAAGTAGGTTTTGCCCCATTTTACAACCATTCTGGCCATGTTTGTTAAGTGAATCCCTGCAGTTGTTAAGTGAATCTGGCTTCCCCATTGAGTTTGCTTGTCAGAAGGTTGCAAAAGATCACCCAACGAGCCTGTCATAAATATGAGTCAGTTGCCGAGCGTCTGAATTTTGATAATGTGATCATGGGGATGCTGCAGTGGTCATAAGTGTGAAAAAGGTCATAACTTATTTCTTTTCAGTGGCATTGTAATTTTGAACGGTCACTAAATGAACTGTGTTAAGGACTATTTGAACAAGAGGATGGGAATGAAAAATCCCCCAGTATAGACAGCCTGCAAAACCACTGCTAGTTTCCTAGGCTAGTTGGATACCTAAATTGACCTGCTGTATTATTCCTGCATTAATATTATATGGGACAGGATACGTGGTGTGCTCTTAACTCCAATGTTTCTTGGACTGGACTGCAAAATATTGGACCACACACTTATGAACGTAGGTTCTGCTGCTTCATTTATACAGTGCTTTTCCCACAAAAGGTCATGAGTTTTAGCAGGCATGGTTGCCAAAGACACAGTCCATCCGCTGTTTCAGTCCAGACCAGTGAATAGATTTCACATGAACACTGTAGCGGGCAGAGACAATGGCCTTGAAGGGGTAGGAGGAAGAACTACTCCTAAACCAAGAGGCGATTGAGCCTGGGACAGATCAGTAATCTGCGAAAACATCTCTCTCTCTCTCTCTCTCTCTCTCTCTCTCTCTCATACCAAGCTAAAATGAAGGGATGGGAAATGCCTCCAAATTTGTGAGACTCTCTTACTGTAGCTATTACAATAAAAGCAATAAGTGAATAAAGAGCTTTGAGATGATTCCTGTCTCGGAATTAATGATTAATTCAGACAAATTCTGGAATCCTGACAATTCTGGAATTCATCGCTGCCACAGGATGAAGGAGTGGGAGTGATGTAATGGAAATTTTGTTAGGAGGGGGAAAAAAGTTTAGTTTAAAAGTTCAAGGTTATTAAGTATGTCGCAGTAGAAATTTCAGCCGCAAGTAATTGATTCACGTGATTTATGAGGTGTAGAAAAGGGGGTGGGGTAGGCTGGATTTTGTGCGAAGTTTTGGGTGTGTCTTCAGTGCTGAAATTCTACAGCTGATGCCAGTTTCTCTATTAATAAAGCACCTTGAGATGATGCCTTTCTCGGAGTTAATGATTAATTCAGACAGATTCTGGAATCATGACAACTCAACTACATGACAGATTGTATGTATCTGTCTATATCCATTTGTCTGTCTGTCTCCCTGCTAGTCTCTGTCTGTCTGTCTCCCATCTGTCTCTGTCTGTCTGCCTGTCTCTATCATCTGTTTCTCTGTCTATCATCTATCTATCATCTATCTATCTATCTATCTATCTATCTATCTATCTATCTATCTATCCATCCATCCAGGGGTGGGATTCAGATTTTTTAACAACCACTTCTATGGGCGTGGCTTAGGTGGTGGGCGTGGCTTGATGGTCATATGACTGGGTGGATATGGCTTGGTGGTCATGTTATTGGCTGGGTGTGGCTCAATATCACTCACATCGAGGCACACATCTCCTTGCCTGGCCTCTCATGACTATGGGGATGCTGCAACAGTCGTAAGCATGAAAAATGATCATAAGTCACTTTTTTCAGTGCCACTGTAACTTTGAATGGTCACTCCACAAAAGCAAAGTACCAGCAAAGGAGGGGAAAAAAACTCCAGAGAAGTTCCTGAGACAGGAAGTCTAGTCCTGCCAAAAATGTAATAAGAGTTAACGGAAAGTCAGTTTCTGTAAGCAACATCAGAATGTTTCCTTCCTGCCTTCCTTACAGGCTTAGGCCAGTAATTTCTTCTAACAACCGGTTCTCCAAACTGCTTAGAATGTTAACCGGTTCTAGTGAATAGGTGCGAACTGGTAGAATCCCATCTATCTATCTATCTATCTATCTATCTATCTATCTATCTATCTATC
>NW_020769332.1:5240046-5274026 GCF_900518735.1 Pseudonaja textilis | reverse complement strand
ATCTATCTATCTATCTATCTATCTATCTATCTATCTATCTATCTATCTATCTATCTATCTATCTATCTATCTATCTATCTATCTATCTTATATACCATCCATCTCACTACCTAACTGATTCTTAATCTGGTCTAGATCTAATATAACACAAGCAAAGTCAGACCAGAAATAGCATACAAACCATACTAAGTGTAGTTGCGTTATGTACAAGGAAAAGTTAATTGCTAAAGCTTTATCTTTTTTTAAAAAATGTGATAAATGTAGGATTTATACAATTTGTACAAGAAGGAAATATATGAAAACTTGTGACAGTGACAACAATGATTGCTAGATAATACATCCACTCAGCCGTAATAACTATTTTATTTTTTTCACTGGAAAAAGGATGTAATTAAGAAGGAAATTTCATTTTCACTTATTTTTCATCCTATATTATCTTCTCTTATTTCTTAAAAAATGTCTTTTTATCCATGGATTTTTCATTCCTTTCCTTCACTTTTAAAGAGAATAGCATAGCATAGTACATTACTCAGTTTTTTAAATGTTGGTTTAGTTTAATAGATTACTGATAAACATGAGAGATAATCCTAGATTATTCACAGCCGGTCCACAAAGGTTATGTCTTTAGTGTGCTTTTATTTATCTTCAGAAAAGGAAAATCACTCTAATTACCAACAGTTTTCAAGTTACAGCTCTTTGCTTAACAACAGTTCAAAGTTACAATGGTCTTAGAAAAATGGCTTATGAGTCTAAGTTATAACTATCCTAACACCCCAATGGTTACTTCATCAAGCAAACTTTGCTTAATGGCCCACATAGTGGATCATTTAATAAATGCATGGCTTTAAGAACCATGACCAAAAAAAGGTCACAAAATTCGGCATTTTGCTCACTTAACAACCATCTTACTTAGCAATTAAAATTCTGATCCCAGATGTGATCAGAAGTGGAGGACTTTCTGTATTGGAAATCTTTTTCTTTTCTTTCTTTCTTTCTTTCTTTCTTTCTTTCTTTCTTTCTTTCTTTCTTTCTTTCTTTCTTTCTTTCTTTCTTTCTTTCTTTCTTTCTTTCTTGGCACAATGATGAACACAACTTGAAAATAATAAAAAGAATGAATCAATGTAAGCTACAATATGCATTACAGAACAAAATAAATGATAAAACCAGGTTTTTATCCCCACCTTAATGCTAATTTTGGCTGCCGAACAAGAGGACAGGGTTCTATTCTGTGACATATGCTAAGATCCAGCCTGTTTCCTGTTGAAGAAACTTTCACTGTCTCTTGTGGATTGTCAGCAGTCAAGTGCAAATCAATCACAAGAATTATTTCTGCCCGTTAATTAGAATGCTGGAAGGCACAAATAAACTTTCCTCTTAATGAGCAGTTGAGCAAAATAAACTCTGTACCATTTGCTTAATATGTATATAAACAATAAAGCTAATTTTCTGGAATATACACATTTTTTAAAAGGGGGAAATGAGAAGTAAGAACCTGGCTAAGTAATGTTCTATTTAGGTGTTAGAGTCATGCAGAGAATCAAAGTGAAATTCAAGAATCTGTGACAGTATGGCATTTACAAAGTTGAAAGTTTGAGTGCTCAATGGATGCTACCACTGGGTGTTGGGCAAACATTTCTATTATTGCTAAAATAAATTCAAAGGTTAATTTTCTTTCCTTTTTTCATAATGATGATTTTGTTTTAGGGTTTAGTCTCCTTCTCCAATAGTAACTTAAATGCCATGCACATCAGCAGGAAGAAAATTCAATGTCCTGATGATAATCAGACATCTGCAGAATGTAATTTCTTATTTTCGTAAAGGCTAAAAGCCTAGAATATTAAATCATGGGGTGGGAAGTGACCTCAAGGGTCTTCAAGTCCACCCTCAAGGAGTGAGCATTATAGTATCAAATGGCTGTCAAGTCTAGTTGTCCACTCTCTTAGTTCCATTAACAAGATTCCACCCATTATTTATTGTCCTGTTCTCAGGTGCTTTTGAGAATAAGTCAATCCCCTCTTCTTTTTGACATCCACTCAAGTATTGAAAGACAACTATCATGTCACTCCAATCCTCTTCCTTAGATTAAGGTAAACGTTCCCCTCACACATACATGCTAGTCATTTCCGGCTCTCAGGGGCAATGCTCATCTCCGTTACAAAGCCAAAGAAGAGCCAGCACTGTCTGAAGACATCTCTGTGGTCAAGTGGCCGGCATGACTATACACCGAAGGTGCATGCAACACCGTTCCCTTCCCACCAAAGTGGTTCTTTCTACTTGCATTTTTTACATGATTTCGAACTGCTAGGCTGGAAGAAGCTGGGACAAGTAACGGGAGCTCACTCCGTTACGCGGCGCTAGGGATTCGAACCGCTGAACTGCCACCCTTTCTGATCAACAAGCTCAGCATCTTAGCCGCTGAGCCACCACATCCTCCTTCCTTAGACTGGACCGGGTGTCGGCAACCTGCGGCTGGAAACTGGGAGAACATAAGTTCTAGTCTCATCTTGGTATGAATCCAGCCACCAGGCACTTTCTCTCAACTTTAGGAAGCAGAGAATGTTACAGCAAAGATTTCTGAAAAACCTTGCCAAGAAAACTGCTGGAACTTGATCAGGCAGTCTCAAAAGAATCTGACACAATTGAATGAAAGAAAATAATATATTAGAGCGGAGCAGAATATTTCTGGGTCCGTTCGGAAAGCTCTTGCCTCAGAATAATTTATCTTTTTTAAAAAAGATAAAAGTTTAAAAGTTTGTAGAAATTGATTTATCCTTTATTGTTTTAGGCTTGCTTTCTCTATAATTCTATCCACCTCATTCTTGAGGGTATATGCATACAATATTTAATCAGTAAATCACACCGTTTGCTCAAGTCTATTTCAACCTTTTTATTTTATTGGTTCCTTCTCTGTTTGTGGGGTGGTGGTGGTGGAAGAGAACAATTCTATTTCAACGTGTTGAGAAGTTAAAGCAAAATAGAAATAGAAATCAGCATAGAGCTAGAAGGGACCTTGGAGGTCTTCTTGTCCAACTCTCTGCTCCAACGAGAGACCCTAAACATTGAAGAAAAGGGACTGTCTTTTCTTAAAAATTTCTGGTGATGAAGCACCCACAATTTCTGACACCAAGTTGTTCCACTGCTTTAGGAAATTTCTCCTAAATTCCAGGTTGTTTCTCTCCTTGATTAATTTCCATCCATTGTTTCTTGTCTTGCCCTCTAGTGCTTTGGAAAATAAATTGACCCCCTCCTATTTGTGTTTTGTGAAATTCTGCCATGCTTGCTTGATGTTTCCTAAGGGGAACATTGTTTAAAACAACTTTTTTCTCCATGAATTTTCAATATGAAAATTAAGTCACACCTTTTAATTTACAAAAATGTCTTAACTAAGCATGCTGTGTACTGCCTTCAGGAGATGAACACAAAGAGTGTGATTAAAAAAAACACAAGCCAGGAGGAGATGGCTTAGTATTAGAAAACATTTCCCCCCACAACCTTACATTGGAAACACTTTCTTTATTATCTGAACTAGCCTGAATACTTCTATCTTTCTCTCTTTTTACTCTCTTGCAAAGCCTTTTGTTTTTTGAAGCCTAAAATAAATCCAGTTATAAGTGTAGCTGTGAGGGAGGAAATTATTGCAGACTTCTACACAAACTGGATTTTTCGCTTTAAAAAAATGCTACCAAATTAATTTTCCCCCACATGTACAGATCATTATTTTTAGAGTCAGCTTAGTGCATTGTGGGATGCTTAACTAGTGGCTATTTTGCCTTATTTATTATTTATACAGAAGAGAAAAAAATATATTGTTCAGCATGATCTTTAACGATCTAAGTGCTAGAGCCCACTGTAACTACATAGCCAAAAAGGCGTTAAGAGTTGTTTACCTAATCCTATGTAGCTTTTTCTCTGGTAATATTACGCTAATAACTAGAGCATACAAAACATTTGCTAGACCAATATTCAAATACAGCTCATCAGTCTGGACCCCACATTACGCATCTGATATTAACACAGTTGAGAAAGTCCAGAAATGTTTCACAAGAAGAGTTCTCCATTCCTCTACTCGTTGCAGAATACCTTATGCCACCGGACTCGAAATTCTAGACCTAGAAAACCTAGAGCTATGCTGCCTTCGGTCCGATCTAAGTATGGTATATAAAATCATACATTGTAATGTCTTACCTGTCAATGAATAAATACTTCAGCTTCAACCATAACAACACAAGAGCACGCAATAGATACAAACTCAAGGTTAACTGCACCAAACTTCATTGCAGGAAATACGACTTCAGCAACGGAGTGGCCAAAGTCTGGAATACTCTACCTGACTCTGTGGTTTCTTCCCCAAACCGCCAAAACTTTAACCTTAGACTGTCTACTATTGACCTCACCCCTTTCCTAAGAGGTCTGTAGGGGGCGTGCATAAGCGCACCAACGTGCCTACCGTCCCTGTCCTATTGTTTCTTTTCTTTTCTTTTCTTTTTCTTATATGTATCCATGTATTCATAACTGTGTTTTTACTTATATTTATAATCTTGTAAGCAATTGACAAAAACAAATAAATAAATGATTGTTTTATGGGTATTCCTGAGAGTGTTTGATTCCTTTATCTTATTCAAAAGACTATGTCTTACTGTTTCTCTATATTGGTATATTATTTTTTCTCCCTCCACAATTAAAATTTAAACACATAACCATTTTTAACCCCTCTGAAATACTAAAATAATAACATTGCAATATTTAACAGAGTCTACATTTTGCTGTTCTGCTTAGAGCCTATGGGAATGCAGCCACCAAGAAGCCTTAATAAATAACACAATATGACATAACACAATACAGCACATTATTTAGCATAATATAACATTTTTTGACTATGAGAAAGCAATTATTGTATCATGCATAGAGCTGAAACTGATAAAAAAATGCACAAAGTAATGGTGATTTTACTTAGAATGAATGCCAGCAGTGTTTTGCATTCTGTTCTGCCCTTTTCTTCCTTCTCATCATACAACTATAAACCAACATTTTTTTTTGTTATGAGTACACTCATCAACTGTTAAATTACACCCTGGATTGGTAAAATAAGGCATAATCTAGATTTTTTTTAAAACATTTTCATTTTTTTCCATATTTTTTTTCCTTGAAGGAGGACATATGCAAGCTTTGTTGCTAAGGAGAATAGGGATAAAACCTTAATAATGTTAAGAATCACACCAATAGAAACACCGTAAGCCAGGGGTCTCCAACCTTAACAACTTTAAGATTTGTGGACTTCAACTCCCAGAATTCTGGGAGTTGAAGTTCACAAGTCTTATATTTGCCAAGATTGGAGACCCTTGCCATAAGCTAACAATTTGAAATCAGAATAATCTTCTGAGGCAAATGCTATCAATCAATCAATTTTGATACGATTGTTCCTCCGAGTAAATGGAGTAATATGTGAGGAAAGACTTGATATGCACATAGTAATTTCTGTTGGTGTATTCCTGCCCTTTATGCATCTTACTAATGACCTGAAGATGTGGAAGGACAGTTGATCAAGTTTTGCAGTTAACACCAGATGTTATTTATTTAGGTGGGATGGTTAATAACTAGAAGACAGTACTAATATTCAGCATGATCTTGATAGATTAGTGAAAGTGGCTGAAAGTAACACAATGCAAGCTGAGACAAACAGAGATACGCCTCGACGTATGACCACAATGGAGGCCAAAATTTATGTTGCTAGGTGAGATAGTAGCTAAGGGAATTCTGCTACATTTTACAATTTTTCTTGCCGCAATGATGAAGCGAATCACTAAAGTTCTTAAGTTAGTAACATAGTTGTTAAGTGATTGTGGCTCCCCCATGGATTTTGGTTGTAAGTGTCAACTAAGAAGAAACTCCTTTGGTCTTTTTAGCTGCTAGAAAAAGGGACTGGGGAAAACAAGGCATTCTTGAAATGCCTAGCTAATCAACTTGGCAGCCCAAAGTTGTCGGAGCATAAGAAGGTTATTGGAGAGCATGTTGGATGATACTTGGAGACTGATCTGTCCTATTGGAGAAGTCAAATCCAGGGGGTGGGGGAAAGACCAGGATCAAGGGGAAACTGTATTATGTGATTTAGTATCAGCTGCACCCAGCCACGCGCCAACATGGCAATTTCTAATAAACCAATTTATTTTTTTCTGAGATGCAGCTAGAGACTTTTGATTTGGATAAGGTGTGATTTGTTGGAGCCCTGACAATAAGAAGGTTACAAAAGATGATCAAACGACCCCAGGACACTGCAACTGTCCTAAATATGAGTTAATTGCCAAGAGTCCAAAGTTTCATCACGTGAAAATGGGGATGCTGCAGCAGTCTTAAGTGTGAAAAATGATCATAAGTCACTTTTTTTCGGTGCCAAATAGTCACTAAACAGACTTATAATTCGAGGGCTACCTGTATACATTCTCAACTTAGAAACCAGAAAAAATATGAAGATGATGCAACACCTATCTTGAAGCTAGTGCTCACGAACCAATCTATCAATAAAAATAAAATAGTTGATTGCAAGCTCAATAAATCCCCCTCTCTTTCCATCGGTTAAAAATACTCTTTCAAGTCTTTCGTTCAGGGGATTTTTTTTTCTTCTGTAGAACAAATGAGCAAGTCAGCAAACATAGTTTTCAACCTTTAGAACACAGCTTTCCCTTATCCCTTTAAGAAGTCAGATTCTGGAGCTTGGGCCTTGTTTCTGTTTGATTAAAAGGGAAAATAGTTGTGGCCAATTAAAGTAAGCCTTGGCCAATTTTCAATAAACCAAGCTGATTATTCATATATTCCAAGGATTAATTCTAAGCCCTGGAGGATGAAGAGACCAGTTAAGGAGAAGAGACTGGAGCAACAGGGTTTTCAATGTCTATAATAAATGCAAAGGATACCCTGTATCTTGTGCATTGCCAATTGACATAATTGGCCAGTTTCTCAATGGGAACAGGATGCCAGCTTGTAATAAAATTAATGCTTTGTTTGCAGGGTTTTTGTTGTTGTTGTTGATTGTTTATTTTTAAACTGCTAATGGAACTTACTTCTTTAAAAGAAAAAACATATAAAAAGAATAGCTAGCAGGAATGGCTTAACCTACATAATTACCAAAGAATAAGATAGCTTCCCCAAAGCCTGTTATTTTTGTTTGGTTGGTGACTTCCTGTCCCAAAGGGGCAGGGAAGCTTTTTCTTCCAAATTAAATCATTCCTACTGACCCCAAAAAGAATGCAAAACAAGTATTGAAGTATTTATTAGTACCCGCTCTATAAAGACTTAGTAAGGCCGCACCTGGAATACTGCATTCTGTTTTGGTCACCACATTACAAAACAAGATGTGGAGACTTTGGAAAAAATGCAAAGAAGAGCAACTAAGATGATTAAAGGCCTGGAGACTAAAATCTATGAAGAACGGTTGTAGGACTTGGGTTTGGATAGTCTAGAGAAAAGGAGGACTTGGTGGGGGGAGGCATGATAGCAATATTATAGTGTTTGAAAGGTTGCCACAAAGAGGAGGCAATTCTTTTATTCTTTTATTATAATTTTATTCTATTATAATTATTTTCCAAAGCACCTGAGGACAGGACAAGAAACAATGGATGGAAAATCAAGGAGAGAATTAAGGCTGGACTTCTTAACAGGACAATTTACCAGTGGAACAGCTTGCCTCCAGAAATTATGGGTGCTCCATAACTGGAGGTCTTTAAGAAGAGTCTAGAAAATCACTTCTCTGCAATGGTATAGGCTCTCCTGCTTGAGCAGAGGCTGGACTAGAAGACATCTAAGGTCCCTTCCAGCTCTATTCTGATTTCTATTTCTGCTTCCACTTCTCAACTCAAGATAGAATTGCCCTATTCACACACACCCCAAACAGAAAAGGAACCAAGAACAGTTGTAAGAGACTTGAGCAAATGGTGTGATTTACTGATTAAATATTGTGTCCTTATGATTGATTGACAATGGAATTTTCTTATTAGAGGGAATAGGAAAAACACTTGAAGGACTGGAGGATGAAGTGCTAGCAAGGCAGATGAGATTTTAAATGTCAGATGAGATTTTAAAAGATAAAAGTTCCTCCTATCGAATCGTGTATAGTAAAAAAAGATAAAATAATAATAATGCAACAAATAGTTATTGGAAAAGTGGGGGAAATAAGACAATGAAACAACATATATAATTAAAAGTTTTGTGCAGTTGCATGACTTGATGACGATACTGTGATTGTGAGGTTAGCATCCCTTAAAAAATAATAAACAAAAAATGTGTCTGTGTGGGTCTTGTATTTGGAAAAGATTAAGTTGATGGAGCAAGTCTTGGGGCATCATAGAAAGTGCACAATAGGAGAACATGGATTAGAATTTCTTCCCCACTGAATCTACTAAGTAATAATAATTACACTGTCAAAAAAAAGCAAAGGTAATAGGTGCCTTGGGGTCAACCTCTAAACAACTGTAGCACCAGTTGAATTTCCTTGGCATTGACAAATTCACCATGGTCAATTACAAAAGGCAGCTTTATTTGGAACTGCTTACATCCTGTGACAATACCTTCAACACCATCAAACAACCATTAGGAAGGAATTGATACTTGGAGAAAAATCCCAGATGGAGTTTAAACATCTGGCTGATGGTGTGATGAACCATAATAACAGCACCATCAAACATCCACATCTGCCTATCCCAAGTCATTAGGAAGGACTCGGTACGCAGACAAAAATGCTAAATCCAGTCTGAACATGTGACAAATCACAAAAACTTAGATGAAAAGAATTAGAGAAATTACAGACCATTGGAAAAATGATGGTGTAATAAAACACAGGACATTCTCACAAACCCCTCAGTAATCTGCTAACTCAATTTTACCCATTTTTTTCTTCTTTGAAAGGAATTTCAAGGGCAACTGATATCCTACCATGTTAAATGGGAACTGATAAAAGGAATGCAAAATAATTTCCCCACGTGACACTGTTTCATTAACTGTGGTTGATTAAGTATCCTGATAATTTTTGTGTCTTAATGTGTCATGTGAATCCATTTGATTGATGATTCAATGTATTATGCAAATCCAGGGTTAATTCATCACACAGTTTTGGCTACCCAGACATGAATTTCTACGGCTGGGATTGCTTTTTTCCCCAAATGAGATAATTGTAAATTGCCTTTGAGAATCTGCATGTAGTTTTAAGGAGCTGTTCATAATACCCTCTTCTAAATACAACATTATTTTGAAGATATGGTTGTTTGTTAGTTGGGAGGAAGAGACGATGATACCTTTACAATCAATTGTCTCTGAATATTTAATTTCACTTCCAGCTCTGTAAATTTTGGTCACTTGAGTTCTTGACAAATGACCAAATTAATTTTTTTGTGCATTGTGATCATACTGTGCTAGAGAACATGATTACCTTAAGGATACTCACTCCTGAATTATAAATTATAATAAATTAAGTGGAATTTCTTCATTCAGATAGGGCATAATAATTGCTTTCTGGATTTTTTAAAAAAAGAATATGTAGGGATCTGCATGGCTATATAGATAGGTATAAGAGAAAAAGTCAACCTTGTGACTTTATTATAATATTAAAAGTAATGTTTTGATATTATAATGTTAAAAGTACTATTTGAATGTTAATTTAATATTGAAAATGGCCTAGAGTCATGTAGGGGAGATAGGCAGTATAGAAATGTGATAAATTAACAAATACATTCCAAATATCACAGTATGAGCTCTTAAATGTTCCTTCAAAATCTGCTAAGCGAGTTGCTAAGAATTCCATATTATAGGAATGCTTGAGGGAAAAAAAATTCTCTTGTTCAATTTTGTGTAATATAGCACATTGTAAAATAAGTAAAATAAATAGGATTGAGCCTCGGTGGTACAATGGGTTAAAGTGCTATACTGCAAGGTATTTCTGCTGACTACTAGCTGCCTACAATTTGGCAGTTCAAATCTCACCAGGCTCAAGGTTGATTCAGCCTCCTATCCTTCTGAGGTCAGTAAAATGAAGACCCAGTTTGTTGGAGGGTAATAGGCTGACTCTGTAAACCGCCTAGAGAGGGCTGCAAAGCACTGTGAAGTGGTATATAAGTCTAAGTGCTGTTGCTATTAATAATTATACCTCCATATCAGAAGCACCAAAGAGCTTCCATGGTGAAAGGATTTGCTGGGGACACCATTGTTGCCTGGGGGATGCTCAGTTGGGGTCAACTTTCATGTCCCCGTGAAGGTGTCCACTGAAGTACTACCTCTTCATCTACTCACAGTGGCCTGCTTTCAAATTGCTGGCTGGCAGGAGATGGAGGGTATGACCAGAGCTCACTCCTCCCTGAGGCAGAGTGGGTCTCGAACACGAGCTTGCCGATCAACAGCCCAGGGTTCTTACCCCATTCCTTTTATAAATAGGATCATTCCAGATGACATCCACTCAGTATCTGGGCACATTGACAACACTTTCTCTTTGCAACATGGGGTTTTCCTCTACACTGATAGACCTCAACTTGCAACAGTTCATTTAGGGACTGTTCAAAGTTACCATGGCACTGAAAAAAAGCGACTAATGACCATTTTTCACACTTATGGCCGTAGCATAAGCTGATGCAACTGCTCTCCACGTTTATTGCCTGAGTGTGCATTTCCTTGTTTAATAAACAATGGCAGGCACAGGAGAAGATCAATAAGTCTTTAGGCCACTCCGTCTTTTTTTCTTTATGTGTGCAGTCAAAATAGATATTTTGTGAGCGTCACTGAGATGTTATCTGTAAGAAATATGGTGTCAATTCACAGGTGTTCTGCTTCACTTCCCCCAATGGTACCGCCACTACTTTGAACAGCGAAATGCTATCAGGTTGTCTAAAATAATAATGAGCATATGTTGTTGAGTTGCATTCAGCGTTCCTCTGAAATATGCCCAAGAAATGTTCTGCCTTGAGTCAGAGACAGCTGTGGTTCTTCGGTCTGTCATACTTCATCTACGCTTCAGCTATTTATGTTTGAACTCCCCCCAGAATTGATTTCACTGGATCACCGTGGAAGTGTTAAATGTGGCCTATAGATTTGACTTTTAAGTCTGCTTAGGTAGGGCTACATGATCCAGACTTTCGCAGGGTTCCAAGTAATAAATTCAAGTACAATCAAAACTCTGAGGCCTCGGAGGTTCCTCGGAGTAAGGATTTATTAGGAATGCCATATTGGCATACGTGGGGAAAACCCGACTCTGAAAGACCCAAGGTTTTCCCCACCCAAATCAAAACCCAAAGTTCTTATTCCCCAGGTCACACGTCTATCACATGGTCCAATCAGGCCACGGTCCCCATTCTGGCTGGCTTCAGTCCATGCCTTCCAAACATTTGGTGAAGACATCCTTGGCTCCCATGGGACAGAATGTTATTTTGGCAATATGGTTACATATTCCCCCACCTATCCCTGTCGTACATATTCCCAGCTATCCTGGACATAAACTATTTCAACTCCTACCCTCAAAATGATGCTATAGAGCACTGCACACCAGAAAAACTAGACACAAGGACAATTTTTTCCTGAACACCATCACTCTGCTAAACAAATAATTCCCTCAACACTGTCCAACTATTTACAAAGTCTGCACTACTATTACTTTTAATCTCATCATCACTCCTTATCACCCATCCCCTCCCACTTGTGACTGTAGGACTGTAACTTTGTCGCTTGTATCCTTACGATTTATATTGACTGTTTCCTAGTATGATTTGATTGCTTATTGTACCCCATGACTATTATTAAGTGTTGTACCTGATGATTCTTGACTCTTGATGAATTTACAGTATCTTTTATTTTATGAGAGCATATGCACTAAGACAAATTCCTTGTGTGTCCAACCACACTTGGCCAATAAAGAATTCTATCTTATCTTATCTTATCTTATCTTATCTTATCTTATCTTATCTTATCTTATCTTATCTATCTATCTATCTATCTATCTATGCCTTACGTTCCCACAGCTTCGACCGGCTTTGCTGTGGCAGCCCTAAAGATGCTTCCAAAATGGCTTCAGGGCTGACAGACTTTTAAAGAAACAAAATGGCCACTAGAGTCATCCAGAAGAGTTCTGCCTTATTCTGTTGCCTTTGGTCATAGAACATACAATATAAAATCTCAAGACTAAAAGGGATCTTGGAGGTCTTCTAGAGCAACCCCTTGCTCAAGGTGGGAGAACATGTATCATTACAGACAAATGGTTGTCCAATCTTTTCTTGAAAACCTCCAGTGATGGAGCACCCACAACTCCAAGAGGCAAGCTATTCCATTGATTAATTTTTCCTGCTGTTATCATCTGGACTTTAGCAGCTCAGATGTGTAGCCCAGTTTTATGCGGTATTAACCAGTTTAACTTCCAGCAGCCATCTCCTTTAAGTTGTGAAGACATTTTTTTCATTTCCATTTTACTTGCGACATGCCATCTGTGGATAATATCCCCACTGCAGCTAATTAATGACAATTGATTTAAAGTAACTTACCCAACATTCAATAAGACTGAATTTTGAATCTCCTAACAGAATGAAGACTGCTGTTTTGTTTTCTTTTGTTTGTTTTTTGGGGCAGGATTGACCTTCTAAATTGTCTAGAGAAGCATAGTTTCACACTCCCATTTTGTAATGTTCTGATGCAGTTTATAATAACTTAATAAGATATGCTTGGCATTTCTTGAGCTTGGTAGAAAATCCTACTTTCAAAAGTTATTATGATTGGACTTGTTCAGTGCAGTTAATATAATTAACATCTAACATATTCCATGTGGGTTGAAAGAAAAGACAGATCCAGGACATGATGTCAAGTCCCAGTTTGAAAATATATTGCTTTAAGTGGGACAAAGTGGAATAAAATTGTTTGTTCCTCAGGTTTCTCTGTTTCTCTTTCTTTCAACATTGGTTTAAAAGCATATAATATATTTTCAGCATGACCCAACTTTTCATGTAGAAAATCTATCATCATCATCATCTTTTAATGACCCCAAAAGACCTTGTGGGTTGGAGTATGGGCAACTGAATGGAGCTGGCAGGATGTCCCGGTTACCCTTCCTATTGCCAATGTGGAGTGTTGTTCAGCAGATATATTTTCAGTGTGCCCAGAGAGAGAAATATCTGTCTCTACCTTGGATTGAACTCATAGCCTCCTGATTGTAAGGTAAGATCTCCACTCTAGGCCACCGCACCACTCAATGTAGGAAATCTATATGGTCATTATAAATTGAGACTGACTTGATACCACACTAGTAGATCAGAATAATAGAATAACAGAATTTGAAGGATCTTGAATGTCTACCAGTCCAGCCCCCTGCTCAATCAGGATCCTGCACCATTCCAGACAAACAAATGGCTGTCTGGTATCTTCTTAAAGACCTCCAGTGTTGGAGCACTGACAACTTTTTAAGGCAAGCCATTCCATTGATTAATTCTTCTCCCTGTATGGAAATTGTCTCCTTAGTTTTAGGTTGGATCTCTCTAATGATCTTCCACGTGTTACTTCTTGTCCTGCCCTCAGGTGCTTTGGGTAGAAAAACAGAGTTGGAAGGGACCTTGGGGGTCATCTAGTCCAACTCCATGCTCAAGCAGGAGACTCTGTTCCATGCCAGACAAATGGCTATCCAGTCTCTTTTTAAAAGCTTCCAATGATGGAACCTCCACAACTTCTGAAGGCAATTTGATTCATTGTTTAATTGTTCTCACTGTTAGGAAATTTCTCCTTAGTTCTAAGTTGGTTCTGTCCTTGATTAGTTTCTAGCCATTGTTTATTGTCTTGCCTTCTGGTGCTTTGGAGAATAGCTTGACCCCCCTCTTCTTTGTGGCAGCCCCTCAAATATTGGAACACTGCTACAATCTCAGCACTAGTCCTTTTTTTCCGCTAGACGAGACACACCCAATTCCTGATCCTTTCTCTATGACAAGAGAAGAGGTTGGCACTCTCCTCTCGGTGACATCCCCTCAAGTACTGAAGATTGCTTTCATATCACCCACAATCTGTCTTTGTTAGATTAGACATTTTATTTATAAATATTTATTTATATTTCATGTTTCTAGGCTGTCCATCTAACTCAAGGGAGTTCCCTAATTCCCTCAATAATACACCATGTCATAATTTTTTTCTTTAAAAGAAGTTGGATTTAACTTGAGTTCAGGTACCCTAATTCCTCGTATGTTTTCTTCCTCTCCAAACTGCAAACAATCAGATCTTCACAGAATTTCACAGCCATTCCAATTGTTTTCAAGCTCACAGAAAGAAACCAACCCTCTCCTCATAATGATCTGCAAAAAGGGAATCTATAATTACATGAAAATAAATGTTAGTAGAATTCTGAACTTGACTCTTCAACTCAAGGGGAGAAGTTGGGTCAAGGAAAATGGAGTTTGCAAACACATCCTCCTTGTTGTACACATTTTGAGCCCTTCTCTGGAATTCCTGGGCAGGGGGAAGGCAATTCCCATAAGTTGTGTTGCCCACATGTAATGGCAAAACTTTGATTTCTATTACTGATAGTAGGATGACGAATTGAATTGAAATTTTATTTTATTTTTATTTTACTTTATTTTATTTTAGTTTTAGTTTTCATTTTCCAGACCATCCATCTTCCTCAAGAAGTTGCGTTTCCAAGTGAGTCATTTCCCAGCACAAAAAAATATCTGATAAGAGTATGTACTATATTGCATGTGTTATTCAGAGAGAGATAGGGAGGGATGGAGGGGGTGGGTAGAGAGAGAGGAAGTTAGGGAGAGAAAGAAGAGGGGAGAGAGGAAAGAGGGAAGGATGGAGGGAGAGAGGGGGGGATGAACTGTGATTGAACTGTGTTTCCATCATCAAACCTCTTTTCATTTAAGATAGGACTGACATGCTGGCTGGGGAATTCTGGGAGTTGAAGTCCCCAAGTCTTAAAATTGCAAAGTTAGATATCCCTGATTTCATCCCTCCAGGATGAAAAATGTACTACAAGCAAGCAACATACTATAACTTCTGTTGGTAAATATCCCTGAAGATTCCGCCCCCACCTCCACCCGCAAAAAAACAACAACAAAAAAACCCATGCTGGGAACATTTCTCAGAAAACACGTCATTTTTGTACTTCCATTTTATCCTTGTCTAATAATTTAAATTTCTTGTTATATTTAGATCTCAGTCTGCTACTGACAATTTATTGGGACAAAACTATTTTTTTGTTAATACAGTGCTGAAACATCTGTTTTCATTAAAGTCCCTCCTGTGAAGAGGGCTTTATTTTCTAATTTCTTTCCAATTTATTTTAATTATACATTTGGATTTCTATTATTGTTGCAGTTCCAGATAAAGCTGCGTTAATATATGTAATAATCTGCAATAAAATTCACAGTCTAAGACTGGTTAAAACTTAATAATTCAAGTCCTAACCAAGGACTTAAGAATTATTAAAGTAGCGTATAATAATATAGAGAGTTTCAAGCAGGTGGATTTTTTTTGAAAATTAGGGTTCCAGGTCTGATAAATTCAATATTTCCAGATGTCAAGGAACCCCTTTAGGTATCGCTCCAACGGCTTCTAATCATAATTGGTATAACAATGGATTCCTTTTTCTATAAGCATTCAACTTCAGTACTCATGTCTTGTTATTTTGTGAGATTTCCTGATTTTTTTCCTCCAATCCTAGCATTACCCAAAATAGCAAAATCAATGAATGAGATATCCTTCTATTCAATAACTGTTTTATCACCCATGTTATGAACATAATGCCTGTCTGTTTGGATCTTAAAATCCCAGAATATCAACCCATTTCTTTTCCAAAATTTTCTGAACAGCCATGACACTTCTTGTAGTCGGTTTGTGAAGTTTTGCTACAGCCATCAAAATGGCCTCAGTCGAGACAGCTCCAGAGTTGACAAAGGCCTTTTCAATCCCTCCCTAAACTGTCATTAAGTGTACCCCATTCCCAATATTAAGAAAGTAAGAGAATCTGGGTTGCTCCATTTTATATCCTTGTACCCAGTAGTTTTTTTTTAAAAAAAGATTAGAATGTGAAAGGGTTTTTTTAGGTGTTTTATTTCCAGGGAAGGAATGGATAATATGGATAATGAATATAAATGTGCATAAATTACTAGAGGTTACTGCTCTGTAGATGCATTATTTAATCAAAAGCCTCATTGGCTATAAAATCTGAGTGTGTCACATTTAAAGTTTATGTAATTTACACCTCATGTGGCATTTATAATATAAAGGCATGACAAAGTTATTATGAACTATCTCCTTATTTCACAGATTCTTATTAGAATTCTTTAATTAGTGTGTTCAGCCATTCATTAATATTAGATATTGCTAATGGAAGACTCTAAATTTATTGTGATCACTTTTTAAAAGATACACATATTTTTATGTGTGTAAGTGGAACAGAATTAATGTCAACTAGTTATGCTGTGCCATTTTTCTGTCCTTCATAAGGAATTTGGTGATGGAATCAAGAGATTTTTCCTGTGGCATTGCAATGTTACTTCTGAGATTAAAGCAAAGAGGAACGAAATACCTGCAGAATTGTCTGTAGTATATTAAAAGGGAGTGGGTGGTGGCTGAGCATGTTGTGACTAATTTGGTGGAGCTTCTCTAAGAGTTTATGTGGTTAAGTTCAGGAAAGAGTTTATGTGGTTAAGTTCAGGAAAGAGTTTATGTGGATAAATTCGGGTATCCAGCTAAAATCCTGACCTAAGGGATTAACCAACAAAGTTTCTCAGTATTTCTCAGTAATAGTGCAGTACTACATTATTTGGAGTACTAAATTTGGAGATTATTTATTTATTTAAAAAGTTATGGAAAGGTTTGGTGGCCCTGCAGTGGAGACAATTGCCTCCCATTTGGAAGATTAAGAGTTCAATCCTAGGTAGCAGAAGTGTCTCCTAGGATGCAAAGAGAAAATATCTGCTATGAACTCCACATAGTTGTTGGGAAGGGCATCTGGCCAGTAAATACTCACCTCCACCCATTTGCCCCACCTCGTTCCAAATTAAGAGATTCAGAGTCATAAAAAGTATATACATATACATACATGTCCCACCCCCACTGGCAGTTAAAAGGAGGAAGCAGCTGCAATCTCACATTACTCTGAGAAGCACAGAGCCGGAGACAGAAGCCTGAAGATGATGAATGAGACTTCATCGAAACGTTGCCTAGATACTTCGAATCTTACGCGGGAGAAAACCCGAACAACCAAAGATCCATATACATACATACATACATACATACATACATACATACATACATATTAAAGGCTACCTATCTTACCTCAAGGTAACTCTGGGTATAAATTTAACATGAAGTATGAATCACTTCAAGACACTGCAGTAAATCTCAGATCTCCAGGCCCTTAACTATGGCTGCCATTGCTGACTTGTTGGAATCTATGTGTAAGAAGATAACAGATTTTAATTAGTCTGTGTCAGCCCTATTAGTTAGACCAGGAAATCAACACTGAAGGGAACTAAAACTACTTTTTATCGAAAGTGGCTGTAATGATAGAATATTTCAAGCCTGACTGTGTCAGGCATGAGGAATCAGCCTCACACATTAAGATAAATTATTTAAGTTAAGACGATGCCTATACAAATGAATCTATTTAACTAAAGGTCAACACTGAATTGGTGCTAGGTAAGAATCAATGAAAATCAAGAGGGGTTGGACTTGGAACATTTCTAGGAATGTAACAACTCCAGGGTGATTCCTCTCTTGATTCCATCCCCAGGTTTTTCCTCTTTTTCTGTGGGTTGGTCTGTTTCTCCTCTCCCTCCTCCTTATTCTCCAATGAATTCGGGAGAATCCAATCCCCTTCCAGATATTATCTGAATCTAAGATTTCAGACATGTTTCATCCTTGGTTGCTTTAGTAACAGAGCTTTCATATCTCTGTTATGGTCATCTTCCTTACTCTCTACATAATGAAGCTGAGGATGGACTCTGGACTATCTTCTTTGGAGATATGGGGAGTTCCAGAGCTACCTATATCTTTGTAAGGAAATAAGATCCATTCAAATGGTTCACCCTGATGCTTAATGAACCTGCTTGATTTCCAAGTAGGAATTTTAAAGTTTCCCAGCTCTCTGTCAGGCAGTTCTGTTCACTGTGCGGTACTCAATAGGAAGTATGCCAGATGTAGCAAACATTCCTCCATGTGCCCTGTATCTGATGGCACTTTGGTTTTTGAAGACCCTTTGGGAAATGAATTGCTTTGAAAATGCAAAGGTGTTTTACCTCTTTAAGAAGTGTCTATATAAAGGCAGTCAAAAGGGGCATGTTTTTCTCTCCTTGTGTCCAGTCTCCATTGCAGAGTTCTTTGTGTAGAGTTAAGAAGATTGATTGCTTGTCAGGTATTTGCCTACCGCATATATTTCTGTATATGTCTTGTAGATAAACCACTATTAAATGTTTATGTGCTGTGTTTTGCTTCTGGGTTGTCTCACAATAATAGCCATGCTGCAAATGTTCTGACATGGAGCACAGTTGGAGAAAGACAAGAAGTAGATCTGACCAAGCATATCCAGTTGCTTCTGAAATGAAATATGTAGAAACTTCTAAAACATACTGATCACAAGGCAGAAAAAATGATCCTACTTTTGTTGGATCAGTCCTGCATTATTTTGTTGTGTTTGATGCATCAATAGGAATGCACCATTTTATAGGAGACAATACCCATTGGTATTTATGTAATTTTGAAAGAGAGCAAGGGGGAAGTTTAAGCTCATATATACCACTCCACATTGATTGCATGCATGCATATTTTCTCTACTCTAACAGATATTTTGCCAACAGGTATAATTGTAAGATTTTGTCAGAGTAATCTCAAAAACGATGTAAAACAATTCAGCCAAAGTTCACACATAAGAGCTTACACATAAGAGACAGAATCTTGCCAGATTTTCTTGCCAGTTACTACTCTCAGCCTGGGGAATTCTAAAGTCACTATACTGACTCTCTTCCTCTGTCTCCTATCCAGCTGTAGGCTGTGCTGTTTCTTATCTCGCCCCTTCTGAGTCTGCTCTCTCTCCTTCCTGGGAAAATGCTGCTTTGCTGTAGTCCAACACATACCTCCCCTTCTGTAGCCATCACCCCTCACAGATTTGACTTTCAGAGCTATTTTTTTAAAAAAAAAATCCAGGTAAAAGGGAAGGAAATCTGTTGCACCAGCAGAATCCATTCTTTTCAACCTTACTCTAGCCATCCTGATTTCTTGTGAATTAACTTTATACTCAACATTTTGTTATGTGTGCATTAGGTGTTATAGTGCATGAAATGAATACAGAGTCACATATCACCTTGCTGCAATTCCAACCCCAATAAGCAATCGTGCCTCGAGCTACCCCCTATCCCCTCCCCCCACCATAAAATAGTTGCGGTGAAATAGTTCCTACACAATCACATTACAAGTCATCAGAGAGCAGTGGAATTTATGAACTGGTTTTGCCATCAGTGGAACAAAGGCACGGGGGAGGGAAGGGCTTTCCAATTTTAGAAAAAAGGCCACCTGTACTCCAACACAAACAAATAAGTAAAGGTAATTAGGTGAGCCAAGACCAGTAATAGAGTCTCGTACATGTTTATTGAGAAGGTAAGCTCCATTAAGTGCACTGGAGCCGAGTCCCAAGCAAGAATATATAGATTTTTTTTTCCCCTTTAAAGATACACTATCCTGACATTTCAAGAACTCATTAAGGTTCGCTGTATTATTAAAAAGTCATTTTTTAAAGGGGAGAAAAAAAAATAGATAATAAAAGATTTGCCTCAATCCTATTTTCCACTCCAGCTATCACGGCAGGTAATCTTGTCAGTTCAACTGAAAGGCTCCTGAAGTTGCACGGCAGCAAAACAAAAATATACAACCTAGCGTGGTATTGCTACCTTCATCACAGCAATATGTGGGCCTTGTTCATAGTGTTATTTCGTTTTGTATCCTTCCTTCCATTTGATTGTTGGTTCTAGCGTGGCCGAGAAAGTGGAAAGTCACAAGAGTGCATGGTTAAAACAGTGGACCAGAGCAGCACAAATGGTTAGAAATTTAAGGGTTTATTTTTGCTTTTCTTTGCATCATCTTTCAGTAGATTATCTTTTTGGCATTCCCTTATAGTGATAGGAAACTGCTTTAGCCCAGAAGTCTCCCAGCTTGGCAATTTTAAGACTTGTGGACTTCAACTTATAACTTCAATTTCAACATATGAAGAATGGTTGCAGGAACTGTGGGTATGGCCGGTCTAGAGAAAAGAAGGACAAGTGGGGACATGGAAATATTATTCCAGTATTTCAGGGGCTGCCACAAAGAAGAGGGGGTCAACTTATTCTCCAAAGCACCGGAGGCCAGGACAAGAAACAACGGTTGGAAACTAATCATGGAGAGACGCAGCGTAGAACTAAGGAGAAACTTCCTAACGGTGAGAACACCTTGTCTTCAGAAATTGTGGGTGCTTCATCACTGGAAATTATTAAGAATAGACAGCCAGTCTAAAATGGTATAGAGCAGGAGGTTGAACTAGAATATGTTGTGCTCATTAACAAAATCTCCATTTTGCATATCCTAAACTTCCCATTCTTAAATCCATTCATTGATTAAACTGCTTCACGCACAATATCTAAAAATGCTTTGCAACCAAGTTAGATGACAGCAGTATTAAAATGCTTAATATAATATGTGTACATTAAAAATGAATGGAGGGAAAAATGCAACCCAAATAAACATACTATTTTTAACGTTGTTTCCCTCCTCCCATTTATTTTTAATGTATGCATTCTCTCCCATTCATTTTTAATGTACTGTTCACATGTGAAAAGACTGGACAAAAAGATGGGTTTCCAATAGGCTCCTGAATATTCGTCACTCTTCTGGAAATATATCTATTTATCCTCAGCATTTAACAAAAGCAAACAAACTAAGATTATGTCAAGAGGTAATTCCAACCCAGTGCAAAGAAACAGGGAAGAAGACAAAGCAATTACAGACTTTATCTTCCTAGACTATTGGGATGTTGACTGTGGCCATCTGCTCCTTGAGATAAAGACTATGACAGCTCTAGACAAAATATTTAAGTGCACAAAACAAAGATGTGTGTTGTCACAGCCTTGGTGCTCCCAGATGTAACATATGGCTATGAAAACTGAACCATCAGAAAGGTTGAACAAACGAAAATCTGAAGCCTTTCAGTTTTGGTGTTGGAGAAAATTCTTGAGGATGTAAGATAAAAAAAAAAAGAATCTTATTTTAAATCAAACCAGTTTTTCTGGAAGTGTTCATAATGAAACTTAAAGCTTAGAACATAGAAGAACAGAGGGTTGGAAGGGACCTTGAAGGTGTTCTAGTCCAGTCCCCTGCTCAAAGAAGAGATCCTATACCATTCCGGACAGATAGCTGTCCAGTACCTTCTTAAAAACCTCCAGTGATGGAGCTCTAGATGCAGGCTTTTCAGTTGATTAATTGTTCTAGCTGACAACAATTTCTCCTTATTTCTAAGTTGGATCTCTCTTTAATGCACTTCCACCTATTACTTCTTATCCTGCCTTCTGCTACTTTGGAGAATAGGCCAAATCCTTTTTCTCTGTAACAGCCACTCGAGTACTGGAATATTATTCTTATTCCATCTTTGTTAGATTAGGCATTTTATCTACAGTCATTTCATGATTGGATCTCAACCCTAGTCCTTGTCTTCCTTAAACTAGGCATACCTAGTTCCTTCAACTGTCTCAATAAAAACTCAATAAAAAAAAGAATTAAAATGAAGACAAAGTATCTAGATGTGATCACTTTTGGCAGAAGCACGAGTTTTCCAAAACAAAACCAACAAAAAATACTGAAAGACAATCTGGCAAAATTTTGTCCATGGAAGAACCAGAAGTAATGGGAAAATACAGAACATAGAATGACGGAATTTGGAAGGAACATTGGAGGTCTTCAAGTCCAACCCTCTTTTTGGACTTAAGCAGGAGACCTTATACCATTCCAGGCAAATGGCTGTCCAATCTCTTCTTAAAGACCTCCAGTGCTGTGCTGAAATGAGTAAATTGATATTTGAAATTAAAGAACAAGAGGATAAACAATTTTATATGATATAGGATTTATTTTATCAACAGTTAGATAAAAAGACATGGTAAAGAAATAGATTAGTAAGCCTTACAATAAGTTAATAGATTGATAAAGAATACAATATAAAATATATAACCATTGGATGAATGTATGAAAATTAGAATATCTTGTATAAAATGATGGAAAAATAGTTAAATGAATGTTTAATAATTGATATTATATAAGCACAAGCAAGACCGATAAGGTGAGAATTTATATAACTTGTGAGTAATGGTAAAAAAAGGATAGCACAAAAGATTGTAACCAACTGACACACTGTATGTATATAATTGAAAGAGGGTTTTATGTTTTTAGGTTTTGTTCTTATGTTTCTTGTAAAAAACAAAAACTTTGTTTAAAAAAAAAAGACCTCCAGTGATGGAGCAACCACAATGTCTGAAAACAAGCCTGTCCAATGGCCGATTGTTCTCACTGTTACATAATTTCTCCAAAGTTCTAGGTTGCTTCTCTCCGTGATTAGTTTCTCTCCTTTGTTTCTTGCCTTGCCTTCTGATGCTTTGGAAAATAATTAATTAACAATTAATTACATTTTAATAACAATTTCTACTAAAGGTCTATGGCTTTCCTCTTGGTTTTTCAACATCATAGCTACTTGGTGAGGTAATATTTTCTGAGAGTAGGAACTGGCCTCCAATTCGCTAAGTACCGTGAGCCCAGAGTTCCCTATTTTTACTTCAACAAGCCAACCACTACACTACATTGTCTCTTTCTATTGCGCTGGCCAGACGAACTAGGTAAAAAATTGTCAGCAATAACTGGGAAGTTGGAGAATTAAAATTAGACTGGGGAATGCTGCCACCACTTAATTGATTAGGGAAGTTGCCTGTCATGTTTCACAAGTGCATCTTTTAAAAGTAACAATTAATAATAGCAACACATACTGCTAAGGCTCATTGGTTGGGGAATGTAAGTATTTCATCATTTTTACCAGTGACTACTTTAGCATGAACATTTGTGGTAAATGCTTTATTTGTTATCTTAAAATGAATATTAAAAGAAACAGCTGGTATCATGGAAGGAGGAAGCATATACATTTATCTCTTTCACACACACACACATGGTGGTGGGGGCTCTGCTTGGGAACTGTTCTATCAGAAATTCTGCAATTTTACTGATGTGCTGTTATTAATAAAAAAAATCCCTATTAAAAAGTTCTTTTTTCCCCTATTAAAATGGAATGTACAGTGCGAAAAAAAAATACAGCATTACACAAGGAAAGCAAGTTGATTCAATCAATATCTACATTATTTAGAAATTAATCTTATATAGCAGCTAATCTAGCCAGTTATCACAGATCCATAGGGCTGGAAGGGGCCTTGGGAGTCGTCTAAGGCAAAAGATCTTCTGTCATCCTAGGCAAATGGACGTTCAATGTTTTCTTGAAAACCTCCAGCAATAGAGCACCCACAACTCCAGGAGGCAAACTCTGTCCTATTGATTAATTGTTCTCCCTGTCGAGAAATTTCTCTTTGTTTCCAGGTTGGACCTTAATGAGTTTCCACCCACGGCTTCTTCTCCTGCACTAAGGTGTTTTGACAAATAAGTCAGCCTCCTTTTCTCTGTGGTAGTCCTTCAAGCACTGGAAGACAGTTATCATGTCACCCCTAATCTTTCTCTTCGTTGGACTAATCATATCTCGTTCCCTTGGCCATTCGTCATATGGTTTAACCTCCGCTGCCCTAATCATCTTTGTTGCTCTTTTACATTGCTGTTCTATACAGAACAACAACAAAAAAAGGCAGTTTGGTTTGGTAGTTCAGGTGCTGGCCGAGAAGCCAGAAGTGGTGAATTTTCACCCTTAGGTGTTCTGACCTAGGCTTCCCAAAAGCACAAAGCCAACTCTTTGTCCTGATAAAACTTGACCTTTTTATTTACTTTAAAGTGAATTCCCCTCCAAAAATATATATATAAAAAAATTAAAGTGAATTTCTGGCCAACTTTCTTTAAAGTGATTTCACAATTAAAGACCTTTATCAGTCTTGGAGAGCTGCCAGGCCGATACCTTCCAAACACCACTCTGTAGCAGACAATACTTGGCAAGAAGTCAGGAACAGATGGTCACCCGAAAAATTGAACTAATTGTTTCCTGAAAACACCACTTCCCTTTTGCTCCTCTTTATTTCCTCTGGGAGGGGCCATTCACTGTCCACCTGTAGCTTTACTCCGAAGTTGACCCTTGTTCCTTAGCTGTTCCCTTCTCCTGGCAGCTCTGCACATGTGCACACATTGGGAACAGGCTCCAGCTATTCTTCTGCCCCACTGATGTCCGACTCCGAAGGCAGCTGATAACTGTCGGACAGCCCTGGCCCCATCTCTACCTCCGATGCAGAGCCCTCATCAGAGCCTTCCCCAGACTCCAAGACTGGCCCATGTTCCTCTCCCACTTCCTCACTGTCTGAGTCTGTTGCCAACTCCACTGGCCCCTGGCAGGCCACAACACTTAGGCATGAAAACCAATTGGGTGACTTTGGGACAGTCACTTTCAGCCAAGTCAGTTCACAGGGGGAAATAGAAGGAGGAAGGAATATTAGGTTTGTTTACAAAGATACAAAATACTAGCAAGGATGAAAAAGGAGATTTGAAGCTGTAGCTGGGAGAACCAATGGAAGGAATTACTTTCTCGCAAGGATTTTTCCATACTCTTTCACCTCATGAGCCACAGTGGTGCAGTGGTTAGAGTGCAGTACTGCAGGCTCCTTCTGCTGACTGCTGGCTGATTGCAATTTGGCAGTTTGAATCTTACCAGGCTCAAAGTTGACTCAGCCTTCCATCCTTCCAAGGTGGGTAAAATGAGGACTCAGATTGTTGGGGGCAAGAGGCTGACTCTGTAAAAACCAATTAGATAGAGCTGTAAAGCACTGTGGAGCAATATATAAGTAAGTGCTAGTGCTATGCACAGACATTACTCCTTTTCAAACAGCATTCACTGAGATGAGTTGATCATCTTCACCCAAGTTAATTGTTTGATTTTATTTATCGAACTGCTATGCTACTCATCGTGCCAAATGTGACCAGAATTTTGTTTTATTTTAACTGTACCACTGGTTAATTGTTCTCACTATTAGAAAGTGTTTCCTTAATTCCAGGTTGCTTCTCTCCTAGATTAGTTTCCATCCATTGCTTTGCCTTCTGGTGCTTTGAAAAATAGGTTGACCCCTCTTCTTTGTAGCAGCCCTTCAAATATTGGAACACTGCTATCATATCACACCTAGTCATTAATGTATATTTAATTATATATTTTAAGAAATCTAACTTTTAAAACTAGTCCTGAAATAACTGAACAGCCAGTCTATAATTAGAAATTTTCAAAAAGTACAGCTAAGAAGACAGAACTACACAGATTTATTGAACTCCTTACTTGCTTTGTCCACTAAACCTTCCTGCCTTTTAAGTAAGAAGTGACTAGCATCTTCTTTAATTCAGAAATCAGTACTCTAGAAGCAATGCATTGAGTCAATTGCATTCAGCTTTTAATATTTTTGCATAAAAAAAGATGATGGGCTTTGCTAAATGAGAACTGCAGCTACCTACAAATAGAGACATAAATCAATCAAACTATCTGGATAATAAGCAGGCATTATGAAGATGGACATCTTGACATTTGAGCAGGATGTATTAAAGTTGATGTATGTTTCTATTAAGCCATCCATTCATTTTTTTAGTACCCGAGGTTGCATCACTATCTTTATGTCATGTTGTTATACAGTTTTAGATCAATATAAATAATAAGCTATAGTTTATAAAAGGAAACAAAAAAAAAAGCTGCATTATACATATATTTAGAGTGGAATTAATTATTTGATTTAAAGCATGTCTAATGATTACTGTTGGACATGGGATTTCTGTAAACCAATTTCTTCCTCTGAGATGCCTTGCTTTGGGGGAATTTGATGATTAAAGAATGGGTCCAAAAGGATGAAAAGTCACAGTGGTGCAGTGGTTAGAGTGCAGTACTGCAGGCTACTTCTGCTGCCTGCCGGCTGCCTGCAATTTGGCAGTTCAAATCTCACCAGGTTCCAGGTTGACTCAGCCTTCCATCCTTCTAAGATGGGTAAAATGAGGACCCAGATTGTTGTTGGGAACAAGAGGCTTACTCTGTAAACCGCTTAGAGATGGCTGTAAAGCACTGTATATAAGTCTATGTGCTATTGCTATTCTGTTGAATTTCTACAGTCTTGAACTATATAGTCAACTTGATTGATTGATTGGTTGGTTGGTTGATTAATTGCATTTGGAATACCCTATGTAACATTTTGTTTGAAGTCTTTTACGAAGTACTTATACAATTTATAAATCAAGGTATCAATGAACAAAAAATTAACATGGGTTCATGGGTTGGCAACTACCATCTTGGGTCATTAAAATTTTGCAGTTAGACTACAGCTATCTGCTTGACAGGGACTTGGTGGCTCAGTGAGTGTCTTAGTGTCTTTCAGTGATCAGAAAGGTTGGCAGTTTGGCGGTTCGAATCCCTAGTGCTGCATAACAGAGTGAACTCCTATTACTTGTCCCAGCTTCTGCCAACCTAGCAGTTCGAAAGCACACAAAAAATGCAACTAGAAAAATAGGGACCACTTTGGTGGAAAGGGAACAGTGTTTCGTGCACCTTCGGCATTTAGTCTTGTCGGCCACATAACCACAGAGACGTCTTTGGACAGTGCTGGCTATTCTTCAGCTTTGGAAGGGAGAGGAACACTGCCCCCTAGAGCCGGAAATGATGAGCATGTATGTGTGAGGGGAATCTTTATCTTTTATCTGCTTGACACGGGGCTGCTTTTGATGACTACTCAAAAAAGGAAAAATGTAATAAGAGTTCGCAGTCTGAATGATCATTACTAGGCTGTATTAGTAAGCCTATGCTACCTTAAACCTTACCTGTACCAGTTTCTGATCCTCTGACACTGTCCAGAGCCATGAAGTTTCAACCAAATAAATAAACAAATAACTTCTACATTGTTGCATTTATCTTCTCTTTGATTTTCCTTCTGGTTCTTCAGCTTTTCCATTTTGTTTTTTAATGACCATCTTCTAATGCCAGGGTGAGGCAGTGGTTCAAACTTTGGGCTTGTCAGCTGGAAAGCCAGCAGCACAGGTTTGAGACCTGAGTGCCATGACAGGGTGAGTTCGCATCCTCGCCCCAGCTCTTGTTAACATAGCAGTTCAAAAGCAAACAAATGTGAGTAGATAAATGGGTACCACTTCATAAATGGGTACCACTGTGTGTGTGTGTGTGGGGGGGAGAACAGCACTCTGTGACATTGAGTCGAAGAAGCTTCTTGGATGAGAAGTGAAACACCTTCAAGGAAAAAACAAGAAAGTCCAGTTGCCTCCTGAAAAAAACACCTTTGGGACAACCATGACTTGGATGACTGAGAATCTCTGCAGACTTTTAGCTATACAATTTGGGATGAATACCCTTTGGATGGGGTGAGAATAAGGAATGGATTTCCAGAGGAAAACTGCAGACTGCAGGAACTGGGAGCAGGAACTCGGGTGACCCTGAGGACACAGATAAACCTCCAAGTGATTCAGTGACCCTCTCAAAGGATGCAAATGACCAGCTGTCTGCAATGAATATAAATCCTTCCATTCCCCACCATCCTGTCAGAGTTGAAGAAGCTTCTTGGATGAGAAGCGAAACATCTTCAAGGAAAAATAAACCAACAAGAAAGTCCAGTTGCTTCCTGAAAAAGCACCTTTGGGACGCTCCATGACATCATGCTGTTCACATAACCACATAAATGCCTTCAGAGAGCACTGGCTCAATTGCCTTGAAACAGGGATGAGCAGCGCCCCCTAGAGTCAACAAGGACTAGCAGAATAAAAATAATCCCACAGGCATTCTTTTATCTTTTTTACTTATAATGCCAACCAAGTATTCAAAATATTTCTCTCTATCTCACCTACCCTTGTCACAAGCTGCTTTTGTGCTTATTGTTAAATTCAATGAAATGACTCAATTCACACATTTCCCTAAAAAAAAAAAAAAAAAAAAGTACCCATGCACACAATGCACTAATAAGAATGAAACAAAGAATTTTGTGGGAGGTGAGAATACAGTCATCCGTGAAGCCCTGGATCATAAGCTCAAAAATTTGCTGATTTTGAAAATGAACACTAAAACATTTGTGGTTTGTTATTTACTTAGGGCAATGCCTCTATTCTACTTTTTATTTGTTTTTTTTTAAATTTATGTTTTGGAACCTTTTGTCTTTCTCTTGGAGAGAAAGCACCTGCAGGATTTTGCCACGAGCATCTTATGGGTTCAGATAAGAGCCTCAGTTCTTCCTGTCCCTCCCCTTTCCAATGGTTATATGTGTATGTATGTATGTATTTGCCGAAGTTAACTTCAGCAGGAAGGGAGGAGCTAGCAAAGTAGCTCCCACAGCATTTTTTCCAGTAAGCTGGGCATTCTTTGCTGAGTTTTGCACTCTTACAGACATTAGCAGGCTGGTCAATGCTTTGCTTTATGAGGCAATTATTTCAGCACACTCTATTCAAAATACACATTAGAACTTAACCTTCTGAATCCTGAAGTAGCATTTTTATCACCCAACATTAGCAAAAAAAGCTGAAGTCAGCAGTTTCCCCTTCCCCCTCCCCTTTTTATGAACTGGTATCATTAATAAAGCGTTGTGCTGTTAGACTTCTTATGCTTCTCGGAGATAATTTGTGGCACCCCAGCCTCTGCCATGATACAATTGTTCTGTTGACTTATTCAGGAGTGGTGAGAAATGCTGAGATTGTTGTTCCCTCCCTCCCGGATTTTCCTCCAAGAAACAAAACAAAGAATAAAAACCAGGAGAAGCTGGGTGGGTGGGTGCGGGGGAGGCTGAGTAAAAGAATAAAGGGTTTGTGGTTCCACAACTTGGAGCCTGCTGTGCTGCCTAGCCAGGAAAGGAAAGTTAATATGGAATTTCTAATTAGGGTCAGTTGCTAATGAACTCTTTCTCCGTGTTAGTTTTATGCCGCTTCAGAAATTTTTTATCATATGCTTAAAAATTTATGGCCAGAAACATTAATGAAAATGAAGCGTGAATTGGAAATTGTGCTATCATAGAGATGGATGTAGCAGTGCTTTCCTTGATTCTTAAGGAGGGTCTTTTTTGATTGCTTCCCCCCCCTCTTCCCCATCTTTTCCATTTTTTGGAAAAATGAAGGGATGATGCCAAGCTAGAGAACAATGGGAGAGCTTGTTTTTTTGTTTTTTTAACTCCTGATAATGACCACCGTTGTTATAGTTAAATAAAAACCTGGATGGTTTTATATATATTTTTTAATAAATATTGAAATAACAATCATGAGAGTATCTACTCAAATGGGCTATTGTTAAAGGTGGATGTCCGAAGTTTGAGGACCAGAAGATTGAAGACCTGGCTCAATAGTAGTAACCGCGAGAGGGATTTTGGAGTCCTAGTGGACAATAACTTAAATAAGTAGGGGGTTGGACTAGAAGACCTCCAAGGTCCCTTCCAACTCTGTTATTCTATTCTATTCTGAATATGAGCCAGCAATATGCTGCGGCTGGCAAAAAAAAATGTCAATGCAATCCTAGGTTGCATTAACAAGAGTGGTAGAGTCAAGATCATGTGGAAGTATTAATACCACTTTATAATGCCTTGGTAAGACCTCACTTGGAATACTGCATCCAGTTTTGGTCACCACGATGCAAAAAAGGATGTTGAGACTCTAGAGTGCAGAGAAGAGCAAGAAAGATGATTAGGGGACTGGAGGCTAAAAAAATATAAAGAACGGTTGCAGGAACTGGGTATGACTAGTTTGATGAGAAGAATTAGGGTTGACATGATAGCGGTATTCCAGCTGCCACAAAAAAAGAGGGATATTGCGATTGTTAGTAGAATCTGGCTTACTGGACCTATTGACTTTTTTTATTGCAACTAAAGTGGCAAAAAGTGGGCACATGACCCTGGGACACTGCAACTTTCGTAAATATGAGGTATGAGCCAGTTGCCAAGTGTCTGAATTTTGATCACGGGACCATGGAGATGCTGCAATGCTTGTAACCAGGGGTGGGATTCAACCGGTGTTACCACCGGTTAGATAACGATGTTTTGTGTGCGCCTGATGCATGCTGTGTGCGTGTGTAACAAACCTTAAGCTGTGCCACCCAGACAGCTGAAAAGTGCAGCGCGCAGGTGCGCAGCATTTGAAAAGCCTCCTTTTCCTTGTTTTTTCAACCTCAGCTGTGCTGCGCAAAGCAGCTGAGGTTGAAAAAGCAGGAAATAAAGAACAGGTAAGAGCCGGGGGGTGGGGGTGGGGGCAAACAGCAGCAAATACAGAACCGGTTCGGTGTCTGCTGCTCTATAGAGCCGGCCCTAAAGAGCCAGGCAGAACCGCTAGCACCCCACCCCTGCCTGTAACTGTGAAAAACCGTCATAAGTCATAGGAAAAAAGGCTGCAGGTTTTGGGTCTGGCTAGTCTAAAGAAAAGAAGAATTAGGGGTGACATGATAGCAGTATCCCAGTATTTGAGGGGCTGCCACAAAGAAGAGGGGGTCAAATTATTGTCCAAAGCACCAGAGGGCAGGACAAGAAGCAATGGGTGGAAATTAACCAAAGAGAGAAGCAACCTGGAATTAAGGAGAAACTTCCTAACAGTGAGGACTATTAACCAGTGGAACAGCTTGACTCTGGAAATCGTGTCTGCTGCTCCATCACTGAGGTTTTTAAGAAGAGACTGGACAGTCACTTGTCTGAAATGGTAGAAGTTCTCCTGCTTGAGCTGGACTAGAGGACCTCCAAGGTCCCTTCCAGCTCCTATTCCATTCCATTCCATTCCATTCCATTCCATATTCTGTTCTATTCCATTTCATATTCTGTTCTATTCCATTTCATAGTCTATTCTATTCTATTCTATTCAATTCAATTCAATTCAATTCTATTGGTCACTAAATGAATGACTTTAAGTCAAGGACTACCTGTATACATGTAGGTTTTGAATGTTGTATCTCTGTGGGATATTATGCTTTCTTGCTTTCTTAGCAAGAAAGAAAACTGCCTTTATATGTGTGAAACTTTGTATAGCAGAAGGCTTGGCACAACCTGGGGGCGGAGTTAAAAGAGACTCAGCCAATAATGGCTAACAAGCAGACTTAGTCCAACCTCCCTTGAATTCAGTTGATTTGATTATCTAACTCCAAACAGGTGCTAAGATTCTTAGTTGAGAAGATTCTTCAGCCTAGACTTGAGTAGCAGTTAATAGGCTTAATTGGACCTCCACCTCTGGACCTGGCCTGGCCTACCTGACCATTTCTGCTGCTTCTGGAGGCAGCATTGAGCTTCCAAGAGTGGATATTTACTCTCAAATATTGATGGGATACTAAGTTCTAGCCCAGTTTCACTCAAACTTTTAGGTATTTATTTATTTTGCTCAAAAAGTCAAGACAGACTGTTTCCTGCCTCTGTTCAAGATCCTGTAAATGCCTTTGGTGGCTTAAGATGGCCGTATCAGAAGGAACACATGTTAACATATGGTGTTACCACCAACTTCATTATCCTTTCAGCCTAAGGTAATGTTTTTTTAATTCTCTCATGACTTCTGATATATCAATATGCTGCTTCTTTGAATTGGGATGCTGCAGTGTTTTAAAATATGTATATCCTCTGTTTTATTTTTAAACCCAATTTAAAATGTGTTTTCAGTCATTATTCCTTTTGTTTTGAAATAGTTTTAGACTACTATAAACCTTACAAGGAAAGCTCTGTTGTAAAGGGTGGCACACCAACTCAAAAAGTATAATAAAATAACAAAACAAAACCCTAGCCCCTTTTTAAGGAAATTTCTGCTTTGCTGAGCAAACAATACTAAAGTTTCCACTGATGTGAGTTTGGAGGTGATTTTATTTACCAAATATTATGAACCAAAAGAACAATCAGAACTTAGATAAATTGGATCATGAAAATAACAGTGGGTAAAAAAAAATAAACAAACATACTGGGGAAACTATGTTGTTTTATATACAAAATTTTACAACTTCCATAAAAATCTCTGTAGATTGGTCACTTAGTAGCAAAAAATGCAATTTTAGCTCATAAGAACGTGGGACTTTCTTTCAACTATTGGATCTAAACATTTGCAGAGGAATTGTAATAAGGGATGCTATGAAATAATAGGGGATTAATAATTACTATTAGTGGATTAATGAGCAGGGGTCTTCAAACTTGACAGCTTTAGGACTTGTGGACTTCAACTCCCAGAATTCCTCCTCCAATCATGTTAGCTCAGGAATTCTGGGAGCTGAAGTCCACAAGTCTTAAAGCTATCAAGTTTGATGACCCTTGTTCAAGAGTAAGTTATCAAATAAACACCCTTTTATGTAGGACTGAGTCTATATTTTAAAGATATTCAGGGACAGCACATAGAGAATAAATGATGGAATATGGAATATATCATACTTTATTGGCCAAGTGTGATTGGGCATAGAAGGAATGTCTTCAGTGCAGAAGCTCTCAGTGTATATATAAACAAAGTAATATAATAATATCAATAGAAGGTAATAGATGAGGCCCTATTTTTGTTCTGTTGTTTTGTAGATTGTAGATCGACATTGAATGCTCTATAGTAGTAAATAAAGATACATCTACAGTCTAAGTTAATCTTCAGCCAAAGCTTTTTATAAACATATTGTTATATTTCAGTTCCTAGAAGTGAAAAATAGGCTAGTTCAGTCCTTACAGGTGCAAAATTGTATCAGAAGGTTCTTCCTTTTGCCTTTGTGTTATTGAATGTTGCTGGGATGTGATTTTTGCCTTTACAATAGATACATGTGGTTGGAAATTTAGTGGCCTTTTGAGACTGCACTGGGAGGTCATAGATTTGACATATCCAGGTGGTAAAAGATTGGAAGCCAATGCTTACATAGTTAAAGGCCTTGAACTGTTCAGTTGGGTAATGGTTCACAAAATCATAGAATCATAAAGCTGGACGGGACCTTGGAGGTCTTCTAGTCCAACCCCCTGCCCAAAGCAGGAGAACTTATTGAATCATGGACAAACAATTGCCCAATCTCTTCTTAAAGACCTTTAGTGATGAAGTCCTTACAATTGCAGGAGACAAGGTGTTCCACTGTTTAATTCTTCTCATGGTCAGGACATTTTTCAATAGCTCCAGATCACAACTTTAATGAATTATCCATTGCTTCTTGTAATGCCCTCAAGTACTTTGGTGAATGACTCTACATCTCCTCTCTATGACAGCCCCTAAAGACAGCAATCATGTCACCCCTAATCTTTCTCTTTGTTAGCCTAGCCATACCTAATTCTCTTAGCCATTCCTCACATGGTTTGAGTGGTGTGGTGGCCTAGAGGTGGAGCTCTTGCCTCACAATCAGGAGGCTGTGAGTTTGATCCTAGATAGAGGCACATATTTTTCTCTCTGGGCACAATGAGAGTATATCTGCTGAACAAAGCTCTGCATTGGTGACAGGGAGGGCATCGGACCATTAAAGCACTCTGCTAGCTTCATTCAGTTGCCCAGACTCCACCCTACCAGGGATTATGATGATGATTCTCTCCAGAACCCTGATGATCTTTGCAGCTCTTCTCTGCTGTTTCTAGGGTCTCAGCATCTTTTTTGTGGTGGTGACCAGAACCGGACACAGTTTCCCATTATTATATGTTACCACTGAACTTCTTCTATACAGTCTCTTTTAAAATGGTTAATTTCCAGCTTTTCATCTTGACAATACAATGTATTATTTAAGTTGATTTGCTGCCCTTCCAAATGATGCCTAAAATGTATTGTTTCCAGAGCAGTTTAGACAATTAATAGGAGAAGAGAAAGGAAGGAGGGAGGGAGGGAGGGAGGGAGGGAAGGAAGGAAGGAAGGAAGGAAGGAAGGAAGGAAGG
>NW_020769332.1:5221160-5234069 GCF_900518735.1 Pseudonaja textilis | reverse complement strand
GAATCATACCCAGAGAAAAATCATCCAGATGCCCCAAGCTTTATGGTCTCCCCAAAATACACAAAGAAGGAACCCCACTCAGACCCATAGTCAGCTCCATAGGCTCACCTCTACAAAACCTAGCCAAATTTCTCGCCAAACAACTACAACCTTATGCAGAATCCATCAACTCACACGTAAGAAACTCATTCCAGTTCATCGAGATCATAAAGAAACAAAACTTACAACCTAGCGACCTACTAGTAAGCTTCGATGTCATATCCCTCTTCACCCAAGTGCCAATAAAAGAAGCCTTGACAGCCATCCAAAACAAATACAACCCCCCCAAGCACATCCTAGATCTAACCAACCACTGCCTATCCAATACATACTTCACCTACAATGGACAAAAATACAAACAAATAGAAGGAGCACCCATGGGATCACCCCTCTCACCTGTCATCGCTAACCTCTACATGGAACACTTTGAAACACAAGCTCTAGAAAAATACGACCACAAACCCAAACTCTGGCTCAGATACGTAGATGACACCTTCATAATCTGGCCACATGGGAAAGAAAAACTGAACAACTTCCTCACACACCTCAACAGCCTACACCCCAAAATACAATTCACCATGGAAACAGAAGCCAACAACCAACTTCCCTTCCTAGATGTCTTGGTATACAAAAGATCCAATGGCTCCCTAGGACACACCATCTACCAGAAGAAAACACATACTAACCGCTATCTACATGCACTCTCACACCACCACCCAGCACAGATCAATTCCGTAGCCAAGACACTCATCTCCAGAACAAAATGCTTAGCCGATGAACAACACCAAAAAACCGAACTACACACTCTCACCAACGTACTTACAGCCAATGGATTCCAAAGAAAGAAGATTACCCACCTAATCCAAAAAGAAACCCCAACCAAAATCCAAGACAGAGAACAAGAAAACGGCAAAGCCCTCCTCCCATATATAAAAGGCACTACAGACAAAATCAGCAAGATCCTCCAAAAACACAACATCAAAACAGCATTCTGCACAAACAGAAAAATATCCACCATCCTAAGAAACCCCAAAGACAAAATCGAATTAGAAAACCAAGGAGTATACGAAATCCCCTGCACTGCCTGCCCTACCACATACATTGGACAAACTAACAGAAGAATAAATGCACGCATTGAAGAACATAAGAACTCAATCAAAAAAGAAGAAACGACCTCTTCCCTGGTCCAACACCTCAAAGCCACAGGACATGAAATTGATTTTAAAAACACCAGAACTATCGCCAAAACCGAACACTTCAACAGCAGAATAATCAGAGAAGCCATAGAGATAGAAAAACGCCCACACAGCATGAACAAACGAGATGACACTTCCCGCCTTCCAGCCATTTGGAAACCCGCCCTCATGAACAGACGAGTACCTAACATGAAGAAGGACACCAGACCCACACCCATGAGAGCCACACAAGATGCCACCACCACACTTCCATGTAGAAAACAGACTCTCACCCACTCAGAAGATGAGACACGACCACGGACCAGAAGCTGCACTACAGCTGCATCACTACCCACTTCAAACCCCTCCGAGCCATACATGAAGCAAACCGACACCCACTATGAAGATGCAACAGGACCACGAACTAGAAGCCAAACAGCAAGATCACAACTCACCAGCTCAAATCCCCCAGCAACTAAGACTAACCGGAGCACAGCCAAGCCCCCACCTGAACAGAACACGCCTCCAACCAATCAGAACACGGCTAACCCCCCAACCAATCAGAACACAACCAAACCCCCTACCAATGAGAACACACCCCCACCCAATCAGAACACAGCCAAGCCCCCACCCAATCAAGTCCCACCCCCACTGGCAGTTAAAAGGAGGAAGCAGCTGCAATCTCACATTACTCTGAAAAGCACAGAGCCGGAGACAGAAGCCTGAAGATGATGAATGAGACTTCATCGAAACGTTGCCTAGATACTTCGAATCTTACGCGGGAGAAAACCCGAACAACCAAAGATCCATATATATATATATATATATATATATATGTTATACATGTTATATATGTATATACAACTCAGATATGTTTCTCTATATATGTAGGTCTAGGTGTGTTCGGGTCTTTTCCCGTGTAAGATTAAGAGTATCTTGGCGACGTTTCAGCGAGGTCCCACTTACCGTCCTCAGGCTTATGCTTTCGGCTTCATGCCAGTGCAAGCAGTGCAATATAAATACTGGTGCAATGGTTAGAATGCAGTATCGCAGCCTAATTCTGCTGCCTGCCAGTTCAATTCTGTCTGACTCAAGATTGACTCAATCTTTCGAGCTTGGTAAAATGAGAACTCAGATTGTTGAGGATAGAGAGGGCTGTAAAGTACTATGTGTTGACCTATACGTCCAAGTTCTATTGCTATATTTTTATATTTTTATAAGATTCTCCACTCAGTGTGGAACAAACAAGCAAAAAGTTGGCCTAAAGTATCAACAGGAGATTTCTGAGATAACGTGAGTCTTTATTTTGACATCCCATTTCTCCCATTCTGGAATTAATATAAATTACCTGCACATTGTCAGCACTGTAAGGAATACCAGACTAAGAAATGGACACACTGTAAAGTTAAAGCTAATTTTATTAGAACAGCTACAAAAACAGAATCTTGCAAGTCAGATTCCTTTCCTCTCTCTTTTACCTACATGACAGTTAAGAGGGCAGAGGGCTATCTGAGTCATTTTTGCAAATTACTACTTTGGTATGGCCTAAAATATCATGTATTTGATTGCTGTCTTGCTTGTGAAACCTCCCTCTGTCTACTAAAGTCATCCCTATGCTACATATACATTGCACATGTGTGCATAATTTCACTTATTTTGTGTGTGTGTGTGTGTGTGTGTGTGTTAAAATATCACCCTTCTGGGTTTCTTTGAGACATGGCCATATTTAATTGGAAGGAAGAACATTCATTGTAGGAACTAAAAGGTCTTCACCCTGCAAATATGAATTCATATAGCAAATTGGAAACAGATTGTGTATCCTATTGTTCAGGGGTGGGCTTCAAAAATTGTAGATTCTCTGCCTGGTTTCTGGGTGGGTGTGGCCATGGTGGGCATCGCCTAGTTGGCCTCCTGTACCATAGCAGGAGGGTTGTTTTCACCCTCCCTGGGCTTTCCTTGAGCCTCCGGGAGGGCAAAAACGGCCTTCCTGGGCCTTCCGGAGGCTGGAAATGGAAATGGGCCCATTTCTGGCCTTCCAGAACTTCTGGGAGGCCCATTTTTCAACCTCCTGGGGCTCCGAAGGGCTATTTTTTGCCCCCCCCCCCGAGCCTCCACATGGGCCCTGTACTTACCTGGCATCCAAAATGGGAGGCGGGCCGAGCCAGGGGTGGGATTTACCTGTTCATATTAAGAATGATAAAATTAGCTACCAGTTCACATTAACCGGCGTGAACCAGTAGCAACCCACCTCTGCTATTGTTTCTGTATTGTGAACCTAAGTATTGGGTCAAACAGCCTGTTATTTATTTAAGTTTCAATGGTTTTCTGAATTCACCAAATTGTCTTGGCAAAGCTCTGAGGACTGTATGCAGCAACCTTTCTTCCTTACAGTTTTCTCATGTCATATAGATTTTCATGTAATGTAGAAATTTTCAATACCTTTGAGGTAACTTTTGCCTAGCAAATAGACTTTTGCCTAGCAAATTGTTGTTTGTTCATCTTATTTCATTTTATTTTTATTTATCACATTTAAGAACTGTCCCGTTCCCATCTTGACCTCTTCATCAGTATTAAGAGGCCAAATAGAGAATTTCTGGGCAGCTGGATAGAACTGCAGCATTGAATTATATTACAGAACACTGAATAACAAGTGGCTGCCCTGTCTTTTCTTTATAAGCCCCCAGTGTTGAAGCATTCACAACTTCTGGAGGCAAGTTGTTCCACTGGTTAATTGTTCTCACTATCTGGAACTTTTTCCTTACTTCTAGGTTGCTTCTCTCCTTGTTAAGCTTCGTCCATTGGTTTTTATCTTTGTTTTTATTTGTTTGCTTGCTTGTTTGTTTTGGTTTAATTGAAGTTCTCAGGGAGGTTCCAGTTTCCATATATAAGCAAATGAAAAGAAGTGGCTTGCAATCAATGGTTTACTCTTTTAAAAATGCACCAAGGCCCATCAAATCAAAATGGCTTCAAAATCACAGGGATAGCCTTTTGATTTATCCATTGCTCAGCTGGCTGCCAACAGGGTGTAAGTGCAGACCTTAAATATGGAAATGAAACAGGCCATTAGCTGAATAATACCGTTAGTACTGGAGCAGAGCATGCTCAGGGAATTTGAAATATATCCTGGAAGTCAGGCTATCTTGATGGGCACATTTAGGAGAAAGAGAGAGAGAGAGAGAGAGAGAGAGATTGAGATTGACTCAGGTAGTTATGCGTCAAAAACCTGCTTACTTTGGATAATAGTGTGGCAGACTATGGGTTTTCTTGCTAGTTTTAAATAGTGAATTTGAATGGACTAACCCATAAAAATGAATTTGTCAGCTGTTGGGAAAGGCCAGATGGTAAATCAAACATGAGGCTCCTGTAGTCACAGCGTTGATTCTCCCCAAGTGTCTGAAAATATTAGAAAGAGTAGTGCAAGATAATATGGATGTGCAGGAAACACTTCCATTTTCCATTATCTTTTTTCCTCTTCCTCCTCCCCCTCCTCCTCCTCACTTTCTCCACATATCCCATCTCCTTCTAGCAGTTATGATGTTATCCAGTTGGGTAATGAAAGATCTGCAAGAAAACCACTAAGCTAAGAAAGCACCAAGGACCCCAGGCATTTTCCTCCTCGTCCCCCTCCTCTCCTCCTCCTCCTCCTCCTCAAATCCCACTTACTTCTAGCAGTTATGATGTTATCCAGTTGGGTAATGAAACATCTGCAAGAAAACCACTGAGCTCAGAAAACACCAAGGACCCCAGACTTGTTCCTCTCCTCCTCCTCCTCTTCCTCCTCCTCCTCCCCCCCTTCCCCCCTGCTCCACAACTGAAATCCATAGTCCCCAGTATCAGGATTTGACAGACAGTGACAGGGAAGGCTTATTACTATGCAGTGCTTGCCTTTCTACTTCTAATCGAGTGGGGGGGGGGGGAAGAGGGGAAATGATAGATAAAAAATATTATAATTATGAGCATGGAATTGGTGTCTATAATCCCAAAAGCAGTGCAGAGCTCAAGTCATTATCCGCTGAATATAATCCCATGTTATGATGTTCCTGGATACAGTTGGGGATATTTTTCACCGAAAGCTGAATCAGAACCTTGTTAAATGGAAACCTGTGTTGGAGTGTCATGAGATATTAAAAGGATTCTGATCAAATCCACTGATAATCTCAGGAGACAGCATGGCTGGTTGGCACGAGAGCCGAGCCAGAACATCTAATCGCATCCATATGTAATAGTATAGCCACTGTAGGACCTCCAGTGGGAACAAACCTTATCTAATGAAAAGTTGTGCAACTTTTCTCGAATCAGATAAGTGCACTCGTAGCTTGGAGTGCCATAGAAAAGAGTTGCAGATATAAGAAGCAAGAAGCAGCAGCGAGGAACTGAATAAACACCAAGTATATGGGTAATCCTTGATTTACAATCAAGATTGAAACCAACATTTCTGTTGCTGAGCGAGACATTTATTTCAGGACTGGTCCGGCCTGCAGGCCTTGAGTTTGATACCCCTGAACTAACAGGATGAAAAGAATTTGCTGAGCAACTTCTGTGTTCACTTAACTTGACCACTTGACCACTGCAAAAAAGGCAAATTTGAGTGTGGTCATTTGATGATCCACGTAACCGCCGCAACGACTTAGGATCATAATTATAACACCTTAGAAGTCTTATAGTACTATTGTCAACTCATAAAATATTTTCTATGATCTTTTTAGAGTTGCCAACAGAAAAGGAGGGGGGAAGGGGTTTGCTTGGACATCGGAAGTGCATTCCATAAATAGTTTTCAAAGATAGTAACTAGGTGACTGAAATCTCTGCCACGCAAATATCTAACTGGAGAGCATGATTGATGACTCTTGGCTATGGATGTGTCCCATTGGAGAATATGAATTATGTGTTTCAGAGACGGCTACACCCAGGCAGTGCCGGACATGTTAACTCCCAAATAAATCCTTTTGGAGTTTTGTAAATTTGGCTCGAGACTCATGATTTAATTGGGGTAACTGCCAGAGTCCTGACAACTGCCTTTACATTTCGATTATCTTCCCTTTTATTAATAAATACTTGGTTAGGTAGGTGTGTTCAGTTGGGTTGTGTTATTGTTTGCTCTGTGAATCTCAAGACATTTTGCTGCTTTTAAAGCAACAGAAAGAGGGAAAAATGCTGCAGAGCCTATTTCATTATAAAGCATTTTTGCTTGATAGGAACCCGAACAGAAGCTGCCTGAAGGTGAGCTGTTTGTATAATACACACTTAAAGTACAACTATGACTTCTGTTGTTGCAGAAGTGACAGTGGAGCAATAGAGAAATAAAACTCCAATGTCAAAGAGGACCTGAAATGAATACAAACAAGCCAGAATCCAACTCTTGCTAAGAGTGAATAGTTACCATTGTGATTCTTTTTTTCTTTCTTTTTCTTTCCTTCTTCCTAATGATGCATACAAGAATTGCTCCGCTCATCCATTAGAGAAGACTGGGGAAAAAAAAAATTAAGCAAGCCAAACCTACAATAATTTTGTATCTTAATCAGAACCAGTGTGAATATCAGCAGCTATTGTCTGATTTGGAGAATACCAAATGCAGTCACTCCAAAATAAAAATAAATAAAAATAAATTGTAGAGCAGGAAGTATTACTGAATATTGTCCCGGGGTGTGTGTGTGTGTGTGTGTGTTACCAGAATGTTCTTGAAATAGTCCCTGACAGTGGGTTTTCATTGTTTTCAAATATTCTAGAGAAGCCTGCTACAATTTTAAGATGGCTTTGGGAATTTCAAGCTCCAGATCTGTGAGTGCATTTCAGAGATAGAGTGTTCTTAGGGAGATGGAGGAACATTACCTGAACTAGGTTACATAACTTAGTCCTTGACTTGCAACCCTTTGTTTAGTGACTATCTGAGATTATGACTGCATTGAAAAACAGTGATTTAGGACTAGTTTTCACTCTTATGACCGTTGCAGCATTCCCACAGTCATGTGATCAACATTCAGATGCTTGGCAACTGCCTTGTGTTTATGAGAGTCCCACTGTCCTGGAAGTCACGTAATCACCATTTGTAACCTTCCCAGCCAACTTCTGACAAGTAAAGTCACTGAGAATGTCAAATTAATTAATCAGTTGTGTTATTCAATTAATACCACCATGTGTATTTGATTTCAGATTTGTATTTTCATTTTCTAAACTATAGAACGGATAGATTGGGCTGAAATGTATACCACCTCTGTTGACATAAATTTATGAGCCACGGTGGCACAGTGGTTAGAGTGGAGTATTGCAAGCTCCTTCTGCTGACTGCTGGCTGCCTGCAATTTGGCAGTTCGAATCTCACGAGGCTCCAGGTTGACTCATCCTTCCATCCTTCTGAGGTCGGTAAAATGAGGACGCGGATTGTTGGGGGGGATGCTATGCTGACTCTGTAAACCGCTTAGAGACATCCGTAAAGCACTGTAAAGCAGTATATAAGTGTAAACGCTGTTGCTATTTAGACTGTTGAACATCTGCTGGTTTTGCGATTTCTGGTTTTCAGCAAGATCAGCTTTGTTTTTGTTTTTTTTTTGAAAGCAGTTTTATTAATTTTAACAACAAAAAAAAACACATAAAACATAAAAACATCATCCTTTCCTTCATGAGTTTACAGACAGTGTATCGGTTGGTTTACCACTTTTTTTTGTGCATCCATTTCATAGTCTCCGTTGTAGTTATATTACATAATAGCTCATATTATCAATCAACAATTATATAGTCTGATACCATTATTAAACAATCATTTGACTATAATTTTATTAGTTCATACTTTAAAGAGATAACTATAGTTTACTTAATTTATTTTATAGCAAATCCTAAAGTCATAAAGTCAGATCAGCTTTGTTGATCAGATTGGCTATTGTGGTTGTTTGTAACCAGGAGCTGTATTGTACGCCTCCTTTTTCACAAGCACTGGAATGCCATTGCCCTACTCAAAACCCACTTTTGATCAAGGAGCTTGTTTCTCAATGTGCTGTTTGGCTGATGACAGAAGTTGTGAGTGACATCACAAGGAAAAAGAGACGCCTCCTTCAGATAAAAACAACCACAGAATGGATGCTTTCTGTGAAATAAATGCATTAATAACAACTTCACCGGATCTTGCAGTATTAACCTTAATTCAATCACAGCTGACTGCATATCTTCTTGTTAACATGATAGCTTTCCCTGACCAGACTCCGTTTGTTCACGACAAGGAAGATCACTCCGTAAAGCCTGACATTGTACACAGGACAGAACAACTTTGATTTAACATCATATTTTTTTCATAAAAAACTCACCCTTCAGTAATGCAGTGAAGCCAATGAAAGATGCACTCTCAGTTTCCCTCATGTTGCAAACAAAGATGCTATCAACAGAGATATTTGGGCAGACTTCAACCCAAATGATGTAGCAGCTGTTATCCAACATTTCTTGGCTTGTGGGTAGAATAAGCAAGAGTAAGATGTTGGCACCGTTGGCTAGGAAAATCAGCAGTTTAGATGACTATTACATTCTATTTGGGAATTCCTTCTGCATAGCTGAGTTATTGTAATGTGCACCATTGGATGAAACAGCCTTTCCTCAGAAGGAATGAAAAAAAAAAACTTTAACTTTGCTAAAAATCCAGAAATATAAATTCTGTGTCTATGTTTTTCTATCTCCTGGAGGAAATGAGGAATATAGCAACAAAGCAATCATTGCTGTCCAACTGATAACCATTCAAGCTGGGACAGGAAGAAATGATTTCACATTTTAAACTATGCTTCTTAAACCTTAATAGGGATTGACTTGTCTGCTTCTTTGAAAACCATTTCAGACTAATTGCCATGCAGTCTAACCCACAGCACCCCTACATACAGAAAAAAAAAACCAGAATAATAGAGTTGGGAGGGACCTTAGAGATCTTCTAGTCCAATCCTCTGTTCATCCAGGAAGCCCTATAACATTTCAGACAATAGTTGTCCAATCTCTTCATAACAGCTTCCAGTGCTGGAGCACCAACAACTTCTGAAGGCAAGTCATTCCACTTTCTATTTTTTTCCGCTGTCAGGAAATTTCTCTTTAGTTCTAGGTTGCATCTCTCCTTGATTAGCTTCCATCCGTTGCTTCTTGTCCTGCCTATTATTAGGATAATAGGTTGACCCACCTCTTCTTCGTGGCAACCCCTTAGATATTGAAACACTGCTATCACATCACCCCTAGTCTTTCTTGTCATCAAGCTAGACATACCAAATTCCCGCAATCATTCTAACATTTGTAACTACGATAAATATCGAGAGTTCCTTTAAAGTATAAGTCACTAGAAGTTGCAGCATTTATATGGAATTTAACTGCCCAAAGAAGAGGGGGTGAAATTATTCTCCAAAGCACCAGAGGGCAGGACAAGAAACAATGGTTGGAAACTAATCCAAGAGAGAAGGAACCTGGAATTAAGGAGAAGCTTTCTAACAGTGAGGCCAATTAACCAGTGGAACAACTTGCCGCTAGAAATCATGGGTGCTCCATCACTGGAGGCTTTTAAGAAGAGACTGAATGGTCACTTATCTGAGGTGGTATTGGTTCTCCTGCTTGAGAAGGGGGCTGGACTAGAAGACCTCCAAGGTCCCTTTCAGCTCTATTCTATTATAAATTCTAAATGCCTGTAAATGAAACAATGCACTTAAATATTGAATTTCTATTGAATATTGAATATTAAACATGAATATCAGGAACATAGTGGTTGTGATGACCCAGGGTGGGATACAAAATAAACACAGTCACAAAAACAGGTGAAGCCCCTTTTATTCCTTCACTTTGCTTCAAAGCTCCAAATATCCTTGACTGGAGACAAAAAAAAACCCCCCCACAAGCAGTTACGAAAAGGTGGAAATGCTATTTAAACTAAAAATGCCTATAAATTATAAAGAGTAAAAACAGCACAAACCACCCTGAAGCAATTAAGGGAACCAGGCAAGATAAGGGCTTGAAGACGTCCACGGATATCGGAACACACACTGGGGAAGGACGCCAAACTCAGAGAGGAACAACAGACTAGAGCTATTTCCACGCTTTGTTTCCAGCACTGGCCCATATGCATGTCCGTCCTTTTAACCAATTCTCACAGCTGCAGCCTGTGAAGAGGATCAAGGCCCTTTACTCCCCATAGACCACACCATTCACGTCTCTCCCTTATCCTCTCCTCCCTTCGTGCCCTAGTATGGAGAGGGGATGGGCCTGGGTCTTTCTCTGACTGTCCAGCCTCCTCCACAACCTTTGGAGCCACACTTCCACTCCCTGTCAGCTGTTCCTCCTCTCCCTCAGAGTCAGACTCCAATAGGGGCATGACAGTGGTATATAGTATTGTACATATGGGTCAAAATAAAGAGGCAAAAAGTCACTTGGATATTCCTATTATAATCCATTGTGGTTGATTATGTTGTTTAAAGCTGAGGGAAATTAGAAATTAAAAATATTTAGAGGGGACCGAGTTGTCTAAATCTGACCGGTTGATGTGAACAGAAGTAGGAACAGCTTTGTTCAAAGCTCGGCCTCTTAAATCTTATCTGATCATTTCAATATGTTTTTAACAGTCTGGTTTTTTAATTGCTTGAATTGCCAGTGTTAAATAGGTTTCTTTTCAACTGAACAGTACTAAAAGAAAGTTTTCCAATGATTTTGAGCCAAAGGAATCCACACAAGGAATTCCAAAGAACAATAAGTGTGAAAAACTGTCATAAGTCACTTTTTTTCAGTGCTGTTATAACTCTGAACATCACTAAATGAACCATTGTAAATCAAGGATCGCCTGTTTTTGCAAACAGACTCAAAAATACACCCCCCCTCAAAGTTTTGCTGCTTCATTGTCTGAATCTGACCAGCTTTTGTGGATATCCCTGGACAACCTAAAATCTAGACTCTATGAACTCAGTGAATAACAAAACTATAACAATAACAGTTAGGTCTTGCAAATATAATATGTTTCATGTTGGGTGCATGGATGTAATAAATCCCACATCTGGGGGAGGCAAGTCACATTTATCAGGCAAGGGTTGAAGTATAAGATTTGATCATTTCAGAGGGGGTGGGGGTGGGGGGGTAAACTGCGAAGTGTTGCAATATCCAAGAGAAAACATAAATCACTTTTAAAGTGCCTCCATCCATAATTCGATGAACATAGGATGAGATTAATAGACCTTTTCAAATTTAGTGTGTAGAGCCAGTTTTCTAGCCAGAGATAAAAGCATAGCTGAAAAATAACTGCATCTGGTCTGGAACACAATAGGAAGCGGCCCAACATCCTTCAGTTTCTTAAATAGTGTTCCTACATGGTCAAATGGTTTCATTTATTTGCAAAAATAGTTCTGTAGAACCTTTGGGGCAGCTAACCATATATGATAAATGGTTTTCCTTTTTTTTCTTCCTAAATTTCACTTTTAGGCTATTTAAGATATATTCCTTGCTGCGTTTTTTTTTAGAGAATAGTCCTAAAGCTTGAATACAAAGAAGTTTTATTCTGTTTTTTTTCCCCTTCCTTCTTTTTTCACCTCTTTTCATTCCAGCCTTTAAAAACTTTCATACGCATCCATGAATGTGTGTTTGTTTGTTCATTGGTTTATCATCTTATTTCGGCACAAGCTCAAGGCAACCTATCCAGTGATGGAATTTTTTTTTTTTTACTACCAGTTCTGGGGGCATGGCTTAGTGGGTGTGGTGTGGCTTGGTTGGCGTGGTTTGGTGGGTGTGGCAGGGGATGGATACTGTAAAATCTCAATTATTCCCTTGGAGTGGGGAGGGAATGGAGATTTTACAGTATCCTTCCCCTGCTACATCTGTAAAATCCCCATTCCCTCCCCACCCTACTAACCTGCTTTTCAGCTCCGTCCTCCTGTGCAGGGCAGCCAAAGAAGAGCCAACCAACTAGCTGGGACTTAATGGGAGGTTGAGAGTAGGTGGGGGTGAAGGCAAAGAATAGATGGGGGCGGTGTCAGTCGGAGGTGGTATTGGATGGTTCTCTGAACTACTCAAAATTTCTGCGAATGGTTCTCCAGAACTGGTTAGAACCTGCTGAATGCCACCTCTGAACCTATCTCTTTGACCACAATAATAATTTTGTGAACAAAAATGTCTGTAGGGCGTGAATCCAAAAAGTCAAGATGGCAGCTGTGATTGTGGTTTCCCAGCTTAATTAATTGGACCTTTCCTGTGGAGTCTCTGCTTGGGAGACGTGTTTTGTATGTGTGGGAACATAGACACAAAATCACACACAGGCTTTTATAGCGGAAGATGGGCTTCCTAATCCAAACAATTGACCACTGATTCTCAACTGGCCCGTACTATATATATACTGTATATATACTACGTGTGTACTTGGCAAAGCTTTATACCAGAGGTCTCCAAACTTGGCAACTTTAAGACCTGTGGACATCAACTCAGTCCACAAGCCTTAATCTTGCCAAGTTTGGAGAGCCCTGCTTTATACTAACATTAATTATTTTGCCCTGTGATAAGTCCTGAGGTTATCTTATTTAATTAAATCCATCAAGGGATCCTGACTGAAGAACGATGCTATTAAACTGTGGTTGGCTGCTGTTGATTATGTTGTCTATTCAATGAGTAAGTTACTTACCTATTGTTAATATTATATCATACTTAGCATGTAAATGTGAATATGCTTGTTTTATTTATTTTGTTTTATTTATTTTGTTTTATTTATTTTGTT
>NW_020769332.1:5199637-5216214 GCF_900518735.1 Pseudonaja textilis | reverse complement strand
CCCACCCACCCACCCACCCACCCTTGCCTATCCTCTGCTATTGTAGGGGCTGAACTGGCTTCAAAATTGTACTATAATAGATTCATTTAACAAATATACTGATTAAGCTTTGCTGTCCTAATAACTATTTATAAAAGCAAATATATAGGAGAGATGCATGTTTAAGTAGATGTAGATTATTTTCTCTGCTACTTGGGGATTGGGTAGGTATATATATATTCTCTCTGATGCTAATTATACTTTGATATTGCTTTCATCTATTTTGATAATGATATTATTTGGATAGTAATTTGCTCAGCAGCTGTAACTGTTTCTGGATTCTTTTTTTTTTTCCCTGATTGCCCCCAAAGTCGTTGTAAATGAATTATTTTGAAGAGGCTAGCTTAGTCATACATTCTGTGTGCAGACAGAAGGGGAAATATGAGAAGTTAGAGAAAATACCCTCATGAGTGTTATTACTATTTTGGTTCTGTTTGGCAGCGATGGTTTTATGTTGTCAAATCTTTCCAGCAATATTTACAGTTGGATAGTTCATAAGTCAATGAATAAAAGATGGGAGGGTAAAAATATTTTAAAATATCTGATTTTCAAAGGAACAACATTTTAGGTAATGAAGTCCCATGTTTATTACAGCTTTGTTTTCATTGTATTGTTGGTTTTGTGATATGTTGTTCCAAAGGCATTTACCAGTCAGATAGTATGCATACATAGATACTGACTTATATCACCACAATACAAAAATGATGTTGAGACCTCAGGAAGTGTGAAGAGAAGAGCAACAAAGATGACAAGGAGTCTGAAGGCTAAACCATATAATGAATGATTGAGGGAACTGGGTATGTCTAGTCTAATGTAGAAAAGGATTAGGGAGGATATGATAGACATCTTCCAGTAATTAAGGGCTGTCGTGGAGAAGAGGGGATCAAGCTATTCTCCAAAACACTAGAAGGCAGGACAAAAAGCAATGCGTGGAAAATTGTTAAGAGATCCAACCTAGAACTAAGGAGAAATTTCCTGTTGGAACAATTAATCAGTGGACAGATTGCCTTCAAGAAGAGATTGGACAATCATTTGTCTGAAATGGTATAAGGTTCAACAGGGGTATATACTTCAACAGGGGTTGGACTAGAAGACCTCCAAGGTCTCTTCCAACCCTATTACTCTATCTTTTATGTTCTTTGTTCTAATTACAACAAAGAAACAGTTTGTGCAACCATTTTGCTCCCACAGTTTTTCAAGCAAATTGTGACCTTTTCCTGTATCAAAAATGAGCACATTTTAAAGTTAGAAAACGTTTCTTTTTCCTGAAACTGATCCCAGGTGGGCCCATAAAGAACTATGATAGCCCAGATTATGAATGACTGAAATAATTTCAGAATTTAGTTGTCTTTGCAAAATATCCAGAATGATGGAGGTTCTGGACAGTTTAGGAAATGGAGGAGACATCTCAGTGTGAAGAACCGTTTGTTATATAAATTGCCTATTACAACAGTGAATTCATATAACTCACATCCCAAATGTGTTTTTTTCAAGAGACAACTGGGCTTTCTGAATTTTTCTTTGAATTCATTTTGCTTCTCATCCAAGAAGCTTCTTCAGCTCTATTCTAAAAATGGAATAAATATATTCTGTACTAAGATCCAACCTGGATCTGGGTAAACAAAGCAACCTTACTAATTGTGCGGCTCCGTCCACTCTCCCTGAACATATTTCTTTAGGTTATTTCACCTCCCAACCTGCAAATAGCTTGAATGAATCAGTGGTAACCTAATTATACTTATTAGACAGGTGTGCTCAATATTGCTTTTTTATTTACTGGGGTAAATCATTCTCAAATTAAGCAATAAAGTATGAAGAGAATAGACCCAATTAGGCATGCAAGAGAAAGAAGGACTTTGGGGGAAGGGAGAGCAAATATCTCGAAAGAGCTATGTGAAATAATTATCTGTTTGCTACACTAAGTCAGCAATTTTTGGCCAACTTTTTAAATAAGATTACAGAAGATGAAAAGCAAGAGCTTGCTTCAGCTTTTAAGAAAGATGTAAGCAATTTTAAATTGTACTTCCTCCCTCAGGAGACCGCTGAAAGTATTTCTAGTAAATTAAAATATAATAAAAGCATTTGCTATGTGAAAACATTTTTCATATTAATTGCTTAATTTTTGTTGATGCTTAATAATATCTCCAGAGTGCAAGGTCAAAACCACATATTGTTGCTCTAAAACTGTGTACTCTCTGTATTTCCTTATTGATCTCATAATTTTGTTCAGCCTAAAAATTGTGGCTTGCATTTCTGAACCCTACTGATCTTGAAATTGCTATATTCAGGCACTGCCCTAGTTCTTGCTAAAATGGCTGATTGTATGTTCCAGATCTCTAAGATGTAATTTCTATGAATTTTGGGGGACAATGTCGCCATTGTATTAATATCTACCCTCTGTAACAATGTTCTTTTTAGATATCTGAGGTTATACTGGTTAGGTTTGGTTAAGTTAGGGAAAACCTACTTTGCATATGTATAATATGTAATTTTCTTTAGTTTTGCCAAGTTATCAGATGCCCTGGGAATTGTTTTTTTTTTCAGGGCTGGGCTTCAAAAATTTTAGCAATGGGTTCTCTGCCCGATTGCTGGCTGGGCATGGCCATGGTGGGCGTGGCCTAGTCAGCCTCCTGCATCATGGCAGGGGAGAGTTTGCCCTCCCCGGGCTCCGGAGGCTCTCTGGAAGCCATAAATGGGCCCATTTCCAGCCTTCCCGAACAGCCAAGAGGCCCATTTCTTACCCTCCCCAAGCCTCCGTGCAGGCCCTGCAGTTACCTGCATCTAAAACAGGTCACGTGGGGACAGAGTGGGATTTGGAGGTTCTCCGAAATGCACAGAATCTTAGGAAGGGGTTCTCCCGAACCCCTGCGAACCCTCAGCAGCCCACCTGTTGTTCCTTTTGGATCCAGAGATGATGAACACTCCAGTAAATAAGGGGCTTTTAAGCTTCATGGTTAGCTCAAACAAACAGATTTAAAAACATAACATGTAAAGCATAAACACTAAGCAAGATGACACCCAAATCTCTTACAAGCTGCCAGCAGGTATTTAATAAGGTCTGGTCTCACAATGGGAAAGACTAGGAGTAGTGTGAGTCTTAACAATCCTTGAGGGACTGTTACAGAAAAGAGGGGGGAGTCAAGCTATTCTGGGCACCTGGGGGAGGACAGAGGGTTGGGTTATATCCAGAATGTGTGTGTGCTTATTACTGGGGATTTTCAAGAAGAGACTGGACAGCCATTTATCCAGAATGGTGTAGGGTCTCCTACTTGAACAGAGGGTTGGACTAGAAGAGCTCCAAAGTCCCTTCTATCTCTGTTATTCTGTATTCATGTCTACCCTCCCAAAGCTTAGATTTTCACAACAGCAAAACAAAAACAAAAAAACCCCCAAACTATTATGGTTTAACGTGACACAAGTGCCTACTGCTTTTTCTACGATGAGCTCCATGTCTCACTACAATCTCCCACCCATCTTTTTTACTTATTGCATATTTCATGCCCTGGAGTCTTTTTTCCGTGCTCAAAGGATCCTATCCTAACCTATCAATCTAATCAATTGATCTTCGTCCATTCTGCATTCAGCAATTGACATTTCCTGGAAAATAAAAGACATTAATCATGCCTTCCACCAAAAGTGTTTCCTGCAAGTTCTGGAAACCATGTCGCTCGTTTTCTGACAGTGGTCCAATATATGGTTCAGTCCTGGGAGATCCTCCTCAACTGCCCCAGAACTAAAGATTCATCCATTTCTGGCTCATGCAGGTGTCTTCTGTGAAGGCAAATAAAATTAAGTACCTTGGTATCCGATGTGAAAAAGGAAATTGGCCTCACAAATGGAAAGCACTGTTTGGAAGTCTTGCTGATGGAGGGTTCTTGCCTGCTCCGTTATTCCACTCTATACAACAAGGTTTATAGATCAAATGAACATATGACTAGCCTGCAGATTAATGGTCAAGATTCTCCATGGCTATCCTCATTTTACTCTTTACATTTCGGTACATTAGGCAATATATTTAATGTCTCCTGCTTCAATCCATTTATTGCACCCTTGGCTGAAGACCAGAACTTGAAAGGTGTGTGGTAGGCAACCTTCCCCTAGTTCCAGCACAGCCAACTGGTATCTTCCCGCAGTCTCAGGCATAAGTGTTTGAAAACGCCAACGGAGCTCTGTTTCCCAGCAAAACCTCTAAGGAACAAAAATTAATGTCGCTCTCACATGGTATCGATTGTAGCTAAAAAAGTGCCTGAATAATCTGAGGGGAGGTAGAAGGGTTATGAAAGGAGAGTTGGGAAGGAAGAATGAAAGGTTGAAAGAAATATGTGGTTTAATTACGGGATGAATTTCATCATTCTTTGTTCCCCTCAGGAATTTAACAGACAGGCCTAAGTGCACTTAGTTGCTTTTCCAATCTGTTGAAATGATATCTCTGTATGAAAGGGCAGAGAAGGGAAGACTGCAGAACTTAGTTTGAAGGAAATTGTCAAGGAAAGATTCAGGAAACAGGTGCTGTTTTCTTCAAGGCTAGACAATGTTTCTCCTCCCAACAAGAGATGGCATTAGTAATTGTAGGGGAGAATGGATATTGGAGTTATTCCTGGTTTCTTTTTAGTGTTGCTTTAGAGATTGTGATTTCTTGATGAGCTGCATTGTAGAACTATATGCAAGGAACTTGCACGACTGCAAGGAATTTTATCTCTGCACCGAAAGAGAATATTTTGAGGAAAAGCTGAGCTAATTCTGCCCTACTGGTAATCCAATATCCCGCAGCACACTGAATCAAGAATTATTGGGATAATAAAAGGATGTCTGTACATTCCAATTTTTCCTTCTTCTATTCTGTTCAGAAACTGCCCGAATTACTTCTTTCCTAGAGCTAAGAGAGAAGGATTGGCCCAATGTCCTCTAGTTAGCCTTGTGCCCAAGGCAGGACTGGAACTCAACACCCTGCTGCTTTCTAGTCTTAACCATGAAATTGGCTCTGACGAATATTAATATTCTCATTAAGTTTCCATTAACCCAAAATGATTCACTTTCTCGCAAACTTGTTCCATTAAAATGACTTTCATTATTATTTCTTGCACTTCTGTTTCTGGAGAGAGAATGTTTGATTTTGAAAGTGGTTGTTTAGGGCGTCACCTGTATTAGAAAAAAGATTATGCCCCCTCCCCCCCCCCACACACAGATACATACAAACACACACACACACACTAAAGAGGATACTAGCACATTTTAGGTTTTGGAAAATGAATGAATGAGTGAACATCTAATGGGATGGAAAGAATTGATACAAATCTGGGACTGAAACAATTTGAAAAAAAAAAAAGAACTGTTGATCTGCAATTCCAACATAAAACTTATGTTGTTTAAACATTTAACAGTAACAACATTAATGAAAGGATATCTTTCCATTTTATTTTTTTTAAAGAAAAGTTATACAGGTAGTTTTTGACTTACACCTGGGCTGAACCAGTAGAATACCATGACTAAGTTGACCTCTTCCTCCTCTCTGTGGCAGCCCCTCAAATATTGGAAGACTGCTACCCTGTCTCCCCTGGTCTTTATCTTCACTAGACTAGCCCTGCCCAGTTCCTGCAACCATTCATTGTATGTTTTAGCCTCCAGTCCCCTAATCATCCTGGTTGCTCTTCTGTGCACTTTTCTAGAGTCTCAACATCTTTTTACATGCTATCTTTGCAGCACCCTCATGATCACATGATCAAAATTCAGGGGCTTGGCAACAGATTCATATTTATGACTGTGGCAGTGTCCCAACGTACTGTGATCCCCTTTTGCAACTTTCAGTCATTGGGAAAGCCAGGTTCACTTAACAACCAGGATATTAACTTATCCACTGCAGTGATTCACTTAACAACATGGGGCAAAACTCACTTAACAAATGTCTCACTTAATAACTAGAAATGTTGGCCTCAATTGTTGTCGTAAGTCAAGGACTACCTTTGTATTGCCAACACTATTTATACTTCCCATGCTAACATGCTGGTTTTAGTTTATTATATTATAATATATGAATTATATTTTGCAAAATAATTTACAAAATTGGAAGTTTTTATTCCAAACATTGAGTTTCCCTTCTGTCTAGAAGACAGGGAAGAAAAACTCAAATTTACTGCTTGGAAAAAGAAATGTTTGTTTACAAGGTATGTGTCTCTTCCAGCAATAACATTTAAGTCCAATTTCATTCTGAATCTTTCATTTGCAGCAATCTTGATTGTGTTCCAATTTTCTGTCACTCTTGATCTGTATGCAAATGCAGCTGAAAACATTATTTTAAAAGACACAAGCACAATTTAGGAAAAACATGTCATAATTATTATTTAATCTTTAGGTTCCCTTTTGTTTTGTCATTTCTCAGTTTCATGAAGTGGAAGAGAATACAGGTTTTGGTTAATGCTGAATATAAATCTTTTTGTAATGTTTAATTTAATTGTATTAGAATTTGCTTCTGTTTGCAGTTCTCAACACTGTAACTGAAGCAAATTTTTATATTGCTCATCTGGCAAATAACCTGTCTTGATTTAATAAGTGAACAACATTTTTTTTATTGTATGTAATTATATCAATGTAACTAAAGTGCTGTAGTGCTATAAATCTCTTTAAAATGCATTAATAGCACCACTTCACGGGCAAAGTGCCCCATAGATTTTTACCTTGATCCTTTATACAGAAAGCACTTATCTAGGATCAACAATTTGCCAAAAGTGTAGGGTCTTAGGCTGCTGACCACCTGGTATAAGTTGACAGATATCCCCTGATGTAATTGGGTATTAAATACTCCAAAGTAATCTGAATCAAGCCCTATAGCATATACAGGTAGTCCTTGCCTTGCAACCACAATTGAGCCCAACATTTCTGTTGGTAAGAGAGACAGATACGGAGACAGATCAATAGAGTTGGAAGGGAGCTTGCAGGTCATCTAGTCCAACCCATCACCCAAGCAGGAGACCCTACACCATTTCTGACAGATGGCAGTCCGGTCTCTTCTTGAAAGCCTGAAGGCAACTTCTCTTCCATTGGTTGATTGCTCTCTCTCTCAGTTAAGTGAATTTTGTCCCATTTTATGACAACAACAGCAACAACAACAACAACAATTTATTGTCATTGAACGAATATACCCAGTATTTTCATACAACGAAATTCACATAACACCCAGAGACCAGACCCAACACACACACACATGACAATCCCCAAACACCTCCCAACCTGCCAAAATTTCCCACCCCCTAAAAACACACAAGCATCCACACAACAGACCAACTAATACTGTCCAACAAATCACTGATAGTGATCCTTAAGCTCATTGTTAAGTGCAGTTATAGCTCTGGGATAAAAACTGTTCAGAAAACGTGTGGTCTGAGTTTTAATTGTTCTGAATCTTCTGCCAGAAGGCAACAGTCCAAAAAGATTGTGAGCAGGATGGGAAGAGTCTCTGAGAATGTTGTACAACTTCCTCAAACAGCGAGAGGTGAAGATGTCATCCAGGGCTGGTAGCTGGAGCCCAATGATATTCTGGGGAGTTTAAATGATTCGCTGTAGAGCTTTTTTGTCCACTGCAGAGCTTCTCCCATACCATGCAAGAATGCCGTATGTCAGGACACTCTCAATGGTTCTGCAGTAGTAAGACAGAAATAGATGCTGAGATAGATTTATCTTCCTGAGAATTCTCAGGAAGTACTTCCTCTTCTTCTGTGCCTTCTTCACAAGCATGTTAGCATTCATAGAGGTCCTCTGAGATATAAGTGCCCAGAAATAATAACCCTGTCATTAAGTGAATCTGCCTCCCCTCTTGACTTGGCTTGTCAGTAGGTTGCAAAAGATGATTACATGATCCCAGGATGGTGCACCTGTCATAAGTATGAACCCCTTGCCAAGCACCCAAATTTTGATCATGTGACCATAGGGATGTTGCAACATCATGTGAAAAATGGTCAGTCACTTTTTGAACTACCGTTGTAACTGTACTAGATGCATACATCCCTTCACATTTAGAATAAAATAGAATAATCTGGAAGGGACCTTGGAGGTCTTCTAGTCCATACATTCACAAACCATACATAACATATGTCTGATGTTTGTTTCGAATGATAAACCCCTGTGGATGCTGAGTGGATTATCCCTTGCATGCAAATTGACAACTGCATTTCATCTATTTCACTTTTTTTTTCTCCTTATATGCCTTTTGCTCTCTGTATTTCAGCTCCATGCTGGTTACTCATGTAGAAACTGTAATCTTGGTAGTTAAAATTGGAATCATCCTATTGCAAAAATAGTTTGAGTTTGCATGTGCATGTGTTCTTACAGTAGAGTGCCTTTAAGATATAATACAATGGTTGGTTTGCCACAGCAAAAAGATATTTTATTAGATGTCCTGGTAAAGTTGTTTCAGTTTAGAAAAAAACTCCTTTTAAAGGTTCACATACTTGAAAAAAAAATAGAAACATATAAACAGTTCTTAAATAATTATATATCAGCAGGTTTTTAAATTACCTCATTGGTAAATTGTAACAAAAGACAAAACCACTTCCCAGAATGTCCCACAGGTGCTTTTTCCAAAAAGCAACTGGACTTTCTTGGTTATTTTTCCCATTGAAAACATTTCATTCTTCAGTTCAGAAGTTTCTTAGATGAGAAGCAAAATATTTCCAAGTTAAAAAAAAAAAAGATAACCCAGTTGCCTTTTGAAAAGGACCTTTGGACTGACTGATTTAGATAAAATTCTGACAGGTACTGATGAAAAAGTGATTAAAAAACTATATGGTCATTTATTAGAGGTTAAACTAGAAGAAGAACAAGTTAAAGGAACAATGATTGCTTGGGGGAAAATTTTGGAAATGGAATTGATTTAGAGAAATGGCAAAAACTGTGGTCTCAAAATTATAAAATGACAATGTCAATGGCATATAAAAAAAAATGTATAAGATATTTTACAGATGGCACTTACCCCTGACGAAAATAGCAAGAATGTTTAAGAATAAATCCCAAAAATGTTGGAAATGCCATCAGATACCGGGTTCATATTACCATATGTGGTGGACATGTGCAGAAGCTAAAAGATATTGGACTAAAATCCACACATGGTTGGAAAAAATGACAAAGAAACACATAGACTTTAAACCAGATATATTTTCATTGGAGATCTTATTGGAAATATACAGTAGGGAGTTGAAATATTTGATTATAAATGTATTAACAGAGGCTAGGATTGTATTTGCTAAAAATTGGAAAAATGAGAAAATACCAACCCATGAGGAAGTTATCAAAAAAGTAATGGAATATGCTGAAATGAGTTAATTGACATTTGAAATTAGAGAGCAAGAAGATAAACAATTTTATAAGATATGGGATTAATTTTATCAATAGTTAGAAACAAAAATATGGTAATGTAATATGTAGAATTTTACAATACAAGGAGAACAGAATTATACAGAATATAATATAAAGATGTATTATTATTGGATGGATTTAGGATGATAATATGAATTGTTATATTATAAATTAATTTAAAATTTTGAATATCTCGTATAAAATGAAGGAATAACAGTTTAGTCAAATAAATGATTAACAATGATAATAATGTATACATATATATTAGATTGATAATATGAGAATCTATACAAACAATTGTAAGCAAAGACTATGGAGAGGATGCACGAAAAATTTGTAACCAGCGGCACACTGTATGTACATAATTGGAAGATGGTTTTATGTTGTATGTTTTGTTTGTATATGTTTGTCTAAAATTAAAAAAAAATCTTAAAAAAGAAAAGAAAAGCACCTTTGGGGAGCAACCATGACCTGGATCAGGGGTGTAAAACTCAATTTCATTGAGGGCTACACAGGGTTGTATTTGACTTCAGGGGTGGGGTGTGTGGCCATAGTAGGCCTGGCCAGGTCAACGTCACTTGTATTGGGTGTGTCTGGGGTAGCTCAAGTGCTCTGCTAGCGAAAACGGGCTCCCAAGCTCCGTTTCCCACTGCAAGGGCCTCCTGCAACTCTGCCAGCAAAAACTGTCATGCCCCTGTTGGAGACTGACTCTGAGGGAGAGGAGGAACAGCCGACAGGGAGTGGAAGTGTGGCTCCGGGATGTTGCGGAGGAGGCTGGGGAAAGGCAGAGGCCGGCTGGGCAGTCAGAGGAGGACCCAGGCCCATCTCGTCTTCATCCTAGGGCACGTGGGGAGGAATGGAGAAGGCAACAACTTGGCTTACGAGAGAGGAAGTAGCCATGATCACCCTCACTGGTTGCAGCTGGGGAGAATAAGAGAGATGGTTAAAACACAGCATTGCCAGAAGCAAAGCGTGTTTTATTTTGGGCTGAAGTTATCTTGGTTGGTGTCCTTCCAACAGACTGTGCCTTGTTATCTCCTTGAACTTGGTAAATACTCATCCTGGTCCATTGTGGAAATTCCTTCATTGTAGTTTGTTTTAGTTTTTTATTTCACCTCTATCTGCTCATTAAGCTCGGACTGTATTGCTTTCTTTTGAAGATTATTTTTGAATATGTTTTATCTCCAACTGAGAATTATTGAAGAGTGGGGCCAAGTTGGAGGCATTAAAGGACATTTATTTACATTTTGGATTTTGTTACGTTTGTGTTACGCTCTGGATCATCACAAAAACAGAGCTCAGCAGGGCTGCACATGGTCTTCCTGAGCTCCGTTTTCACTGGCAGAGACACTATGGGCTGGTCCTTCATTGTTTCCAAGGCAACCCCATGGGCCAGATCTAAACACCCCATAGGCCAGATCCAGCCCACGGGCCTTGAGTTTGACAACCCTGATCTGGAAGGTTGAGAGTCTCCTTAGACACTCCCCAGAATCTCCCAGGGTATATCCATCAGGATGAGAGTAGTAAGAATTTAGTCTGGCAAGATTCTGTCTATTTGGTATGATCAAATAAAGAAGCAAACTGTTGCTGGATTGTTCTATGTCATTACTGAGCTGGGCCTGACACTTTGCAAGAACAGCAAATCACTGAAAATCTTGTGGTTGCAATCGTTAAAAATCAGGGTATTGGTGCAATCAAAAATATGTCAAAAAAATCAAGATGGGGAGTGTGAGTGCACTATTGAAGGCCGACACCTATATGTTATGAATGTGATGCACATTAAAAGGGTTGTGAATCAATTCTATGGGCTGTCTTAGTTTTGTTGGCTCCCCACTGGCGATCTCTTGTTATAAATTGCTATAAAATTCAATGAATACATTCCATTGTATCTCAATATTGGAGCTGATTCTATATCTCTGTTCTGAAATGTCCTATATGATTTAAATGCTTTGTCAGCAGATCCTCCTAATTGGAAGCTTTCAGGAGTGAGACATGCTGGCATAGACGTTGAAGCAGAATATTAATTTTTAAAAATGAAAGTCTTCTTTAAAGGAAAAAAAATGAGAGAGCTTCATTTCTACTTGTTACATTTCTAGGTCTTATTTTATCATTACTTTTTTTTTTTCAATCAGCTATAGCTCAATTACTTTAACTAGATGGAGAAAAGGTGGAATTCAGAATACTGACATAAATAAAATATGCGACCTGGATTTTCCACCCCCTCCCTTTAAAAGAAAAAGAGAGAGAAGGAAATAGAGCTCACATTGTTCTAATTGTCTCTTCACATTCTTGGTTGTTCAGCACTTCAGAAAAATTGGGGCACCTATATTTAGGGGTTTAATGATAGACTGAGAAACTTAACTTTGTGAACCAATTAAACATATTTAAATATATATATATATATATATATATATATATATATATATATATATATATATGAAGGAATTATTTGAAGATTGATCTTCTGGATATATTATCTAGGCAGTGAGTGAAAGGTGTTTTTTTTTTTTAACCTAATGAGTGTTATATCTAATTCAGTTATTTCATCTGAAATACAGTATATATGATTATGGTTGCCTAAATCGTACCAAGCCATGCTTTGAGTAAATCACAGGCACTCAATAAATCAAAATAAAGCAAACTGAATTTGCATGGTATGCAAACTCATTTTGAGTGTAGAGCCAATCTTTTGTGAGCAGGAATTTATTTTATTCTCATTGTAAGTGGTTTGTTTGTTTGTTTGTTTTGTTATCATGGGATGAGGAAACGGCAAGAGAAGCCTTGAAGAACCACTTTGCCACTCGTGTAAGTTGAGCCATTCACGTGCGCTCAAGCCCACCAGTTCAGAGGTGGTATTCAGCCGGTTCAGAGCGGTTCTGGAGTACCAGTAGTGGAAATTTTGAGTCGTTTGGAGAACCGGCAAATCCCACCTCTGACTAGCCCCGCCCCCATCTATTCTCCACCTCCCATTGAGTCCCAGCTGATTGGCTGAGTGTTTCTTTGTTGCCGTGCACAGGAAGACGGAGCTGGAAAGCAGGTTAGTGGGGTGGGGAGCAGTATCCTTCCCCCTGGAGTGGGGTGGAAATGGAAATTTTGCAGTATATCCTTCCCCTGCCACACCACCAAGCCATGCCACACCCATCAAGCCATGCCCACAGAACCAGTAGTAATTTTTTTTGAATCCCACCACTGTACCAGTTGCACAGCCCAATTCTGAATAGACCACAGCCGGGGTGTGTGATACAGCCTAGGGTTTGGGGACCCCTATTCTATACCATCCCAGACAAATGGTTGTCCAATCAACCTCCGGTGATGGAGCACTCACAACTCCAGGAGGTGAGCTGTTTCTTCACACTGTGATTGAGCCACTGAGATGCCCCAATTGTTGAATTTTTGCATAATACAACACAGCTCAACCACCTTATGATTTTGTGTAATGAGTGAAGTCAACCATTTTGGATTTCTCTAGTTCTCAACAACAGCCAGCTCTTGATCATTATGCAAACCTCCTCATTCCCCAGCAGTTTCTGTTTTACTGAGTTAATTGTATGTACAGAATATACATCACTCTCTGGTTTGCAATTGTCTTTAAATGCTTTCTCTGTTTGGATACACAAGAACTTGCACTAGTAGTAATAATAATAACCATTATTTTTTAAAGTTTCTGAGCTGTATAACTGCCTTGTACTTAAATCTCCCGAGGAGCATTTTAAATATTACTCTAATGGAATTGGCGACATTTTAGCTATTACCACCATTTTCATTTCTTCTCATACTTCTAATGATTATTCCTTGGTTAGAGTCAGTTTTATTTAAAAAAATAATATTTTCCACTTTGCATTTTAGCCAGCCTTTTAGAAACGTCTGTTTTCCAGCGCCAAGTGTTATACTGTACAGTATATTAAGCCTGAGGAATGAGGTTAAACTAAGAGATTATATGAGCTAAACCAGAGGTGGTATTCAACAGGTTCTGACCACTTCTGGAGAACCGGTAGCAGAAATTTTGAGTAGTTCGGAGAACCGGCCAATACCACCTCTGACTGGCCCCATCACCATCTATTCTCTGCCTCCCGAGTCCCAGCTGATCGGCTGGGTCTTCTTTGGTTGTCCTGCACAGCAGAATGGAGCTGGAAAGCAGGTTAGTGGGGTGGAGAGGGAATGGAGATTTTCCAGTATCCTTCCCCTACCATGCCCACCAAGTGACTCCCACAAGCCACACCCACCCAGCCATACCACACCCACCAAGCCATACCCACAGAATTGGTAGTAAAAATTTTTGAATCCCACCAGTGAGCTAAACCATATGATGAATGATTGAGGGACTCCTACAGAATAATTAGGGGTGATCTGTGAGTCTTCCAGCACTTGAGGGGATTCTCCAAAGCACTTGAGAGTAGGACATGAAGTAATTGGTGGAAGACAGGGGTCGGATTCATAAATCCCAGCAACCGGTTCACTGTCCAGTTGCTGGGTGGGTGTGGCCAACTGGAACTTCCTGTTTCCTACTTCTGGTGGGCCTCCAGAGCTTGGGAGAGGCCATTTCCACCCTCCCAAGGGTCCAGAGGCTTCCCCTGGGTCTCTGGGAGGGTGAAAACATCGTTACACAGCCTCTGGAGGCCCACTGGAAGCTGGAAACAGGCCCGTTTCTGGACTTCTAGAAGTCCCCTTTCCCCCCTTCCAGAGCCTCCACATGTGTTCCATATTAGCAGGCTTGAAACCCTGCGTTCCTATTGGTCTAGAAAAGCTGGATCATGATTGGATGGCTTGAACGTTCCTGATTGACTCATACAGGGTTTGCCGCGATTGCCTAAAACCAAGCGTGGCAAACTCAAAGAGTTGTCATTGGCTGCCTAGCCACGACCAGCTCTATAAGAAGAGCTGCCGCGCGCTAGGGTTCTCCAGTCTCAGAATCTATCTATTAAATAAAGAGCTGTTGTTCACTACTCAAGCCTCGTCTATTCATGGGACCCACTGACCATACTTAAGAACGTGGACCTTGCACTTACCTCCATCAAAAATTGGCTGTGTGGAGACTCCTGGGAGGGGAGGGGTGGGGCCAGCCAGTCGTTTGAAATACTGGTTTAGCGAACCAGCTGTTACTTTAACATCCGGTTCACCCGAACCAGTCCAAACCAGTACAATCCCATCCCTGCTTTTTACATCTGACATGATTATAATAGGCTGACCTATTTTAGACAGGAGAAGAAGCAATGGATGGAAACTCATCAAGGAGACAACTGACCTAGAACTAAGGAGAAACTTCCTAACAGTGAGAACAATTAATCAGTGGAACAACTTGCCTCCAGAAGTTGTAGATGCTCCATCACTGGAAGTTTTGAAGAAGAGATGGAACAGGCATTTGTCCACTGTGCTATAGAGTATCTTGCTTGATCAGGGGATTGGACTAGAAGACCACTTTAATCTATTATTCAACTTTATATTCAAGACCTACCTTGGGTTACACAGAAGCATTTCCAAAGGTGGAATAATTGAACTTACAAATATCTGCTTTCCATCAAAATCAGTATATGGATTTGGGGGTCAACATATGACCTTTGGAATTGGCTTTTTCCCTATTCAGCTGGAACCGTTTCTCCAAAACAAGGGTGAAATAATAATTGAGCTAATCATACAGTACAGCATTGTAAGTTCTGAACCAAATGGGACTGTCTTTTGGTGCTCAGTGTGACCTTGTGTGTGTGTGTGAGGATGGTGGTGAGTTTGTTGCTGTTAAAGGAACATCAACATTCTGACCACACTTAGTTGGAAATCTTTCTCTTTCCGATAAGTGTGGCATTATCTCATTGTGTGACAGGTCATCCATGGTTCCCACTTGTGGCTGAGTTTAAAATTCCATTCCATGGCCCAGCAAGTGAAGCCAAGAGGTCAACTTTTCATAACATGGCTGAAGGATCATCTGAGCTACCGGTCCTTCATTTCAGCACATACATATAATGAAGCTGTTTCACATTTCCTTCTTTGACACAAACCTATTCTCTCAAAGGAGTTTTATTTATTTGCAGCCTGGTCCTGTGATTGGCTTGGGCATCATAGCAAGAAAGTTTGAAGTCAATCACTTTTAAAACACTGCTGACCTTGTATGCAAACATAACAAATTTCGATTGACTTTGCTTGCAGCTCTTTTGGAAACCTCATTCCCATTTATGTCTCAAATTTAATAGGTTGCTTAGAGGGGAAGAAAGTAATATTCCTACTTTGAGGGAGGGAAAACAGCCTGGAACTTAATGTGAATTATAAGAAAATCAGAAAGGCAATGTACTATCACCCTGATCTGTAATTTATTAACAGTGTGTTGGAAAAAAGTCAGAGCCCTGATTCACCAATGATACTAAACTATAAAACATTGGATTAAAAAACACAATGACTGATTCCATGTATCATGTGAAATCAAAACAGACCACATTATAGCTGACCAAAGTTAGTGAATTCAACCTTTCTTTTGTGGATATTCTGTTGTCACGACTTGTTAAAGCCAATTGCTTCCTCCCAATCATTTTGTGCATCAACTGAACTAATGATGACTGCTTGAGGAAGTTGAATTTCTCTAAAAAAAGACCTTTGTCCAGAAATGATCTTCTGCCAGCAGATTAGGAATCATCTCTGGAAATAAATCTATTCCTTATTATTGGATACCTTTCCAAATGAGAATTGATGGAATACCCACTACTCTGGGAAGCAAACTGTTCCATTGATTAATTATTCTCATTGTCAAGAAATTTATCCTTAGCTCTAGATTGGATCTCTCCTTGATAAATTTCCATCCATTACTTCTTGTCCTTTGGAGAACTAGGTTGACCCCCCTTTCTCTCTGTGACAGTCTCTGAAATATTGGAACAGTGCTATCATGTCACCCCAGTCCTTCTTTTTTATACCCAGTTCCTGCATTCATTCATCATATTGTTTAGCATCCCAACCCTTTATCATCATTGATATTCTTCTCTTCACTCTTTCTAGAGTTTCAACATTTTTTTGGACAATTTGAAGATTTCTAACATTTTGATCAAAAGTGTTCCTTGAGGACTGAACGCTGAATTCAGAAAACATCAAAATACTCGAAAGAAAGAAAGAGAAAGAAGGGAAGAAAGAAGGGAAGGAGGGAGGAAGAAGAAAAGAAAGATATTAGAAAGATAGATAGATAGATAGATAGATAGATAGATAGATAGATAGATAGA
>NW_020769332.1:5166205-5197183 GCF_900518735.1 Pseudonaja textilis | reverse complement strand
ATAGATAGATAGATAGATAGATAGATAGATAGATAGATAGATAGATATGATATGATATGATATGATATGATATGATATGATATGATATGATATATGATGTGATATGATGTGATATGATGTGATATGTGATATGTGATATGATATGTGATATGATTCAGCAGCCATAAGGAAGAAGTTGTAGGGCTATGTGGACAAAGATTACTTTTGTGCTCAGTGACCACTTCCTGTCTTAAAAAAAGCCATAACTGATCATTTGCAAACTGCAAGTGTTACGGCACATGACACACTAAAGCCAAATTAAGCAAGTCATATTCTGACCTAACATCTTGGGTAAATTCCATCATTTTATCCAACCTAACGGCTTGATTTTTATCAGATTGAGCCATCTTGGCAACTTGGGGAAAGAGGGACAACTGAGATTCTTATTTTTGCAATTATTTCTTTTTTTCATTTGTCTATTCAGTTTATATCCCTGTATTTCTTTAAAGGACTGCATTTATTTCTCCGCCACACACTGAGAAGATTCCAGCAGTTTCTTCTTTTTTTCTGAACACACATGAAGAAAACATCCTTCCCATTTCGTGATTAGGCATTTACATTTATTTGAATTCCTGAGTTGAAGGCTATGGTACAATCTCTCTAATCAGATCCATTGTTGACAATTCAAAGTTCTGTTGAAAATGGTTAGCAGCTTCCAGTCAACTATCAGCACACAAATCTGACTGTCCAAAGCCTCCAAATGATTTACAAAATTACTTCAATTTTTCCAAAGGCAAGTTATAAACAATAATGCCTATGTGTCTTTGAGGTTCTGGGTGGAACTGAGAGGTTTAAAAATAGGGTCTTAAGCAAAAGTTTAAGATTTAATTTTCTCTTCATCTCCTCTGAAAAGAGGTCCTAAACTATGGCATTTCTCAATATAGAATAGAATGTAGAATAACAAGAGTTGGAAGGGATCTTGGAGGTCTTCTAGTCCAACCTCCTGCTTAGGCAGACAACCCAACACCACTTCAGACAAATGGTTCAGACAATCTCTTCTTAAAAACTTCCAGTGTTGGAGAATTTACAACTTTTGGAGACAAGTTGTGCCACTGATTAATTGTTCTAAATGTTAGGAAGTTTCTCCTTAGTTTTAGATTGTTTCTCCTTGACTAGTTTCCACCCATTGCTGCTTCTCCTGCCTTCAGGTGCTTTGGAAAATAGCTTGACTCTCTTTTCTTTGTGGCAGCCCCTGAGATATTGGAAGGCTGCTTTCATATCCCCCCTGGTCCTTCTTTTCATTAAATGTCATATACCCCATAAAGTCCAGTGAAGACATGCTGTCCTTCTATGATCAACCCTGATTTGTTGAATAAATGAAAATCGACTAAGCTGGAGATCCAGAGTTGGTGTATATAGACATCAAAGTACGAGAGGATATTTTAGTATGGATCGTATTCACCGCCTTGCCTGACTTTAATCGGATTTCACGTTGCAACGCAAAGCAATAGCCCTGGGATTGTCATTGTTTTCCCAATGGCCCTGGCAGCACAGCGTTTTTGTAAAAAAAAAAAGAGTTTATTCCTAATGAATGAAATGTCCCATTTGTCTTCTCTGATTTAGCTGTGAACGGCTGTCTTTTTTCATTGTGTGCCCCTATTAAAAATGGCAGCACTTTTCAGTGGTTTTATTTCCCACTGGTTTTCTCGCTTCAATCAGAGCAGAATGGCTAAACTGCTGGTCTGCATATCAGCAAGCCCCAATTTAGAGTCGTTCCTGCCACAAAATCGCTAGACAGCATTAAGTAATTCAAGGGCTTTCTGAGTCCTGGATTTTCTCCCTACCCTTCCATTAGCAATACGGGAAATAACAATACTGATTTCCCTCACAGGCATCAGATATTAGTTCTTGCTGATTTCATCTTGACTTCAGAAGGAAAAGTAAACAAACAACAAAAAAAGTTTGCAACAAAATGGCTACTCAAACCGCAAGAATGAAGTTGATTGTCGCTTAGCACACCCTTCTCCATAATCCTTGCAAAAACCTCCTCTGTTTTGGGGAGAATAGTAATTATCTAACTGAAAGATGGAGCATCTCGCTACCAAAGGCAGCAATAAAATGAAAATAAGCACAAATAAGCCGGATTTATGGAAGGCCCCATGCTTTTTTCCCCTTCTCTTTTGGTGTGAATATTTAAATCCAAAGCCCACAAAAATGAAATTTATAGCTGTCTAGCCTCTGTAAAATACTACAAGGGAATAAAATCAATCTTGACCCAGATCTTGGTATGTAAATCACACGCGTACAATCATACACACTATAAAATATAGCTCCCTGCTGCTAATTCAGTGCTCTTTGCTTTTGTGAGTCCCCAGAATGGAGAATGCTTTTTTAAATGTTTTATATACGTCTACAAATCGTTGTTTTCATAAGGTGAAGGTGTATTGTTTCTTGAAGTAGAAAGGGTGTTAGAGGCTTGCACTAATGAAGCTTATGTGTGGTTGCGTATGTGAATGCCACCTTGGAAAACAAAAAAACAACTTTGTGGAACCTTAAGAAGGAGAGGGGCTCAAATTAACAGGATGGATCCTAAAACTACTATTTCTTATACTGTTTGTATGCATCGGGATATTGCTGATAGCTTGGTAATCCAAGAATGTGTAGGTATGATACCCCATAAAAGCTCAGGATAGTCAATACTATTTTTCTAAGGAATATTGAACCAAAATGAAGCCACAATTCCACTCACTTTAATACCATTGTGTAAAATACCAATCACTCTTAAACTGAAACTGAGACCTGGATTCTGATCACAATCTGGCCATGAATCTCAGTTCCAAGAATGGAAATCGTCTAACAGCATCTAGACAGGTTGATCCAGAAGGCACCTTAGAGATTAACAGAGTTGGAAGGGGTCTTGTAGGTCATCTAGTCCAACCCTTTACCCAAGCAGGAGACCCTACACCATTTCTGACAAATGGCAGTCCAGTCTCTTCTTGAAAGCCTCCAGGGATGGCTCCCACAACTTCTGAAGGCAACTTCTGTTCCATTGGTTGATTGTTTCTCCCTGTCAGAAAATTCCTCCTTATTTCCAGGTTGAATCTCCCCTTGATCAGTTTCCATCCATTATTCCTTGTCTGGCTTTTGGATGCATTGGAAAATAGCTTGACTCCCTCCTCTCTGTGGCAGCCCTTCAAATATTGGAAAATTGCTATCCTGTCTCCCCTGGTCCTTCTCTTCACTAGACTAGCCATGCCCAGTTCCTGCAACCGTTCTTCATATTTATTTTATTTTATTTATTTTGTTTTGTCAATCGCTTACAAGCTAATAGGTATAAGTATATACATAGTTATGAATACATGAAATGGGTACATATAAGAAAAATAAAAGAAACAATAGGACAAGGACAGTAGGCATGTTGGTGCGCTTATGCACACCCCCTACAGACCTCTTAGGAAAGTAGACAATCTAAGGTTAATTTTTTTTTTTGGGGGGGGGGGGGGGGGGGGAAGAAACCACAGAGTCAGGTAGAGTATTCCAGACATTGACCACTCTGTTGCTGAAGTCGTATTTCCTGCAATCAAGTTTGGTGTGGTTAACCTTGAGTTTGTATCTATTGTGTACTCTTGTGTTGTTATGGTTGAAGCTGAAGTATTCATTGACAGGTAGGACATTGCAATGTATGATTTTATATACTATACTTAGATCAGACCGAAGACGGCGTAATTCAAGGTTTTCTAGGTCTAGAATTTCAAGTCTGGTGGCATAAGATATTCTACAATGAGTAGAGAAGTGGAAAACTCTTCTTGTGAAATATTTCTGGACTTTCTCAACTGTGCCAATATCAGATATGTAATGTGGGTTCCAGACTGATGAGCTGTATTCGAGTATTGGTCTAGTTATTAGCGTAATATTACCAGAGAAAAAGCTATGTAGGCTTAGGTTAACAACTCTTAATGCCTTTTTGACTATGTAGTTACAGTGGGCTCTAGCATTTAGATCATTAGAGATGAGTATTCCAAGAACCTTGACAGAGTTTGGATCATCAACAAGGTCTTGACTATTCAGCTTGTATTTTATTGTCTGCTTTTTTTTTGCCAATATGTAAGACAGAGCATTTATTTGTTGAGATTTGAAGTTGCCATTTGTTTGACCATTCTGATACATAATCGAGGTCTTTTTGAAGGGTAGCAGTATTGTCTGTGGTATTGAACAGCTTTACATCATCAGCGAATAGAACACAGTTGCTCTTAATATGATCACAGAGGTCATTATATGTAGAGTATGAAGAGAGTTGGTCCTAGAACACTGCCTTGGGGGACACCATGGTTGACAGGTACAAAATTTGATAGGACGCTCCCAATTTTGACCATTTGTTGTCTGTTTGACAGGAATGCTTCTAACCAGCTATGCAGGTATCCAGAGATACCATAAGATTTTAGTTTTAGTAGTTTGTCATGTACCACTGAATCAAAGGCTTTACAGAAGTCTATGTAGATTGTGTCTATTGCTTTGCCCTGATTGAATTGTGTAGTCCATATGTTTTTGCAGTGTAAGAGTTGCAGATTACAGGATAGTTTTTTTCTGAAACCAAATTGTTTATTCGAGAGTAGGTTGTTTGTTGTTTTAATAATTGATTCCATGTCTTTATAGGTGATGCAGCATAGAGATTGGTGTGTAATTTTCAACTGGGCTGGGGTCCCCCTTTTTGAAGATGTGGATGACCATGGCTTGTGACCATAGTTTTGGCAAGGAGAAAGATTTTTCAAAGATTATGCTTAGAGGTTCGGCTATGGCAGTGGATAGCTTTTTTAAGAAGTAGGCACATATTCCATCCGGTGCAATAGATAGAGATGGTTTTAGATTGCGTAGTGCTTTTTCAACATTTCCTTCTGTAAAATCGATATGTATTAGATCATTGTAGTTTTCTGTGGTTCAGCTAGGAAATACTGGGCATGATCCATTGCTGTTTACAAATGTGCTTAACAACTGTATTAATGATGACATGACTCCCTGATCACCGTAAAAATGATAGTAAAATCAGATCTAGTCTTTCGGTGATTTGCTTTATAAACAAACTGATTGACGATTGAAATTCTAATCCTAACTGTAGTTGCAACTCAAGGACTAACTATTGGTATTCTTTGTAGTTAAACTAATGCTAAAGCTTGCTGTCAGTTCTATAACAAATTTTGCTATTTGAAGTTGAGAAGAGGATTCTGACTATGAAATGAAAAATGTTTTTAACAACATTTTCACTCTGGATTCCAAACTTGTTCAAGTTTGGAATCCAAACTTGGATACCAGGTCTATGCCATCAAAGCAGTTAAAATTGTTAGAATTTTTGCCTTCTATATTCTATTCTACATTCCCATTCATAGAATTTCTGGTGCTTTCAGAAAGACAGCAGACCCAGCAAAGATGCAAAGGCTGTATAACCACAAGTAAGGTAACAAAAAAGGGAAGGGAAGAGGACTTGGTGAGAAAACATATCCCTGACCCCAGTTTTCAGTTAAGACACAACAGAGCTCAGTTTATATAGATGAAATGAGATAATTAGATTAGATGGTATTAGAAGCAGGCACGGTTTCAGCTGCTTTTAATGAGTTCTCTTCTAGGGGATATGTTAGAGGTGGGTGGGAGATTAAACTAGAGGAAAATCTTGCATTTTGCAATATTGCAATATGACAAATATTTTAATCTTATCTATTTCACCATTTCTACAAAAGCACCTTCTGAATTGATTTTTTTTGGGGGGAGAGTTCATCTCCAGGAAAACACAAACAGGATGTGCGTGCATAATAAATAAATGTGTTTTGCCTTTTGCTAATTATGCAGTCCAAACACACACACACACACACACACACACACACACACACACACACACAATTCTATGCCTAGCAGTGGGAAGTGCTTGCTTGCTTGTCAAAATGGCTGGGTATTTGCTTTCTACCTTTACTTGCTTGTTTCTTTCTTTTAAAAAAAAAATAGAATAAAGCTAGAAGCTGAACACTGAGAAGCCTCTGAGTCTGAGAGTTTTTAAATGTTTTAAAATGCCTTCTGAAAGTGATGATGATATGGTTAAGGACTGCAACTAAGTGACTTGGGAGTTGTCAGCATTGAATTCAGGAAAAATGGGTTTTTTTAAAAAAAACCCCACCTGTTTAACCCTGGAAAACTGGGTAGGAATTTACACTGCATTTTAGATTATTCCCTCCCCACAAATGATTTCCCAGTGTTACGCTAGCCTCATAAATGCAGAACAAAAGAGGAAAGTAAAAAGGACAGATGTGGGTGTTGAGACAGAAATAGAATAGAATAAAATTATTTATTGGCCAAGTGTGATTGGACACAAAAGGAATTTATCTTTGGTGCACAAGTTGTCTATGTACATCAGTGGTAGGATTAAAAAAATAAATTATCAGTTCTGTGAGCGTGGCTTGGTCTGCATGGCAGGGGAAGGTTACTGCAAAATCTCATTCACTCCCCACTCCACTAACCTGCTTTCCAGCTCCATTCTCCTGTGCAGGGCAACCAAAAGAGACCCAGCTGGGACTTGGGAGAGAGAGAATAGATGAGTGCGGGGCCAGTCAGAAGTAGGATTTGCCGGTTTTCCAAACTACTCAACCTTTCTGCTACCGGTTTTCCAGAACTGGTCAGAACCTGCTGAATATCACCTCTGGTGTACATAAAGAAAAAATAAAATACATTCATCAAGAATCCTAAGATACAACACTTAGAGATAGTCATAGGTTACTAATAAGCAATCAAATCATACTAGGGAACAAATAAAGCAATATAAATTGTAAAGATACAAGCAACATGCTTATAGTTATATGTTGGAAGAAATAAGTAATAGGAAGGATGAGGAGAAGAAGAATGGTAATACAGTCCTAGTAAATAGTTTGACAGTGTTATGGGAATGTTCTTGGGTTTGGGTTTTGATCCACATATTATATGGAATATAATTAGGAATGCTTCCTTTTTTTCTCTCTCTCAAAAATGTCTACATGTAAGCTGGAAGTTCATGATACTTTTAAAGAAAAAGAATCTGGTAGAAATATCAAAGTGATAGAATGCAGTCCTTTTATCATCTCAAGTGTACAAGATACAGAGTAATGCTTGTCAGCCACAGCAATTGTGTTTAAAGCAAACAAGCAAACAAACAAAAACAACAACCTTGTACAATCACACATGAAACCAGATAGCCAGACTGTGACTTCCTCTTCATGTAATGTTAAAAAAAAAAATTGTCAGTGATGTATTTAGGAATTGGAATCCACGATCTAATGATTTATATACATTATGCGGGGTAACAAAAAAAGTGACAGTTTTGTTATCCTTTAGACATATTAATAATGTTACACGTTGTTGGAAGAAATAGCCACTTCCAGTTCCAAGCCGGGAGAAAGGCACTGGAGACAAAATGGAGGCTGATTGGTTGACTGGAAAGATGGTTTAATGATGAATGCAGAACCACATGGGTTTGTGGCTTTGGGCAGCTGACCACATGGAGTTGAGAGTGATGGGTTTTTATACCTTCTCTTGGGCTTTGTACTTTAGCTTCCTGTTCCTGTGAAAGAACATTTATTCTATTGGCTGTTGTCAGATTTCTATCAGGTCATGTAGGGGTTATGTAGGGGTCAAAGCTGGCTCTATAGGCAAAGTACAAACCTTAAGTGTTTTTCTGAGCTAAGTTTGGTTGAAATTTCTGAGGGTGATACAATGTCCCTAGGAGATTATGCAATGTTGTGAACTTTGTGTCTTCTGCTGAATGGTAGTGGGTTTATCCTATTATGTCCTGAAGGGTTATGTCTTAATCCAATCATCCTGGAGCTGAAGGTCTTTTGTTTTGTAGATTGGCTGGCCTAATCTTTCTCAATGGGCACAAAATATCTGCTTGTGGGGGAGTGGAAGCTGGACCTCTGAGTTTCTGTTTCCCTTAAGATTTTTTTTTATTTTTCTTTTAGGGGAAATATTTTATCCTGCCTTTTTAAAATATTTCTCAAACATATTTCATTCTTCTGGGAGCGGGGTTGCTTCCCACAGCACCCATTTTCCATTCCTGTGGGGCCCAAAATTTACACCTGAAGGAGAAAAAGAAATACTCTTCAATTCAGGTCCTTTTTCAATAAATGGAATTGATGAATTGCATGTAAACGGATATCATTGTGGCAGAATGTAATCTGGGGTCTCAGGAGGATGGAGGTTATTTCGAAAGGGCAAAACAACCAGGGTGAAGTCCTGAATCAGACACAGGGATTGTATAATCCCATCCATTTGAACAATTACCACACAGAGTCAAAAATTGTGCAAGCAATTAAAAAATGCTGTGTCATGATAGCATGCCATTTAAGCTCTGTGTGTGATTTATAAAATCATTTTTGAGTGCATTCCAGTGCACTGAAGCTTGATACTAAAAGCTCTTTTACCAATTATGATTCTGTTTGGGGAACATTAAAACATAATCTACCATGAATTCATAATCCATAGTTTCTCTCATTAATAATATAAACAGTAATAAGGTAGATGAATTGAGATGTGTTGTAATGAGCAGACAAGCAAAATGTGTATACTTTTTTTTTCCCTGCAAGGAAAATTCAGTCATTTCAAATATTAATATAGCTATCTAGCGATAGATAGATAGATAGATAGATAGATAGATAGATAGATAGATAGATAGATAGATAGATATAGAGAAAGTTTCTATTGTAAAATGCTTCCTAGTATTCAAATAATATACTGTTTATTGGACACTGGCCAAGACTAAATTAAACTCTTTCTGATCCCATTTCTGATTTTCCCTAGATAGAGAGAAAATAGCACTCAATATTTGGGTTAGAGTCATGTACCATTTATCCAGGATTCTTCCTTGAGCAAGGGAGTGGGCTACAACATCTCCAACAGAGGTGGCACTCAGCAGGTTCTGACCAGTTCTGGAGAACTGGGAGCAGAAATTTTGAGCAGTTTGGAGAACCAGCAAATGCCACCTCTGACTGACACCACCCCCATTTATTCTCTGCCTCCCATTGAATCCCAGCTGATCATCTGGACCTTCTTTGGTTGCCCTGCATAGGAGAACGGATCTGGAAAGCAGGTTAGTGAGGTGGGGAGGGAATGGGGATTTTGCAGTAACCTTCCCCTGCCACGCCCACCAAGTCACACCCACAGAACCGGTAGTAAAAAAAAAGTTGAATTCCACCATTGATCTCCAAGGTGCCTTCCAACTCAGTTACTCTGTAAGTTCTGTAACTACTTATCTATTAATTAATTTGGATTGGGGGCAGAACAACATAGTGCATTTCCTTGAGCAGTTCTGGATCACATGAGGCATTCATTTTTGAAGCAGCTTTGGAGAATGTTCTTCAGCAACAAACAAAATTTGTGTAGTTACTTACCAAGCACATCTAAATTATATTAAAGTAACCAAAATATATTTACATCCCCCAAGGCATGTCACAACCTTTGAGCACCCCTAATGTTTGGGAAATTGAAAATTGAAAAATTTAACACACCCTATGTCTGCAGCCTCAGAAAACCATGCAAAGGCATACCCCATTCTACACATGATTTTTGGATGGTCCAGAAGCCATACGAGAACACAATCTTCTTACACAGCTTCCAGAGAGAAAGCACACCCTTTCTCACAAGCTTCCAGCCTGAAAAAATCACATGAAAACAGGGTGTGCTGTCCAGAATAGTTTTTGGATGTTGGTGATCTTTGGCATGTCACCCCAAATATTGTAGCGTTGTCACCTTTGACATATTTGTCATGGGTTTGCCAACACAGTTCTAGATTCTCCACAGAACCCACTTTACTTTCAATATTCAGCAATATACAGTAGTTTGCCAAGATTCCATAGCATGTTTAAAAACTTCAACGTTATTTTAAACCCTTTAAAATCTCCGCTAAAATCTCTTTGTTTTGTTGGTTTTTAAATCAGAATCACACTCACTGAACAATTATTAGGTATATTTTCTTGCTGTCAATAACCCATTCAGAGAACTTCATTATGAAAATCAGGTCCTTCAATAGCCAACTTTACCTAAGTGGAATTATGGAATTAGTTTTTATCACAGATTAACGGAGTTGTAAGGACATTGTAGGTCATCTAGTCCAACCCCCCATCCAAGCAGGAGACTCTACACCATTTCTGACAAATGACAGCCCAGTCTATTCTTGAAAGCCTGGTTGGTTGATTGTTCCCACTGTCAGAAAATTTCTCCTTATTTCCAGGTTGAATCTCTCCTTGTTCAGTTTCCATCCATTGTTCCTTGTCTGGCCTTCAGGTGCTTTGGAGAATAGCTTGACTCCCTCCTCCTCTCTGTGGTAGCCCCTCAAATATTGGAAGACTGCTATCCTGTCTCCCCTGGTCCTTCTCTTTTCTAGACTAGCCATGCCCAGTTCCTGCAACTGTTCATCGTATGTTTTAGTCCCCAATCCCCTAATCATTACTCTCCCTCTCTCTGCCCAGCCAGCTATCCCATAGTTTTGAAAATGCCTTTAGAACATCTCTTCTAACACTATTTTGTAATAATGTTGTGATGAAGGTGAATAGAAATGATTAATGGCACAATAAACTGTAATACACCTTGTACGGGGTTAGGGAAAGCAAGTCCTTGAATACTAACAAAGCTATACTTCAGTTTTCTACTCATGCAATTGCATTTAATCACATTATTCCCATTGTGGTTGCAATAGGAACTATACAGCTTGTTCTCCAACAATTTCTTATGCTACTTCAAAGTACAAGTAAATTAAATAAACCACAGTGCAGCTATTATTAGGTAAAAAAGGAGGATTTATCTTAATATTAAACATAGATAAGGATTCTCTGGGGCTTTGCTTTGTAACATCTACAGCACACAAAGCTTAAATATTCAAGATTTTACCATATCGGATTCTTCGTTGTTTTGCAAGTTTATTTCTGGAAACATGTTTATTTTCTTCCTGCTTGTAAATCGTCTTTGGATTCTTGCATAATCTTTTCTCCCCCCCCCCCCCCCACAACTCAACTCCATTGTAGCCTCAGAAACAACTTTATTATGTATTATGTTTCAAAGCCCTAATTAAATTGTGCTGCATCACCCCCATGCATTCTCTGTGAGACCCTGTATGTGGAGGAATATTGAACATGAATCTCAAAGCGACCCAACATGGCATTAAGCTGAAACATACTCAAGTACAATCCTCCAAATCTCCCAGGAAATAGTAATGTCTCTTAAAGGAGGAAGTCCCACCTCTCATCCTGTCCTCTTCAACATCTTAATAACAGAACAGCAGAACTGGGAGGGATTTTGAAGATGTTCTAGTCCAACCCCCTGCTCAAGTAGAAGAGGCTATACTATGTAGATAAATTTAGATCAATTTATTGTCATTGTACTCAGAAACCTGAGAACAACGAAATAAGGTGCTCTTCCACAACATACAACTGAACAACACCAAAAGACATATACAAATAACAATGTAAAACAAATTAAAACAAATAACAGTTAAAAACTGTACAACCAGGATATATATATGTTAAGACCACCAAATTCATAACTCTGCATTTAACCTGATCACAGCACTTGGGTAAAAGCTATGTTCTTAAAGATGTCCGATCATGGATTGACCAAGTGGCGGTTGACCAAGGTTCACCCCCGTATTCCTTGTGGCAGCCTCCAGTCGCCTAATCATACCAGAAGTTAAAAATAAAATAAATACATTCTTGGGTCCATAATATCACCAATTGTAGAACTTAATTCAATGGAGGAAAGTAGTCTAGATCAGGGGTCAGGGAACTTTTTTACCTCTTACCCCCCAAAAAATTTATAAACGCAGACGTTACCCCTCCCGGCCTCTCCCCCTCCCCGGCCACCTCAGGCTGCTGACACATAATTTGGAGGTCGAGGCGGGAGGAGGTGCCCTCCCCCCCCCCGCGGCTGGGAAGAAGGCGGGATAGCTCGCTCCAGGGAATGAAATGTCACCAGGCTTCCCGAGGGCTTCTGGGAATTTTCTCGGGGCCAAGGCGGCAGTTGCAGGTGCCTCTTCGCTTCCTGTGTGCCTGGCAGTGATGAGAGGCTTCGGGGAGGGAGCCGGGCTGGCTGGCTAGTTGGCAGGCAGGCAGGGCCTGGGGGCGAGGAAGCGGGAAGGGAGGATGATATTTGGGAGCCACGGTGACACAAACTGCGCGCGAAAAGCGTGCGGTCATCGCAGCGCGGGGGAAAGCGTCCCTTTTCCCAAAATGCTCTGCCCTATGCCAGAAGCTCGCCTTCCCCTAAAAAACGGGCGGCGCGGCTCTTGCAGAATCTAGCCTGGAGTCATTTCCGACCCAGGAAACAAGGGTGGGGTGGAGGGGATAAATTTGCCTCAAGGGTGTTTTAATAACTGCTGCTATGCCGATAGTTCCGCCATTGGCCAGCGCAACCTCCTCATTACCCCCAGATTTTCACTTTTACCCCATTTGGGGTAATTTACCCCTGTTCCCTGACCACTGGTCTAGATAATACAGTAGAAAACAATGTACCATATATTCACACAGAATACCAGATAGCAATTTACAATAAGTGAAGTTGACTGCTGATTTGTCCCATCTACATACTAACCTACTCTGATGCACCGACATCCCTACAGTCCCTGTCCTATTGTTTCTTTTATTTTTCTTATATGTATCCATGTATTCATAGCTATGTTTTTACTTATACCTATTATCTTGTAAGCAATTGACAAACCAAATAAAATAAAAATAAATAAATAGATAAATTTTGAAAGGAAGGAGGGAGTGTATTTTCCTCAACATAGACACAAGGAGGCTATTTGAGGTTATGAAGGGAAAGCACCTGAAGCTGAAACTTCATCTTTCAAGTCCCTCTGTTGAAAAATAAGCTAACTATAGTTTTATGTTCCATTGGCTTCTTTCGATATTACATTATAAATACATAATTTATGACTCCCACAAAATGTTTTGTGGGGACAGAGTCCCTTTGTTTGGCTGAGCACCCAAGATTTCCAAGGCAATATTTTAAGGACAAACATTCCAAAGCCTTCAAGACCTAAAGCAATGCCTCTTATTTATTAATAATTTTGACTTTTGTTTTTGGCAATGCCATGTTCTTTCATTCCATTCATAAAGAAATGTGCCACGAGAGTTCTCTCTCTTTCCCTTACACTCTGCCTTTATTAACCAATGTTAACACAGTTAAATTGCCTTATTGGAATTTCTTGTCCCTTTGACATTGTTATAATTTTATAACGTTATTATTTCAAAATATTTACTCTTAAATAAATGTTAATATTTTTAATTTTAATTCTATATCATTTTTGTACCCTGATATTATTTTTTGTATCCTGATATGTACAGTGTACACCACCCAGAGACCATTCTTGAGGGAGATGGATGGCCTAAAAACTCTAAATAATTAAATAAGTAAGTTGGGTTAAGTTCTTAAAAACAACTAATTAAACAAAAATTCCATCCATCTTTAGACTGAAACACAGTATCAATCTACCAAGGACTTTCCAAATAGTATAAATGTACTGGCAAGATAACAAAAATATTTTCTCCCAAAATCGAATTATGTACTAAATTACTTTGGCATTTTTAAACCAAACAACATTTTTGAATTCTAGTTTCTTGTTCTATTTTTACATCTTTTGGGGTTTCAGATATTCTTGCATAAATCAATTTTACATTCTAAATTACACTCAATTTCCCCCTGTGACTGTAAAGAAAAAAGACTTTGTGAACTTTGTCAGATGGAAAACACAAAAGAATCATTAATCCTTTTTTTTCATTCCTTCCTTCCTTCTTCCCTCCTTCCTTCCTTTCTTCCTTCTCCCCCATTTTACCACATCTGGAAAAGTTCTCTATTGATATTTCTGACAAAAACATATTAACTATGCATAGCGTGTAGCCCACTTTTTGTGTAGACTTCAAACAAAAGTGTTATCTAGCTAGTTTCTGGTGTTAGGATTATCCCAAAAGGAAGGAACGGTCAATAAAATCCAAGGGTCTTAGAGTCTTCGTAAGATATTTCTTGGATCACAGGTTTCAAAAACATGTGTGTGTGTGTTGTGTATGTATAGAATTGACATTCTGGACTGCTAACATTGAAATGTTTTTTATTCATTTTGTGGTGTGCTTCAGTAGATCTATAAACTCATTTGTGAGGCCCTGGTCATCTTTTGTGGTCGATTTTTGTGAAGGAAGATGTTCTTGTTTACCACATGGCTAGTCTGTGGGAACTGTAACCATTGACAGATAATCCATAACTTTCCTTTCCTCCCATCACCCCCACCAAACCCTACCATTTGAACTGGAACAATTTTTATTTTCTCCTGTCTCCCCAAGTCTGTGTGTCTCTGTCTTCTCCTGACACTTTGTGGATGCTTGAGACTACTCACAAGATCATTGCTTGCATGAAGATACCTAAGAAATTTATCTCTTGGAGACACCATTGACATTATCCCATATTTTACAAGAAAGTTACTATTGGTTGGCTCTAATTACTTCCTTTAAGATTTAATCAAGGGGAGAAAGAATTTGCTGTAAAGCAAGATAATTAAGAAATGAAGATTATTTATTTAGCTATGAATTGTTGATGCCATTTTTTCCCCTGTATAGCTTTTAAAATTTATCCCTATCTTTTCTTCCTTCCCTCTTATATCTCATAGAATCAAGGAACATTTGTCTGGCTAGTCTGAATCCCTTTGTCACACTTTCCCTCTTCTCTGGACATCTAGAGCAGTGTTTCTCAACCTTGAAATTTTAAGATTGTTCTAGTTCTAGTACTGCTTTGTAAAGCCTTAGTAAGACCACATGGAATACTGCATCCAGTTCTGGTCATGATAATATAAAAAATATATATATATGTTCAAACCCTGGAAAGAGTGCATAGAAGAACAACAAGAATGATTAGGGAACTGGAGACTAAAACATATGAAGAATAGTTGCAGGAACTGGACATGGTTAGTCGAGTGAAGAAAAGGACCAGGGGAGACATGATACCAGTCTTCCAATATTTGAGGGGTTCCTACAAAGATGAGGGGGTCAAGCTATTTTTGAAAGCACCAAAAGACCAGATGAGAAACTATGGATGGAATTTATTTTATTTAATGTATGGCAAATGGATGGAAACTAACCAAGGAGAGAAGCAACCTAAGACTAAGGAGAAAATTCCTAATGGTTAGAGCAATCAACCAATGGAACAGCTTGGCTTCAGAAGTTGTGGAGGCTTTCAATAAGAGATTGGACAACCATTGGTCTAAAATGGTATAGGCTTGAGAGGGTTTTGATTAGAAGACCTCCAAGGTCCTTTTCAACTCTATTATTATGATATTAAAATGTTGAAGGGATATGATGGAATGATGGAAGATGGGATATCCTTCTTGTGTTCTAAGATGCATGGAGTTCAGCTCTCAGAATTCTTGAGCCAGACCTTTGCAACACTTGTAACTTTAATATGTGTAACCATATTTAATTTGTACTGTTGTAATTGTTTTAAATTATCTTATGATGTATGCCATTCGGAGTTAATTTTTGGGATGGGGAAGCTATAGAAATCAAATCAAATAAATAAATGTATTCAAAACATTCTTGGATCTCCTTTGAATGTTCAGACATGAGTATTTATACTCTAGATACATGTTCAATATCTGCTCAAACATTATAGGGACTGGTGCAATAAAAGTAACATGGTTCTGAATGTTAATTCAACAAAGGAGATCATTGTAGATTTTAGAAAGAGCCGGCATAGTCATACTTCAAGGATGAAGCTGTGGAGGTGCCAACAGTATTAAGTATTTGGGAGTGCAGATAACTAATAATCTGAATTAGACTCTCCACACATCATACTTAATGAAGCGTGCAAACCAGCATCTGCATTTCCTGCATCGGAGGAGGAGAGCACATCTTTCTCCTTCTGTCCTGGCCACTTTTTACAGAGGCCCGATTAAGAGCATTTCCATAATCTGCATCCCTGTTTGGTTTGGTGGCAGCAGCACCTCAGATAGAAAGTCCCTACAGAGAGTGGTGAGGACAGTGGAGAAGATTATAGGAAGATTATTCAGGATACTGTTATTATTATTGTTGTTATTATTCAGGATACTGTTTATAAGCACTGTGTGCTTAGTGCTCAAAGCATTGTTAGGGACCCAACACACCCACTTCATGGCCTGTTTCTGTTGCTCCCCTCTGGGAGGAGGTTTTGAAGTATTTCTAGTAGAACTTCCAGATTCTGGAACAGCTCTGTTCCTTAGGCCATCTTTACGAAACTCACAAGATTCATTTTTCTCACCATGTACATGTATACATCCGAACTAGACTGTGCTGTTTCTCCGTGTCATATAATATATATAGGTATATGCATAATTTTGCATTTTATTTATTTTGTCATTGTTTACGTAGTGCACATTGGAGGTGGTGACCCTTTGAGAGCTGTATGCAATGAAATTTCATTTTAATTTATGCCGATTAGTGTACGTACATTCAAAGTAACAATAAAGGTATTCTAAGTTGAAGATGTTCCCTTCTGGTTTATGCTATATTGTTTCTTAGCATCTTATCTCCTTATTTCCTGGTGTGTTTTTCCCTCCATATTACATAGCTAGCCTTCTCAACATCGCTCACAAATTATCTTCTTACAAAAGCATTCCTTGTTAATTCTTTTTCTCTTTCTCTCTAAATTCCCTATAGATCTCAAGACAACAGATGAATTGTGAAAGGGGTCAATTAAGGGTAAGTGTAACAATATGCACATCTTTCTACAATGAGCATAGGGTTTCTTGTATCCATGGTTCAGAGGTGTCCATCAAATGTCTCAGTTGTTCTTGCTCGTATTTACTCAAGAGAAGGACTTAAATATTCCTTGGAATGTTACATTCTCTGCATTGATCAGAAGTAACTATATGCAGTTTTGACAGTTTGTGGTGTTCTGTTCTTGTTTAAAGTTTAGGAACATCGTGGTTTTTTTTGCCTTTAGGAACAATATGCATATTTTACAATGCAGCATTAAAAGAAAAGGCTAATTAAAGAGAGGTTTTGGTTTGTTTTGAGTGGCTTCTACTCTTTTGACAAAATCTGATCTTACAGTTGCAAAGTTGTGTGCCACTAAGGCCAAGGAAATAATTTCCATCAAATTGGGGGTGGGGGAATAAAGTGGTGAACAAGGAATACTAAATGTAGTATTCTGTATTTCATACCTCCCCTATCCGCAGCTGTCTTGTTCAGACAATACGGTATCGTTTGTTTTTTTTTCCTTTTAAAAAATATGATTTATGTTCCAAAGTTTCAACATAAACATTCTTCCCTGGGATGATTATTAAATTAATAAGAAGCAAATCTACCATGTCATAATTATAACTGATTACCTCCAAAGTTAGAAAGGCTTAAATAAGATAGATTGCATTGCTTTAAATTGTGCTAAATTATATTTGTTAAAATATTTCTGTATTAAAGTAAACACAGAAACACACACATGCACAGACAATTGTCAGATGCAATTGGGTACCTACCGAGACACGAAGAAGGAAAGAGAGAAGCTATCTTTACCATATTATCATATTTGCAAACTTCAGTTGGTGTAGAAAGTAGCTGTGTGGATAGCAAATCATATCTTCCTATTTTGGTGACCCTATCCTCAAAATCTAAAGAGTTAGAATCACAAAGGAGGTGTTTGCCATGGCTTTATGTATTTACATTTTTTTAATTTTATATTTGTTTGTTTGTTTGTCTAACATGTACAAGTTATGTTCATGCTTATATTTGCTATCTTGTACATGTTTGACAAACATATGTGAACAAAGGGAGTAAATACAGAGTAAATGGGGACAGTTAGACAAGGAAGTAGGCACGCTGGTGTACTTATACACACCCCCTTTAAGGACCTCTTAGGAATGGGGTGAGGTCCATAGTAGACAGTTTGAGGTTGAAGCTGTGAGGGGTTGAGGCTGTAACAATGGAGTCGGGTAGGGTGTTCCACTCTGTTGCTGAACCGTATTGCCGGATATATGGAACATGTGACCTGCATTGGTTACCAGTGTGTTTCTGAGTGCAATTCAAGATGTTGGTTGTCAGCTGTAAAGCCCTACGTAGCTTGGGACCAAATTACCTGAGGGGGATCATCTTTTTCCAAGGGTCTCTACCCATCTAATTTGATTTAGCAGAGAGGGCATGCTGCAGATCCCATTAGCCAAGAGTATCAGCAGGGATCAAGAGAGAGAGAGAGAGAGCCGTTTTGGCAATAGCCCCTGCTTTGCAGAATATCCTCTCCTTGGAGGTCAGAAGAGCCTCAGTCTTTTTAGCCTTTTGTAAAACTTTAAAAACTCATCTGTGTTTTTGAATCTGGGGTGCCAAACGTCTCAAAGGGCAACTTCTTGGCTTTATTGTTAACTGGCCAAATACCTCAGCTGCTGTGTATATTTATTTTGGATGTTTTTAATATATATATCGTAATATTCATCATTTTTAAAATGTTTTATTGTTTTAATTGTTATATATGCTTTGAATTGGAAGCTGCCTAGAGTTCATTGATTGAGATGGGCAGCTATAGAAATTAAATGAATGAATAAATGAATGAATAAATGAATGGATATTCCAGGAAATGTTAGATATGTAATTCCTGAGTGAGATGAAAGATAGTTCAGAATTTATATTCTTACAGATTTCAAACTTGATCAGCCTTCTCAAAGGAAACTTGTACCCCCTACAATGTTTGTTGGTGATTGTTGTTTGTTGACATTCTTTGCATTTTTTATCCTTCCATTCAGATAAATCTACCAATTTAGGATTCCATCCATTGACTGAAAACATTGTATTGAAAATATTCTAAAATATGTAAAACACTATGGTGGGAGGAGGAATCATGAGCCTCCGTGGGGTTGCAAATAAATTTGATGTGGGTGACACCTTCTAGGTGAGCGGCTTCCATATGTTGGGTTGCTATAAGAATGGGCTCTTCCCTAGCTCAGTCAGTTGACACCAAAACCAAGATTTACTGTTACAAATCACAAATAATAGTCTGAGTGGAATGTGGTTCTCTCTTTCCAAATAATCCTGATTTCTGGAACTATTCAACACTAATCAATTTCATCCTCCCAGTATTTTTTTTTAATGTTTTAATGACCGTGTTGTTCATTTCCACTGAAAACATTTTATTTGATAAATTTACGAGATTACTGCATTATTATATCTGACAGAGAAATTAAGAAGCAATGATTAAAAGCGGCATATTTATTTATTTATCTTCTCCAACACTGAACCCAATGAAATAGGGTTTTTTTCTTCATTGAGTGAAGCTCATGCAAATTCATTTATCATTTTAGGTGTCATGATACTAGAATGGATCAGAAGAACATAAGTGGTACCATCCTCTCATAATGAAATGAATGCCAAGGTCAATAAGCATGTTTTTAGCACACAGTTGTTTTACTGCTAGTGGAAATTAGTACACAGTCACTGTCATCTTCTTGATTAATGCTGTTGGGAAACTGCCAGCTAGGCTGGAAGGAGGAATCAAGTTAGGTCCTAGCATAGAGTGCTTGTGTAGCCACAAGAAACATAAGCTTGACTTCCCACAAGATCCATGAAGCCATACCTGGTCTTTCAACCCTGAAGCCATTTTGGAGCATCTTCCACAGCAAGGCTGGTTGGAGCTGTGGGAATGGGAAGGGCAATATTGATAGCTGAGGACTTGTAGCCAAAATAAAATTATTTATCCTGGGAACCAAGGACATTCTCACCAGGTGTTGGGGAGGTATGGACTGAAACCAAATGGAGTTGGGGCTGTGACTAGATTGGACCATGTGATGGACATGTGGACTAGAGGAAAGAATGTTGACTTTTAATTTGGGTGGGGAAAACCGAGGGACCTTCATAGTTGTTTCTTTTCCCCAGTGTGCCAATATGACATGCCTAATCAATCTGTACTTTGAGGAACACTTACGCCTCAGAGGTTTGATGACATTGGGTCTGTTACCTGGAAACCCTAACATGGTCATTCCCAGAGGAAGGCACTTAGTCTGGGGAGATTCTTAAACCTTAGATAGAGAACAATAAAGTTGCTTACTTTAGGAGTGGCTCTGGTTGCTTATGCATAAAAAAAATCAAGAAAATATTCTGAAGTTGTGACCCTACTTGCTGATAATCCAGATAGTTGGGCAGCTCTATAAACCATGACATTATTTCTCAAACCTTAGTTTCATGTGGGTTAGGATAAATCAAAACCCAAATCTTAAACTTGGTCCAATAGTAAGCTATTAACAGCTACAGCTTTTTTATATAAGTTTGTATCACAGAAATTAATCATCCGTATTTAAAAAAAATTGACAACCCCCAAACAATCATGTTACAGTAATAATTGTTTTACTGTTTTATTGTTTTTTAATTGTGTTAATTGTTCTATATTTTAGAATTGTAAACCACCCAGAGTCATGTCTTCAGTTGGGCAGCTACACAAATCAAGTGAATGAATACAATAGATTAAGTCATTTGAGGGCCTGATTGACCTGATGGTTATGTGAATGAAGATGTTCTTTTTCCAGAGTGTCCTTGCTTATTTGCAGTATTTATTTGTAAAATGTATTGGCCGCCTTTCTAATCTCAAGATAACTCATTTTTTTCACTTACATTTAGAAACTTCTTCAGAAACCATGGATCTATTCATTTCACTTTCTTCTACATTTCTATTTTATTTTTATTTTATGTTATTTATTATTTTTAGTGAACTCAGAGAGTTCTTATAATAAAAGAAAAACAGAAACCAGAAAGAAAGGAAAATAAATAAAATGTTTACCTGCTATATTTGCTATTATGATTTCTCCCTGACATTTTCCCCCATTCATCTACTTTCCAGATTTCTTTTACACTGTATATATTCTCTGTCTGTCTGTCTGTCTCTCTCTCTCTCTCTCTCTCTGTGTCTTTCTCTCTCTGTCTATTTCTCTCTCTCTCTGTGTGTTTCTGTCTGTCTGTCTGTCTGTCTGTCTTTCCCTCTCTTTCTCTCTCTCTCTTTGTGATCAAGCCCAATGGCATAATCTATTTGTTCACTCCTCTTATTATTTCATGGGGATCTTTATTGAACCTAATTGAATTTTGGTTCTTTCATTCATTGCCAATGTGCAGAATTTCCCCTGTGTGTTCTTTGTATGTGACTCTCACGCATATCGGAAATGGAGAGAACTTTGTTCTCTTTCATTTAATATTGTGGCTGGAGGAAGAAAAAATAATAAGATCATGGAACATGAATCATTCCTGCTTATTTAAGGCTGTGAAACAGCCTAGGATCACAGCCCTAGGTAGAAATAAGCTGTAATTCATAAAACTGTAAAAAGCATAGTGACAGACTCTGAGGCCCAGCTTCTACTGCAGAATTATTGTGGTCTTTTTTTTTTTAAGTAGGCACTTTTGCTTCACCAAAACAGTATGTAAGAGGAAGACAACTGGGCCCTAAAGTTGGCATAGGCCTCTGCTTAGTTGAAGGCTTCAAATTAACAATATATAATAACTGCCGGCTGAGCTGATTTTGCAACCATAGCGAAATATTTGTAATCTGATGAGATTTTGCTACTTCTGCAAAAAGCATATATTTGCTGGACAATCAAAAATAAGAGCTATTTTGGATCACAAATGTCTGGGATATTGAGAAAAAAGGCAACTGAAAGTAGAAGATGGCAAGAGAGTTGACATGCACCTATAAGGGGGTATTGATTAATGGCCAGTATGTGGGAATAGGGAAGTGCATCCAGTAAGATTACATACCACTGGATGGGCTTCAGAAGAAGAAGGGTATAAAAGAAGGAGGTAAATCTCAAATCGGGGCCACTGATAGTAGCTATCCTTTCTGGGCTTAGCTATTATCTCTGGACCTCTTTGCAATGGGTTATTGTCAGTAAATATTACCTTACTAAAATGTTGTTATATTATGATGGCTTTTCATGTTCCAAATTGTTCATGAAATAAACCTCTGATCTCAAAGTAAGATTTATTGCCTATGGTTTGTCTGTGCATTTTTATACTGAGTTATTTTTTTATAACAGTATAATATCATTGGTTAAGATGAAGGGAGAAAAAGGAAGGTGTTCAATGCCATTTGATTTATCTGTGTACTTGGCATATGTTTAATGGGGTGCCTAATACATAAAGGTTTCCCCATTTTTAATTGACTTGCAGAAATCCAATCAAATGGATCTAGGAATAGAGCCAAATGTTGAAAGCACCATGAGAATGAATGGGAATGCATAATTCAAGCCATTGCATTAAAAAAAATAGTTCTATGATTGATTTATGTGACCCAAGTAACCATAATCTCCTTAAACATGTTTTTTAGCCAACCAGCTTCTAGAACCTAATTCATATGATTAATTCCAATGTTCAAAGTATTGTGTGAATTAAGAAAATCGATTAACGTAAAGCATGGCCAAACCTGGCATAAGCCAAGTTTATTGCGCAAACATAATTACATTTTGATACAATTTAGATCTTGAAACTAATTATTTCTTCAATTCTCAGGGGTTTTTTGTGCAGCTTTTTATATTGATTTTATGCTACACTGTGGGCATTTCAATACTTATTATTGGGTTACTGTAGATACTACCCTGGTTGTTACTAGTTTACTAAATGGCATGTTATTTTTGATGACTTTTTAAAATGAGTTGCAAACTTCTCAGGGTGCTAGGCTAATTGAATGATATAGGAATTATAGACATACATGAATACACAATAGATTGAGGCTTCCATCTTTTAGGTAGACATTGCCGTGCACATTAGTCTTGATATTTAAAGAATAATTGAACAGAAGTTCCTTGGGGAAAACTGTGAAAGAAGGCTGTGTCTGTGGTCTTTTTCAGATTTGAGATATATTATAATGGTGATCCTTGTCTAAATGGATCTTTGGTCTGATTTACTAAGCTCTGGTTATATTCTTATGAAGGCTGAATTAATTGACTGTCCTATGAATGCATTGATTGAAATTATTTTTAGACAATGTCTGAAACAGTCTATCTACAATTCACTGAGTTTCAAGTATGTCCTTTAAAAGAAAACACAAATGCCACCATGTTAATTGAAGTGACCAGTGTTTTACGTCTGTTTTCTTTGGTTGCCACCACAGTTAAAAAAACAATATCTCACGTACTCTCAAAATCTTCTCCATATCTGAGTCCAAGCTTTCTTCACATTTCAAGAATCTGAACATGATCCTAGAAGGAAATATATTTCCTCTTCTTTCAGTCCATGGTAAAGAAACAAAACCAGATACTCAAACGAGCCTAGGATTGAATAATTCTAGGAACTGATGAACAGAACAGCCAAATAATCCCTTACAGGCATTCCTCAATTTAACAACCATGGCTGAACCCAAAATTTATTTTGCTAAACAACGCAGTTGTCTCGTGAGTTTTGTCTTATTTCTTGCCACAGTGAATTCACTGCAGCTGTGAAGTTAGTAATACAATTGTTAAGTGAAGCTGACTTCCCCATTGTCTTTCCTTGTGAGATACAAAGAACTGGTATTCAGTAGGATCTTTATGTAATTTAGAAAGCAAAGTATTATGAGATATTATGGGGTTGAGAAAGACTTTGTCTCTTATCAAAATTGGCATCTCTCTTTCCCTCTCCCTCCCTCCTTCCCTCCCTTCTCTCTCCCTCCTTCCCTTCCTCTCCCTCCCTCCTCTCTCCTTCCTTCCCTTCTCTCTTCCTCCCTCCCTCTCTCCCTCCTCCCCTTCCTCTCCCTCCCTTCTCTCTCCTTCCTTCCCTTCTCCCTCTCTCCCTCCCACATCCCTCTCTCCCTCCCTCTCCCGCCCTGTCTCCCTCCCTCCCTCCCCTCTCTCTCTCTCTTTCTCTCCCTCCCTCCCTTTTCTCTCTCTCTCCAAATGTGCATTTCAGCAAAAGTTTTGAAGTCTTATTTTTAAAAGTTCTAAATATTTATAATTGAAGTGTGTGTGCATGTGTGCGTGTGTGTCTGTATAAAATCACAAAAATCACAATGATGGAAATCCAGCCGTATTTTTTTTTCCTACTTTAAAACTGCATCATTAGCACATTTTACTATGCTGTCAGAGACAGGTGAGTAAAGCAGGTTGAGTTCAGCTTTGACCCTTCCTTTCTCTTTCCCGGTTAGATAGTTCTGCAGCTATATTTAAAACAAAGATTCAGCAGTAATGACTAATTCAGTTCCTTGCTCCTGCCTGGGATAAGGTAACTTTTCGGCTTGCCAACTTATCCTCTTAACTGTATCAGTGGGTAGATGGAGGTAGAATGACCCATGCAAGTATTAGCATACCAAATCAAAGTAAGATTTTTTTAAAAAAAAAATGCTTGCAGGGAAGGAATACAGAGTATATGGTGACATTAGGTCTGAAGTGTCACTCCTCTGCCAACATCTAGAACTTGAGTTTCTATCCTTCTGAGTTGAATGGAAGACTGCAGGATGAAATTTAAAAAGGTACAGCTATGTTCATCTCAATAAAATATACCCCTAAAAACAGAGGTTTCCTGTCTTTATACTAAAGTTGAAGAAGAAGCAGGTTTCTTGCAGCTACCAAATTTCAAGGACCTGCAACTCTTCTTGGTGCCAACAGAGGGCACAGTGTCCCACACAAACCCAGGACATTTAATAAATTTGATTTTTGGGGAGCTCAGGAGCAGAAGCATCATGAAATAAAATCTAGAACGAGCTATATATTCTTTTTGGTCCACACTAATTTTAATATAGACTACTCCTACAGACAGGGGTTATTTTTTGCTGCATGAAAGCCAAATGTGTTTATTTTATTTTATTTTTTTATGTACAAGACCAAACCAAACGATTCTTCTAAAATACGGGTTCATTGAAAGTGCAGTTGAAAAGCTTGAACACGCTACATAGACCACATCAGGGGAGATTTGAAATCTGATTCGGTGGAAATCAACATTTGATTTGATTAGAATTCCTAGCTGTTTCAATTGAAATATAAAAAAAAGTTGTTGAGACTCTAGAAAGAGTGCAGTGAAGAACAACCAGGATGATTAGGGGACTGGAGATTAAAACATATGAAGAACGGTTACAGGAACTGGGCCTGGCTAGTCTAGTGAAGAGAAGGACCAGGGGAGGCAGTATAGCAGTCTTCCAATAGTTGAGGGGCTGCCACAGAGAGGAGGAGGGGGTCAAGCTATTTTCCAAAGCACCTGAAGGCCAGACAAGGAACAATGAATGGAAACTGATCAAGGAGAGATTCAATCTGGAAATAAGCAGTCACTGAATTGGTTTATTGATTCATAAGCAAACAATTTATTTTGATGACTGGTTCTGAATGGGGATTATCCTTTTTTAAAATACTTCTGATAGAAATAATTGATTAAATTGATCTGAAATAGAATCTCCAAATTCAGATTGTCTTGCTACTCACAGTTCTGTCCGGATCCGTTTCCTCAAAATGATGCTATAGGGCACTGCACACCAGAACAACTAGACACAAGGACAGTTTTTTTTTTCCTGCATGCGATCACTCTGCTAAAAAACTAATTTCCATGACACTGTCCAACTATTTACTAAGACTGTATTGCTATTATTCTTCTATTATTACCTATCTCCTTTTCTATTTATCACTATAACCTTGTTGCTTGTATCTTTATGGTTTATATTCTTTTATTTAGTTTCCTAGTATGATTTTGATTGCTTATTTAGTATGTCATGCCCCTGGTGGAGACTGACTCTGAGGGAGAGGAGGAACAGCCGATAGGGAGTGGAAGTGTGGCTCCTGAGGTTGTGGAAGAGGCCGGGGAAGGGCAGAGGCTGGCTAGGCAGTCAGAGGAGGAGCCAGGCCCATCCCCTCTCCATCCTAGAGCACACAGAGAGTACAGGATAATGTGGTCTACTCAGGAGGAGAAGGCCTTGATCCTCTTCATGGGCTGCAGCTGTGACAACTGAATAAGAGTATGGACCTGCGTACTGGCGAACACTGGAAACAAAGCGTGGAAATATCTCTAGTTTATAGTTCCTCTCTGAGTTTGGCATCCTTCCCAATGTGTGTTATCTGTGGACATCCTCCAGCCCTTATCTTGCCTGGTTTGTCTTGCTTTTTTCCCCTCTTCTTGTAACTGTGTGGGTGAGTTTTTTTGTCTTCTGTCAAAGATATTCGAAGCTTGGAAGCAAAGTGAAGGAATAAAAGGGGCTTCACCTGTTTTCTGTGACTGTGTTTGTTTTGTATCCTACCTTGGGTCATCACACAGTATTCTATAACTATCACTAAGTGTTGTATCTTATAATTCATAATGAATGTTTTTATGATAACTATGATCACGACTCATCACTTATATCTTTTTATGTGTACTGAGAGCTTGTGCACTGAAGACAAATTCCTTGTGTGTCCAATCACACTTGGCCAATTAAAAATTCTAATTCTAATATGGCTCACCTGATGTCAGTGCAACTGTGGGCTGGAGGGAGGCAAGCCCATTAAAAGCAAAAGGTGTGAAATAGCAACCTAAAAGAGATGGCAATGAAATCTCCCCATGTCCCTGAACATCATCCACATCTTCACTCTTCTTCTTTGAGTTCATAGAGTTCCCTTGGCAGGTGACTGGCTGAAAGATAATTCATGATGAGAAACTCTAGATGCCCCATGGAAAACTATGGATTAAAAAACAACAACAATGTATTTGTTAGACCAAGAAAACAAGATGAGAAGCAGCCTCACCACCAATCAAAATACTAATAGTGTCCTCTTCTACAGAATCATCAGAACGTTTGCTCTGCTTGGACATTTAGGCAGGTTCTTGGGAGTTATTTTTCTCCCTTCTTCCTTTCTTCAGATTTACCCTGTGCACAATGACAATTGGCCATGGATTTATGGCAAACCAGTGAGATTCTCATATACTTTAAAAAGCAAAGGTTGACCCTGTCCAGTAATGTCCAACTCTCAGGGGTAGCCATTTTTGGATATGAATAGACAATTTCTATTTACTTTTTTCCAATTGTTCCTATGATCCCAAATATTAAGGATTGGGAAAATCCTTTTGCTATTAGAAAGAATTCTGATCAGACATGGACTACCACTGAATCTCAAACTGTATTTCCAAGAGGCTATCCTACAGAAACCCACTGAGTGGGATTATTTAAATGTACCAATGAAAATTTGATAAGCAGAACGCTCTGAACACATATCGTATATTCAAGATTTGTGCAGCCATTGATTGTGGTGATGCAAAGAAAAAGCAATGAAACGTAGCCGTTGGAAAGGAAAGGAAAGATGTAGAAGTCTTTAAAACTTTTACAGAACTTACTTCTTCCCAACTCTCTGAATGTCTTTCTTTCCTCAGTTTCCCAAACTCTGTAAATGGTAAAAGTGGAACACTAATTAAGTAGAATAGAATCAATTAATGCAGAGTGGACATGTCCCAACCAGGGGGTTCATGAGCCAGTGAGTAACAGTGGGAATCAACAGTTTTGTCCGAAAGGCTCTTTTGGAGTGTCCTTCACAGAAGTGGCTGGACATCTCATCAAATGCTTTAGCCAACTCATAAACCCCTTGCAGTTTTCCAACACCGACCTCCAAAGGAAGTCTCGGGATTGGCTCAGTTTCCACTTGAACCGAAATTAACTAAATTAATCTTAAAGTAGGGAAGCTTGCAAATGACCTGCCCATTGGAGACCAGATTTGTGGTCTTCTCTTTTTTATAGCTCATCAACAGGACTTTTGACTGGAAAGCTAAAACTTTAAAGACCAAATTTGGCAGCAATTTGGAATGAGGTTGTTGTTGTTTTGAAAGAACAAGAGGTTCTGGAAATGTTTTGCCACCACTTCCTTAGTTGTATTTTGGTACCTGAAGGACTTTTTCCACTGTCATATTGATTCAACGGCTAACAGTATGACAGAGTTAGAAGAGATCTTGAAGATTTTCTACTCCAATCCCCCGCTAAAACAGGAGACCCTACACTATTTCAGACAAATGGACAATATCTTATTAAAAACATCCAGTGTTGGAGGACCCACAACTTCTGAAGTCAAGCCTTCCACTGATCGTTTTCACTGTCGGAAAATTTCTCCTTAGTTCTAGGTTGCTTCTCTCCTTGATTAGTTTTGCCTTCAGAGAATAGGTTATAAATCTAATTCTGGATCTCTTAACTACCCGTCTTAGTGGCAGTAACATCACTAGGCCTATCATTGGTAGATTCCTAAATGCAACATTATTTCACACATTATGTTAAATCATAATTTGGGTCATATTCTTTTTTTAGATAAGCCATAATTGGCTGGATTCATACAGCACCCTAAGCTTTCATCCATAAGGAACCAAACTGCAGCTTGTTTGGCTTTGATATAATATGTTTCATTCAATAAGCCCAATAATTATGGTTTATATAGTGCTAGTATGTCAAGGAGGTAGCTCTTTAGTCTGATGCAGCTCTCCTATTTTATTTGACTTTACTCTCATTAGAATTCAAATATGCTCTTTCCCTCATCTAAAGTCAGAAACAGAACTACCATATCACTCTACCAATACTGTGTTTCCACTCTTAAAACCAGATTTATCACGGGGGGTTAGATTATTCTGTCAAAAAATAAGCTTCACAATTTTAGAATGAAATTCTGAAGAAAGAGGAGACAAAGAAGGAGGATAGTATCCAAGAATGACGTTTGTTTTGTTTTGGGGGGAAATGAGATGATGATGAAGAAGAAAATGATTGGAGTAATCAATTTCATAATGAACAGAATTTCAAATACAGAAATAATTAGTTGACATAGCCCCAAGGCACAGTTCAGATAAGTTTTATGAGCTGTCTATGAAAACACTCTGCTCCAAAACCAGGGAAATGTTGATGTGAAAATGATTTATGTGCTAGAACTGTGCACACACTTTTATCGTATTAATAATATCTTTAGCCACCCTTGAAACTTCAGCAGCTTCATATGCACTCCCGAGGCACACAAAATCAGATTCACTAAAGCACCACCCGAAAAATTATTTTCAGTTTAACCACTGGAATCAAATTTGCTCTAATGTGATATTTGAAAATGCATTTATTACCTGAGTTAATATGGAGTAATTTAATACAGGGGATAGTGGACACATTGACTTGAAGAATCATTATTAAAAGGGAAAAGGGTTGGCCTCTCTTGATGCTGTTTCCAAAAGTCCTTATAACGCCACAATAAGAAGTTTTAGGCAAGCCCAAAGGAAAGTAGAGGAATAAACTTGGATATTTGCATGTTATTAAGCTATGACTTCTTTGATTATGGATTGAATAGGCCATTTATCCTGCTATATCTGTATCTCCAACCCATAATCAAAGAAGTCATAGCCTCTATGTGATACATGATAGATAGATAGTCAGACAGACAGACAGACACACACACACACATACACACACACACACATCATAAACCATGTTTGACTTACTACTAGTATCTGGATTTTTGCTGACTTACAGCTCGAGTATCAAACAAGTCACTGTTTTTACAATAAAGCTACATTCATCACCATTTCCTTATCTTCTTGGTAAGTTGTAAAGGTGTTGTGGTGAACTCTGTGTTTTACTAATTCCAAAATAAACTGAATTAATCTGCATCTCCCAGACTGCCTTTTGCCTCTTCTTTTCATTTGCTCTTTGGGGAAAAAAAATCATTTATTAAAAATAGCAAATTTTTCAATACCTTGATACAAGGAATCTGCCAATGGTCTGATACTTGGGTTAATAATTTATGGCCTTTCAATTTTTTTTTTTTAATTTAGTAGATGTACCCAATGTACATTACCACCAATAAAAATGAACCAAAGAGGGAGAAGGTAGTTCCAAGTAAAATAGAAGAGAATCACTTCTAGGCCACCTCAGTGTTATAAAGTTACAATGAAGCCTGGTTAAATATGAAAACAGACACTCTACCTTTGTCAAAAGCCCTTGGTGCTGTTGTTATACCTGATTTGCTGTTGCAGGAGATGCAGGACTGACTGTTATTGAGGGAAAAAAATCCATTGCATCCTGTCGTTGAATATTAAGGGAAATAAAACTAAAAATGAATAAGAAGATTCTCAGCCATCCAGGTCATGGTTGTTTCAACCATGGACTATGTTTGTTTGTTTTTTTCCTTTGAGGAGGAAGATGTTTCACTTCTCATCCAGTAAGCTTCATCAATTCTGACTGGATGATAGAAGGGGGATGTAAGGATTGGATCTCCTTCTCACCCTTCCTCCCGGCACACACCATCCAGTCAGAAGGATCTTTCCATTCCACCACCATCCAGGTAGAGCTTCTTGGATGAGAAGCGAAAATATCTTCTTCCCCAAAGGAAAAAAAACCAAAGAAACATATTCCGGTTTCCTTTTGAAAAAGCATCTTTGAGATTAAAAAGCTAGAGATATTTAAGAGTGAAATTATTTTTCCAAGATCCCCTGTGGGCCTTGTGTTCAAACAGAGGTTATATCTGGAGATGTTCTATTAGCAATAGCAATAGTACTTATATACTGCTTTACAATGCTTCACAGCCCTCTCTAAGCAGTTGAGAGAGTCAGCCTCTTGCCCCCAACAATCTGGGTCCTCATTTTATGTACCTCAGAAGGATGGGAAGGCAGAGTATACCTCGATCCTGGTAAGATTCAAACTGCCAAATTGCAGGCAACCAGCAGTCAGAAGAAGTAGACTGCAGTACTGCACTCTTAGCACTGTGCCACCAAGGCTCATTAACGTGGATTTTGTCACCGAGCATGAAGTCAGTGTTCCTCTCCAACTGAAAGATTCAGTGGTAGCCATCTAGACATCCACACATTGCCATGGAGGTAGAACCATGGAGGAAAAGATCTCAAAAGATCTGTAAGAATGGACAGATTCCTATAAGGGGACTTTTATTTCCAGACTTTGTGAAGCTGTAATGGTAAGTACGAAAGAGCTTGTGAGAGTGGTCAAAGAGACTCTGCCAAGGGAGCCATCAGATAAGAGATAGTAGAGTAGAGTAGAGCAGAGCAGAGCAGAAGATAGAATAGAAGATAGAATAGAATAGAATAGAATAGAATAGAATAGAATAGAATAGAATAGAATAGAATAGAA
>NW_020769332.1:5113278-5166195 GCF_900518735.1 Pseudonaja textilis | reverse complement strand
AATAGAATAGAATAGAATAGAATAGAATAGAATAGAATAGAATAGAACATGGAATGGAATGGAATGGAATGGAATGGAATAGAATAGAATAGAATAGAATAGAATAGAATAGAATACGGAACGGAACAGAACAGAACAGAACAGAACAGAACAGAACATGGAATGGAATGGAATGGAATGGAATGGAATGGAATGGAATGGAATGGAACAGAATAGAATATGGAATGGAATGGAACAGAACGGAACAGAACAGAACAGAATAGAATAGAATAGAATAGAATTCTTTATTGGCCAAGTGTGATTGGACACACAAGGAATTTGTCTTGGTGCAAATGCTCTCAGTGTACATAAAAGAAAAGATACATTTGTCAAGAGTCAAGAATCATCAGGTGCAACACTCAATAAGAGTCATAGGCTACAATAAGCAATCAAATCATACTAGGAAACAGTCAATAAAAATTGTTAGGATACAAGCAACAAAGTTACAGTCATACAAGAGGATTAATAGTAATTAATAAGAGACAGTATAGCAATCAGCTGGATAATGGGTAGAGCAAGAGACCCACAAGATATTCTCTCTAGTTTCTCAGGCTGTAAAGGAGTTGAGAGGAAGAATTGTAGTTACAGACTTCCAAGATTAATGTGGGCCTCACGGGGTCAAATAGAAAGGAATTGTTGCCAGATGAGCTAATTCTATTCTATTGTAAAGCTATATTGACAGGATCTTTCCCCACCTATTATCCAGTTGTGGGCTGTGCTGTCCCTTATCTGACCATTCCCTTGGTAGCATCTCTTTGACCAGTCTCCTGTCATGACCAGGGGCATGGCACAGAGGTAACACAGACAGCTGGCAGTTCAAACCACCCCTTTATTGCTCCAAATTAAAGTTGCTACAACTTTAAAAGCACAACTATAATGATGTGGGAAAATACCCGAACAAAGCTGAATACTATACATATAAATACCCGCAAAAACTTAAGAAAACACACACACACAATCACACACATATATATATTAATATCAAAGCATAAACCCTCATAAAGCATCTTAGAATACTCCCTTTCCTTTGTAAAGAAACTTTTTCTGAGGTTGATCCTGCCATTAAATTGTGTCCCTATTATTTTGGGGATATTTTGATGGCACTTGTGATTGTTCTGGTGATGGAATAAAGGTTTAAAGTTTGAATTCACAGAAGTTTTAACTCCTTTGACAATGGTTGCATGCTTCATAACAATTGTGCACCAAAAATCTCCTCCTATTTGCACAACCATATTTTTTTTTTGATCTTCTGTTTAAAATACTAGTGGGAAACGTCTTCCTGATGTGTCTTGGATTCTCATTTCTAAAAGGCTGCCCTCCATTCTCCAGCTAGAGTCTTCCAAACATCATCCTACTTTTATATGGTTGAAAGAGAGAGAAAAAAATGCCCACCATAATATAAAAAAGAGTGTATTTCTCTGTACAGCACATTGTCAGTTCTGCTTCAACAGCAGTGGTAATAGCATCATGAAGTCAGTAGATGGCTGTAGAAAAGTACATTGAACACTCCTGTATTAGAGTAATAAGGCTGGAAGGGCCTTGACCTGACTAGATGCTGCTTTTAACTGAAGTACATTTAAAGAGATAGAGGGACACCACATCTTCTATTTTGAGTTAAAGGTTGGATGTGAGGAGTGTGATTCTGGAATGTGGGATTTTTATTGATGATATTATTATTTTTTGCAAATATCAGTTTCCCTTTGCAGAAAAGGTAAAGGCTTGACCTATAGCATTTTTAAAATTATTATTATTTTTAATTTTCCTTATTGTTCTTTGAGACGTTTTATGGATCTCCCCCGTCTTTCTTTTTTCTCCTCTATATCAGTGGAAGAAGTGTCTTCTACAGTTCTTTTTTTCTCTAGTCTCTCACTCATTCACTCACACCTTCCTTCCTTCTTTCCTTCCTTCCTCCCTTCCCCTCTCTGTTTCTCTCTCTCTCTCTCTCTCTCTCTCTCTCTCACACACACACACACACACACACACACAGAGAGAGAGAGAGAGAGAGAGACACTACGGTAGTTGCTTGCCTTTGACTACAAGGATCTGCTCATTAAACAGACACACCAAGAATTGTTACCTAAGTCAGTTTGACAGCCAAGAGAGGACAGACTGAGTTGGGAAAGGAAGAGAGAGAAGGGGGAGAAACGGAAGAGGAAAACGAAAGGGGGGGGTTTGAGAAAACAGCCTGAAGCAATTACTTCTTGCGCAGAAAAAAAACCCAACTGAATGTGACCGAGTGCTCTTCTCATAATCAAACAAATATACAAACAATCTTCCATATATAAGAAAAAGAAGAAAACTGGAAATCACTGACAAGAAAAGGCAAGATTTTTTTTAATTTTTTTTTACCCAGTATCCAGTGGGTTCAATTTGTTCTTTTTCTTTTTTTTCTCTTTTTTTCTTTTTCCTGACATACTTAGTGAAGTAAAAGGAGACTTCTCTTGGCTGCTTTTCCCCCCTCTTTCAAGATGATGATGTATTTATGGGTAGGTAGTCCATCTCAATGTTCAATTTTACTGTTTGTGATTTGACTGTGGCGGCGATTGTTCCTGGTTTTCCAGAACGTGGGTTTTATACAGATTTGAAGTTGGGCTGGGATGGGAGGCAGCTCAACATGGCAGAGCTTTTTGCAACGTGCTGAAATTTGGGCTCTGCTGCCTTAAAGAGCAGCAGAGCCAGTTTGAACGAAGCGTTACGTTTTGAACCGAGAATCTAAACCAGAGAGTGTTTAAACAAATATGAATATTCTATGGTTTGCATTTAATAGAATACTCTTGTGTTTTAATGGAGCTTGCTGTGTGGGAACATGACATGTGCCTGGCTGTTTGGAAAAGGAGCGTTTCAGAATCCGTTGAGGGGTTTTTTTGGGTGGTGGGGAGTTGAATTTTGGGCATGAACACCTGCATCACTTCTGGGTATGCAAAAATTTCTTTCTGTTATTAAGGACCGCTTATTCAGGGAGAGGGGAGGGAAGTGAGGAGACAAAAGGAACTTTGGAATTTCAGCAGTGAAAGTCCCAGTTAGCACTAACTGTGATTGTGTCCCTTAGCCTCTGCTGTTTCAGGTAAATGACAGCTATAAATGAGCAATAAAATATCAAGTGGTTGTGTATTCGGTATGCGTGTGTGTTCCCCCCCACCCTCTCCTTCCCAACACTTTGGATTCAGAGTTGTTCAGCTCAGGAACTAAAATTAGATTGCAGCCTGGGCAAATGGATGTGGTCAAATACAAGAAGGAATTAGCGTGATAAATCTTGTCAGTTGGCTTTCTTTCTGTACTAAGCACAGACATTTCAATGCTAAGGAAAACATTTCTATGAAACAATCAAAATGCAATTTCTCCATTACTGGGTTTGACCAAGACTGTTTTACATGTATAAATATTTCCTCCCCCTTTTCCTCCCTTCCTCCCTCCCTCCATCCCCCTCCCCTCCCTTCCCCCTTTCCTTCCTTCCTTCCATCTTTCCTTCCTTCCTTCCTTCCTTCCTGTTCATTTTTGCAACCTGCCAGTTAAATGTCCTATGTGTTCCCATTCTGGCATTTCTGCTCCTTCTTACTGCTGAATCTGTAATAAATTGCTTTTATCTTTTTCACAAATGAAAAAAGAGGTGTCACTTGCCGACTTTTACAGGACTTCTTTCCGTTCTTTGACCTTTGTGGTGCTTTTAGGAGCTTCTCCAATCAGCATGCCTGATTATTTTGGACTGGCCTCATTCATAGCAGAGGCAACTTGTTTTCCACCAACACGAGGATGCATTGTGGATTGTGCTTTCTTTATTTGTTAACCTTGCTTTAAAAAGAAAACAATTTCAGAAGCTATTTAGCTATTTATTTCAGTGAAAAAAGAAATAATGTGTCTGGCTATGCAATACTTTTTGTTCACTTAAACCAATGAAATGTGTTTGAAAAAAATGATTTTTTCCCCCTCTGGTTATATTTTTAATTGATAAATAGCAATGCAAACCTATTGGCCTTATTTAATTACTTTGCATGTGTACCAATATGGAAAGAAGATTTGGCACCATAAAATATTGTTGTTTGAAAACCTTTTTTTTTTAAGGAAAAGGTTTAATTACAGGTGCAAATTCAACCTTTATTGTTGCAATACAGAAGAGGTTAAATTCTTATCATTGACAAGTTTTTTTTTTCTTCTTCTTGCTTTTTCCCAGTCATTTTTGAGACTTCAGTTCCCAAAAATAAACAGCCTTTCATGAGGTATCCCCTGGGTTTGGGAACATTGTGAAGTGCTTTCTTAGTAATTAATCTTTGACCTTTAAAAGCCAAGTTTTTCAATTTCAATTTTCTTATTTTGACCAGTGTTTTACAGCAGGTCAGGTTTTTATTAGAAGGATTCATCCAGTGAGGATTTATATAAATCATTTGTCTCTTCTTATGTCATAGAAAAGATTCTTCTCAAGGCTTTATTTGGTTATAGAAATATGTATATTAATCAAATTAACTGCATTTTGGCTGTGTTCCTAAACCTACCTCAAGCTTCTATATTTACATAACATATTTAGTTGTAAACCTAGTTAGTTTTTGACTAAGCTAATTAGCTATTGTCCACCGCAGGCTACTTGTGTAGTTCTAATTTTCTTCATTTGAGAAGTTCACAATGTATTAATTCCAAAAACAGGCAAAGTGTAAGTTGACTGAACATATAACCACTATAAATTTTGGGCATTCAGAGTCAAGTTTAGCATAAATAAATGGTGGATACAGCTCAATAAATTGCAGTCTTTCAATCACACCCACACTCTCACAAAATCCAACCTAAAAATTAATTGTACTTTCTCACAATGGTGGTTTTTTTAAAAAATGTGCCTCTAACACAGAGAGTTTGAAAAGTATTAAATTAAATTAAAATTCTGCATTAAATTTTCTTGCAATGAGGAGTTCAGTATCTCAAAAGTAAACTGTAGAAATTCATAGAGCAGTCCAAAAATGAAAGACATATTACTGACACTAACTGCAATATTTAATACGATTATGTCTGTGCAAGTCAAAAATATTTATATTAGTTGAGAAGCCTTGTGCCTGGGAAAATTGAGTTGGTTCCTTCATGTGTATATTACTTTTTTCTTTCCCTTAGTCATGCAAACAGTTGAATCATTCCTGAAGGAGCTGGGGCCATCAGTTATCTCTGATTTATGAATACTTACTGTATTAAGTATTCATCTCCGAGCAAGATGGGTGGTTAATAAATAGGAAATACAAATAAATAAACTTCCTGCAAACCACAAAGTTTTCTCAAAGTTTGCAAGTCAGAATTTGATATCCAATTCATGATTTGTCCTAGTTTGCAGCAATAAATTTGAGTGTCTACCTCAGTAGATTGAAGTGTGTTTATAAGTGCAGTGTAGTTTGTGGGTATGTCAATTGTGCAAACACAAGCCATTTGTCTACGTCTGCTTTTGCTCATTTGTGAAGTTCACAATAGGTTCATTGGGAAAGCTGTGTTGGTTTTAATTATGTTATTATTAAACATATTATTCCTACATGAATGGAACAGGATTTGGATGGGCAAAACCCAGAAACCTAAGAGCTCTTGTGCATTTCTGGGAACAGAGTATTAAATGAGTGACTTGTATCATTAAAAAAATGAATCAGAAACTTCTATAGGTGTCCAGTTCCAGCCTTATAATTCATCCCTCTAAATGTGGCCAGGCACATCAAAGTACATGCAGAGCCCAAAATCAATGTACATTACAATCAGTTATGCTCCGAAGCAAAATAAAATGTCTGATGCTTTACCTCACAGATATCTTAATGGGGACAAAAGGCATAGCAATAAAACAAGCTCTTTATTTAGTATATGTTTTGTACTCAACCATTGCAAGATGCCAAGAATGGTTCCTTTCACTGTTAAGAGTTTTGGATTCACAGTCCAATTGAAGAAAAAGACAATACTTTGTTAGGCTTTCTAAATGTTCTATCAATATGTGAAGATGAAGGAGCATCATACAGATGTTACAACCAATATTCATTGCCAATTTGGAAATAGCTGTAAGAGTAAAAGGTTTAGAGGGGGTTATCTGAGGCAATTTCAGAGAACCTTTGCAATTATGCTGCATTTTTCAGCTCCTGCGTTTAAAACCTGAAATAGGTTTAGAGTAGCATTGAAATTCATGGAACTAGTTGCTGGATCTGGAATAACCTCTCACAGACTAAGATTATTAGAAGTGTTACATTATGCAGTACAGTTTATTAGATGTGTTGCATAATATTGCAGTGCAGTTCTAGTGCATTCCCAGGAAGAGAACAAAATAAAGGACCTTATGGACTAAAACGTGGGTGGGTATATGCTGACTCTTAACAACTGGTTTTGGCTCAATAACAAGTTGGATTGAGTTGAACTGGGCCATTTTCACAGAGGATTTTTTTTTAAAAAAACCATGGATATAATCCAAAGTATCCATGTGCAAGATTTTGACCATGGCCCTAACTTTCCTTTGTAGAACAATGGACACCCTAACTTATATCCATAACTTTCTCCTCTTCCTCCTCTTCCTGCTGCTGCTTCTAAAATACAAGTATCTAAGTATTTTTGACTAACCGATGGATTTTGGAAAAAAGAAACACCAAATAGTGTTTTTCTCTTTGTTATTTCTTCTCATTTTATATGGAAAAATGAGGAAATCAGTTGTGCTGGATCTCATGAACTCTTGAGATGTTGTAAATGTAGTTATCTGGGGGGGGGGGTGTTCTTTCAAACCAGCTACAGTTAGAACAGATCACAAATATCCAAACTACCCAGTTAGCTCAAAATAAGTAAATTTTAGTCCCACTCTGCAAATGAAAAAAGATATAAATATATGATACACACACACACACACACACACACACACACAATTATCAATATCCAAGTCTAAAGAGCAATGTTGAAAAACAACTTATGATAAATGCAGAAGGCAAAGTTTTAGCAGTGACTGATCATTGTTTTTTGGGTATGATACACGACAATCTGTATGCCACTGTTGTTAAACATTTTATATATCGCATGAGCAATCTTAGTGATAAGTGGTGCTTTCATTTTGAAAATACCAGTGACTCATTTGCTTTCTTGGACAAACTCCAGCACTAAGCATTTGCTGGTAGAGTCTTCCAGTCATGACAGAATGCAATATAATTCTTTATTGGCCAAGTGTGATTGGGCACATAAGGAATTTGTCTTTAGTCCATAAGTTCTTAGTGTATATACAAACAACGACAAAGTGTTAAGTCATAGATCATAATTCCTAAGATGCAATCATAAATCATAAGATACGAACAACAATCATAATATATCAATAGGAAAAAGTAGCAACAAAGGTGTGGAAAAAGGAGAAGATGAGAAAAATGAGAAGATACAGCCTGTTACATGGATAAATACATCTTTAGACATACGGCAGTGCAGAGGGAGTTACGTATTTAGTAGAGCGATGACATGAGGAAGAAACTATTTTTGGTCTAATTGCTGAAGGCTATTGAACAATTATCAATTCACATTCCACCCCATTTCAACAAAACTTTATTTTTAATTATTTTAAATACCATAGCAGAATCACTCAAATTATGGCAGATAGAATCTGAAGACCTTTTTCATGCCTTTCTGACTGTTTTCCACCATCGGTCACCAGGATGGGTGAGAAAAAAGAAAATATATAGAAAGGCTCTACTTTTGCATTCAAGTTCTAAAATTATGTCTTAGCTGAGAAATGGAATGGAACTTTAGTTCTTGTGGAATCCATTTTCATCATAGTGTTGGCTAGATGGAGCTAATTCATTGGAAAACAACATTTGGATGGCAACATTTGGATTAACTATAATTTAAAAAAATGATTGGCATTGATACATAGAACCTGACACTTGTTGGGTTGAGCATTTTGTGCTTGAGATCAGCAAGCTGCCTGTTTGTCTGAAATGTTGTGTGAACTATATCATGCTACGAAGTACAATTCGTTTGTCCATATTATGTATTCTGAGCTCAGCAGTAATTTTTCACCAGTTTGTATTTAGGATTTATCATGTCATGGAAGCCTGGTGAAGAAGTTGTAATGCTTCTGGTTTTGTCTCATATGTGCAAAAAGCACAGACATGCCTGAACAGAGACATATGAATAGAACAATGAAGTGCCAGCAGGCTTAATCACACAGTACTTACCCATTTACCTGGAAGTAAACTGATATGTTCAAAAAAAATGCATCTTGATGGTAATACAAAGGATCACAATGTTGGTGTTTTGAATTTCAAGACAACATTGTGTTTGAGAATGGAATGCCTCATTTTGAATTCTGAATAGGAGATCAATGATCAATGTATACAAATAAGAGAGAACATTTGGGACATATGGATTCATCGTTCTGATTTGGGGAAATATAAAATTATCTCTTGCAATGCAGCATGTACAGGAAAATTGACATACAAAAAGTCACAATCCTTGAATGTCCGGTACTTCTTAGTAAGGATCATTGCTTGGTTTTAGTAGGAATCTTCCTCTGATTTGACACATACTTGATTATTTTTTACCTTGGAGGATTGTTTGGAATCTTTTTAATTTGTTTAGAGAAAGAAATATAGATATACACAACCTAAAAAGATCTGTGTGTATGTGTAATATATCTACTTACATTCATAATATCATTATCTGTCTGCCTGTCTGTCTCTCATCTATCTATCTATCTATCTATCTATCTATCTATCTATCTATCTATCCATCCATCCATCCATCCATCCATCCATCCATCCATCCATCCATCGACCTATTGATCTATCAATCTATCTATCGGTCTATCTATCGGTCTATCTATCGGTCTATCTATCTATCTATCTATCTATCTATCTATCTATCTATCTATCTTTATAATCTATATCATTATATATCTATCTGGCTGGCTGGATGGCTATTTCTTTCTCTATCTATCTATCTATCTATCTATCTATCTATCTATCTATCTAGTCTTATCCTTTTAGCTTTCTTTTGCAATTATCAAAGTCCAAATTATAGAAACAAGAGGAATAGACATTCATATTAAAATACCATAAAATATTATATTACCCAGTGTGCAAGAGCATATGTTATATCAATAAAGCATTTTTTGACTTAGACTGTTGATACATTTCTATGCAGAATTATATTATGATATATTTTTGGCACTGTTTTGACAATGTAATTTACAAACAGATAGAAGGAAATAGAATGTAGTTGGTGGCTGTAAATCTTGATATTTCACTTAGGTTTATTTCTGAGTACACAAAACCTTATGCCTCTCTACATTCTGTAACCCAGATATCAAGAATTTTATTAATTTATGTTGGAAAGAAAAATGTCAAAGTCCCAGAAATTTATGTAACATGTACATAAACAACTATATACTATATATCCAATTAAAAATGTGTAACTATTTTTTTTTAAATCATCTTTCTTTGGATGTCCATAATGGATATATTGAACCTTTCTTAAATGAATAAACCTATGAAATATATTATGTTGAGGGGGAATGTTACATATTTACAAACATCTTATTCAGAAAGTCAAGTTGTATAATATAGGTGAAAATTATTCTCAATAGATTTCTTTAATTTTTAAGAGAATTGGAAGAAACAAAAATAGAATTTTGAAACTATTTTCCATGGAATCTTTCAAGTTTAAATGGTATTGATTGCTTTTAAATATTTTAAAAATACAAAACAAAAAGAAAAGGAAAACAAATTCAAGCATACATGTACAGAATGGTAAATAAGAGTCTACCTTTTTCTGTTCGACCCTCCTCTCATAAATGAAAATGACCATATATATTTTTTCCCTAATATTTGTATTTGGCTACATAGACACATTAGGTGGCTTAAGGAATGAAATTCATAAATGTCCTTCTCAACCTTAGATTTAATGTAGCATTCATCTTAGACTGAGAATTTTTACTTACTCAATGTTTGTTTGTTTGGTTTCTTCATGGTAAGAACTCTTCTAATAGATTTCCCATTATTTGGGAGCTTATTGGTTTTATAAATGTTTATCAGGTCTGGAGCTTATTATTTTATAAATGCTTTTAATACTAAGATTTTAGATATGTCTGAGATGCAACCATTTTACACTCAGTAGAATGTATTTCTAGACAGTTAAATACAATTAGAGCAAGTCTTTTTTTTTTATTTCAGTCCAATAATTGCAATTTGCTACCAACTAATCATTGAAAGCTTTGAAGAGGTATTTTAAAACTGGTCTCTAACAGGAAAGCAACTTGCAATCAATTCTATAATCAGAAGCAGCTTGTGAAAGTGAATGAGACTGTTGTAATAGCTGGGATTCATACCATTCCTTCTTCACTTATTGACTATGCCCAAAATATAGAGAGCCCTCCATTTTCCAAGACTTGTTTTAATGCTCTTCCCTTGGCTTTTAGATTACTAGATTACACAAGCCATCTTTTAATTATTATTTTTTTCCCGGAACCATTGAAATGGTTAGTCATATCATATATGCTCCTTCACTGTGTCTCTGTGTGAGTGTATTTGCAGATACAGATATAATTCACACTTTAATATTGCTTCTTTCTTATTGTCCAGATCTTCCTCTCCTCTCCTCTCCTCTCCTCTCCTCTCCTCTCTCCCCTGCCTTCCACTTCTTTTATATTATCCTTTTCCCACTTCTGCAGGTTCCCTTCCCACTGAGCAGCCAGATGTAGCTGTAGATGAAGAACTAGATCTTGTGTGTTAGCTAATAAAGTATCCTCAAATATTACTAGACATCCACGTATTCTTTGGTCAAATAGTCTACAGACTCTGCAGCTGTACCTTATACGATGTATGCATTGACAGTTGTGTTCCATTGCCCCGTAGGGATCTATCCTTAAATGGTTTGGTGTGAATCCCTGCTTTTATTCATGGAAACATGTCTCAACGATAGGATTAGATTTGTTTTTCCAGAAGAAAATATCAAAGTTGCCTTTGACAGATGCCACTTAGGTTTAGATTTACCTTTATTATTTTCACTGAGGAATGGAGGACCTCCTTCTCACCGAAATGTTCATGCATCGATGTACAATCACAGTTGGACCTGAACTTCAGTTGCTAAGGGCTGGGGTCATGAAATGAGTCATCATGTCTCCATGACTGATGTTACAACCTTCTTGCTTTGGTCATTAAGTGAATAGCAATAGCACTTAGCAATAGTGCTTAGACTTATATACCACTTTACAGTGTTTTACAGCCCTCTCTAAGCTGTTTGACAGAGTCAGCCTCTTGCCCCCAATAATCTGGTTCCTCCTTTTACCCACCTCGGAAGGATGGAAGGCTGAGTCAACCTTGAGCCTGGTGAGATTTGAACTACCAAACTGCAGGCAGCAGAAGTAGCCGGCAGTACTGCACTCTAACCATTGTGCCACCAAGGCTCATGATTCAATGTGAATCCCACTTCTGTCCTTGACTTTGCTGATTGGAAGTCAGATAAGAAGGCCACGAAGGATGATGACCTGACCCCCAGGACACTGTATCAATTGTAAATACACATCAGTTATCAAGCACCCAAATCAGAAACGTTTGACTCTGGGGATGCTGCAACAGTCATAAGTGCATGGACTGGTCATCAATAACTTTTTTCAATGCCACTGTAACTTCAAACAGCAGCTGAACAGCAAGCGAAGGTGAATGTATATGTGTCCCAGGATAATGTTGCAGGATCCAACCTGGATCAGTCACTGGGACCAGAGGTTTTGTCTTCTGAGCTTTCAAACTGAAGCTGGAGCCCATCCTCAGGGAATGTCATAGGACAAGCAAACCAACTATGAACCAACTCTGTCAGTTTCAAATACACGTGAGCCAAAATAATCACAATGACACATAGAGAAGAAAAACAAAACGCACAGATACAGTATAGGCGGTATCTCACTCAATAATAGTAACTGTGAGAGGGATCTTGGAGTCCTAGTAGACAATCACTTATGCATGAGCCAGCTGTGTGCTACAGCTGCCAAAAAAGCCAGCACAGTTCTAGGCTGCATAAACAGAGGGATAGAATCAAGATCACATGAAATTTTAATACCACTTGATAATGTCTTGGTAAGGCCACACTTGGAATGTTGCATCCAGTTTTGGCCACCACAATATAAAAAAGATGTTGAGACTCTATAAAGAGTGCAAAGAAGAGCAACCAGGATAATTAGGGGACTGGAGGCTAAAACATATAAAGAACAGTTGCTGGAACTGGGCATGTCTAGTTTGATGAAAAAAAAGGGCTAGGGGTGACAAGATAGCAGTGTTCCAATATCTCAGGGCCTGCCACAAAGAGGAGGGAGTCAAGGTATTCTACAAAGCACCTGAGATCAGGACAAGAAGCAATGGGTGGAAACTAACCAAGGAGAGAAAGCAACCTAGAACTATGGAGAAATTTCCTGACAGTTAGAACAATTAACCAATGGGACAACCTGCCTCCAGAAGTTGTGAATTCTCCAACACTGGAGGTTTTTAAGAAGAGATTATATAACCATTTGTCTGAAATGATATAGGGTTTCCTGTCTAAGCAGGGGGTTGGTTTGGAAGACCTCCAAGGTCCCTTCCAACTCTGTTTTTCTCTTCTATCCTGAGAATGGGCTCCTGCACGAGTCCAAAAGTTTGGAAGATTAAAGCTTTGGTCCTGGTAACCAACTCAGGTTAGATCCTGCAACAATATCCTGAGAGTTGTATATTTCCCTTAATTCGTGCAAAACAACCAAGTGCTACAATGTGTTCATGAAGGTCCGGTGCTCCCTCTGATGGGAGAAAAAGAACAAAATGCACCCATCAATTTTGCAAGAGTGATTATTTTTATGCATTTGGATACGCCAGTCATTTTAATTAGTTAAAAAGAACTCAACCCTGTTATCTGGGAAATTGTTAGTTTCTTTCTCGGTTCCAGAATTGATGGGTAGATATATTTATTCGGTCTGTGTGTGAACAAACAAGGCGGTGTTTCTGTGGGTCTGAATTTGTAGCCACGGCTGTTGGATAAATATGTACCTTCTGCTATTGACACAGCCAAGGAGGAGGGGGAAGTGAGAGAAAGAAGGACTGGGAATGGTTGAATAAGAGAGCACACATATGAATTTCAAGCCTCTTCAAGGGGTTTTGACTCAATAAAGCTGAATAATGGAGTAACAGTGGAGTAAGTTGGAATACAAAAGAGCAGTCCGAGGCTGGGGCCTGGAAGAGCCAATTGAAAAAGTAAGAGCTGAATGAGAATGAAGCCACAATTAGCTGACACAGGTTTCAAAAGCTTCCCCACTGTGTTGCTTTTGTAACCTTGGAAAATGGCCCATATGTAGTGCTGCCTGAGCTGGCATGAGACAATTGAGAAGCTTCGGTTGGCTTTGAAAAGACCAGCTAGCACTTGGGCTGCTTGGAGAGATGGCTTTTAAAAACAGGCCAACATTCCTCAGATGCTGTTTGTTTTCCTGGCGAAGGAGCAGAAGGAAGGAAGGAAGGAAGTGTTGTTGTGTAATAGCAATAGCACTTAAACTTATATAGTGCCCCACAGGGCTTTCCGACACTGGGCAATTTACAATGTCAGCATGTTGCTCTCAACAATCTGGGTTCTCATTTTACCGACCTCAGAAAGATGGAAGGCTGAGTCAACCTTAATTAAATGAAGGGGAAATTCACATTGGCTTCCAGGCCCAGCTATGAACGTTCACTGCCTGTCAAACGCTGGGAAAATCAGGAGATTCAGGCAGTTCAAATGAGTATAAAGATTTATTGCAAGCTTAAGCTCTCTACAAGAATCTGAATTACTAACAGCCAAAGAAAATTAGCAGGACTTAAGAAGAGAAAGGAATTCAAAGTAGGCTGGACTTAGATCTGTTGTGGGTGCAAAGGGATTCTTGACTGATGACACATTTGACCCCTCCCTCAGTCTCAACCTGGTGATCTCCAACCCCATCTATGTTCATGAACGTGTCTCTGTGTCTGTTGGTCTGCTTGTAACAAAGTCTTGGACTTATGCAGAACATTTGAGCTGGATAGGGTATTGGGAGAAACTTAAGTTGTGTGTGCTCTACACACTCATCAACATTTTCACCAAGTGTGCAGCTAACTAGTTTTCTATCCCTTGAAAGGGATTCAAATATAGTTACCACTGGGATTTTTAAAAAGGGATATGCCATTATCTAAGACTTAACAGAATAACAGAGTTGGAAGGGACCTTGGAGGTCTTCTAGTCCAACACTCTGCCCAAGAAACTTCATACCACCTCAAATAAGTTGCTGTCCAGTCTCTTCTTAAAAACTTCCAGTGATGGAGCATCCACAATTTCTGAAGGCAAGTTGTTCCACTGATCAATTCTTCTCACTGTCAGGAAATTTCTCCTTAGTTCTAAGTTGCTTCTCTCCTTGATTAGTTTCCAACTATTGCTTCTTGTCAGACTGGGTGGTGGGAATCCAAAATATCACACACATCAGAAAATAGGAAGCAGGCACTTACTCTCGCCTTGAATTGTACAAAATAAAAACGAGACATAAATCTGTTAAAGAAAGAAAAAATTCTGATCCAACCATGGGATTTTCTACCTGGCTGCAAATTCAAGCACTAATTTCCCTGTGAGAGATGGCCTGTTAAGAAATATTAAAAGTGAGTGAGTGAGTCAATGAATGAATGAATGAATGACCTGCTTAGCTTTTTAAGGTTGTCCAGGTTTATTGAGGTATAATGTATAAAAACAAACTTTAAGAAATGAAACGAAGCAGTAATGTACTTCTACAAAGTGTAAGGGGTGGTTGGGGGGGAATGCAAGGGGAGGGGAACCAAGAGAAAGGATAAATGAAAAAAGACACTTGCCGTTTCAAAATGAAGTGCTTCTCTCTGAATCTATCCTTTGAAAAGTTGGAAGGAATTCAAGACAGAGTTCCATTTTAGTCTCATTAAATTTAGATTTGAGTTAGTGAGGGCTAGGCAACAGCGAAAGTCATTGAAATGTCAGCTACATGGTTTAAGAGGTAGAAATGGCAGGCAAATAAACCAAGATATGTATCTGCCTCGCTCACATCAAGAACACTGATCAAAATTAAATTTTATGCCATGTAGTAATCTGTCATAAAGAAGAAGCAAGCCTCTTGTCTTCTGTGAAGAGAAAAACAAAAACCAAGTAGTTAGTTATTAGTAGTTTTCTACTAATTTCAATAATAGATTAATTCCTGAGATGTGCTGTGCTCACTTCAAATCTTAAAGAATTCAGTCCTACTTGGATATTTTACCATTTATGTTGACTTTATTTAGGTCGTATGACTACACAAAGTAGGCCTGAACAAATCTGCCAATTTTGCTTTCTCTGTATTCAGCATATTAGAATCACAATTTTGTTCCCTTTAAAAATAGTAATAAAAATTACACATGTTGATTCTTAAAAAAAAAAAATGTAATTGCCCCAAGTATCTATAGAAGATCCCTTGGTCTTTGGTTATCAAGGCTCCTGGTCATATTTCCCTCCATTAAAATTAACATTTCCATATTTTTGTCATTCATTTCAGTTACTAAGAGTTTACAAAAACACAGCAGGGTACATTTTTTAACCCTGGAGATGCATATATCATTTTTTCTCTCTTTAGCAACTGAAGTTTCTGAAGCACATTTGTTATGGATTCTCTTAGAAATGACAATAGGCATTGTTTCCTGTGTTTTAATCTATTCTCCCAGAGTTATAACCAGAGTGACATTTAAAATACATAATAAATTAGAAGGGTTGTTGCTGTACTATAAGATAAATTTGTGAAATATTTACTCAGAAACAAAATGTTGGGTGAACCCAAAGACAACAGAATTATGCAATCACCTTATATTGCATTTCAGCGTGCTTATATAAAAGTATTTGGGCTGTTAAGAAATTGAGTGATTCTTAACACAATCAATGTGAATTTTAGGATGAACATGGGCCACTAATATTAACTGGGGAAAATGGAATAGGTAGATCCAGCTGTAAGAGCAATTGGACCTACGGTATATTTCACAATAAATGGTTCTGAGCCTTTGAACATGGTCATAGTCTATATACTTGACTCTCTAAAAAGAAATGTGTTTTTTTTTCTTTTTAATAATCATTTTATTAAACATTTCAGATAAAAGATAAAAACTAGTACAAAACTAAATGATGAATAAAAATAGAAAGTACAGAAAACAAAAACAGAAAGGAAAAAAATAAAAACATATTTAAAAAATAAAAAAAATACACAGAGGAATTACTTCCACTTCCAACAAAATCCATTAAGGGTTACCAGAGCACAACATACTGTATCTGTTTTGACTTTGATCAAACATGACAACTTTATATTACTTCCTTTTCCTTTTAGCAATCTTGATCTTTAATCCCTTTAAATAATGTCTTAGAAATATCTATCTTTTTTTTTCTTCATCACCAACTTATTTCATTTGTATATTCAGTATAACATCTTTTTTTCCCCATATTATTCTTGTCGCCTGTCATTTTTATACCCATTTTTAGTTCAGTCTCATTCTTATTTGGTAAAGGATTTTCCTTTTTCATAGCATGTTTTAAACACTGTCTAGAACAGCAGACGCTCTTAAAATTAACTTCTGGTCTATTGTTCACAAATATCCTTCAAAATGTCCAATTTTAAAGGATTTGCTCAGTGTACATACAAATGTGTAAGCAGTCTTCTTTAATTTCAGTCTTTAGTTCATTTTGATTTCCTGTAGCATCCAAAGTTCCATTCCATCACTTTTTTTTTTTTCAATATTCAAAAACTGCATTTTCCCACAGTTCAAACTATCAGACTATCTTTGTGTCTAGTTGTTTCGGCATGCATTGCCCTATAACGGCGTCCAAAAGGAAGACGTTAAAACAGTTTGTGTCCAGGATGTGAGGGGTCTGTAGATATTTTATCAGTTCTCTTTCTGGCTTGTGCAGTATACAGGTTCTCAATGGGAGGCAGGAAGGTTGAAGTTGTTTTTTTTCTTCTTTAGTTCTAACTGTCCGTTGAAGTTTGTACCTTTCCTATATGGTTTGGTCTTTAAATGTTTCAAAACATTTCAAGTCTTTCTCTCTCTCCCTATGTGTATATGTGTGTGTGTGTATGTACAAAATTGTGATTTTACAAAGACCAAGTTGATCTTATTATTGATGTTCTTACTGGTTCATTTAATTCCCCTTAAGATTTGCAGTGTGGATATGGATCATTTGCAATAATAATTATGCAATGATCGATTGATTGTGCCTGACATTCTACTTGTCACCTTGAAATGCAAAACCATCAATTTTTAGCAGTATGAACTTTTTTTTTTTTTTTTTGCTAATCTTACACACCCGCATGCAAGAGTTTATTTTTATAGAAAAATAATTATTTATAAAAGTTGGGAGATTTAGCATTAACCATTTAGAAGAAGATGAAGAGGAAGAAGAAGAAGAATTTGTTGTTGGTTTTTTTCCTCCAAAAATGAAAATTACCCAAGCAGCAACTTTGGGGAGATTAGAAAACACAGTCTAATTTTCAAGAGGACTTTTGAGCTCTCCTTTTTAAAATCCAACTGCATGTACTTCATTTGGGAACTGCATGTATATTATAAATAGTTGGACCTTTGCTCTTGAGTGAGAGATTGTAAGCAGAACAAGTATTCTAGATGAAATTTCAAGCTTGAAATCTCCCTGATTTGTATTTCACAATGTCATATTTCAGAGGAAGACAATTGGGTTCCCTAAATATGATTTAGCTTATAAATGCCTTTGTTCTTCATTGACTAGAGCTGATGAAGTCCAAAACATTTGCAGGGTGCCTGGATTCTTAATTTGTAATATGAAACAAGATGGGATATACATGTCAATAACATTTATCTTGAATTTATGATATATCATTTCATAGAATGTATATTCGGGAAAAGACATATATACCCAAGTACTTATTTTACTGAATAGATATAGCTAGATGGATGGATGGATGGATGGAAGGGAGGGAGAGAGAGAGAGAGAGAGAGAGAGAGAGAGAGAGAGAGAGAGAGATCTAAAACATATATTAGTAAAACTCATGGGCAGCCCCCACTTATCTTTGGTTGATCTCAAAAAGCTAAGCTGGGTCCGAACCAGGTAAGTACTTGGGTGGCAGAGATTTAAGTCAAGATATGGAAATTACAGTGCATTGTTCTTTTCAAGTTAAGAAGTTTGGAACAAGTAGTTATTACAGCAAGGGCTTTATTAGTTCAAGTGATAAGAGAAATGTACAGGGTTTTGCAAAACCATAGATCTTTCCATGTTCAGTCAATCAATTTTATTTCTGTTATAGATCGACATACAATAAATAACAAATCTGCAATGGTCATCATTATTATTGATTTGCCAGAAACTTGAATTAAATGTCGGTTTCCAGCAAAAAAATAAATACAATCTTAAATTGTGGTTTGGGAACAATGCAGGTCAGTTTCTGAGTGCCTAAGATAAAATCAGGTAATTATAGGGTGGAAGGAGGGGAGGACAACTATCAGAACTTCAAATCCAGGTAATATATGCCTTTCTTGGGCTCTGTTGTGACTTCAGTCACAAAGTAACCTTGCTCATAAGTTGAGAACTAGTTGTAGACACTTTTGTAAGGAAGTTATTTCTGGAACTCAGAATCTTTAAAGAACCAGGAAATTTTTGCTGACCGTCACAAACATCTAATGTAAAATATGTTTAGTAATGCATATTCTGAAAGAAAAATGAATTACAACACACATTTTCAGGCAGCTTTGCTTTTAAATACCATTATGCAGGGATGAATATATGAGAACCTACAGAAAAAAACAAAAAACCTGTCATGGATCAGAAATCTCAATGCCCCTTCCTTATGCTATTTCCTTTTTTATCCTTCATTTTATTATTTTATTTGTGCTTTGCAGATTTATTATTTTTAAGCGAATTCCCTGCCACCACCACCACTATTAGCACAGCTAATCTAGGGAAGGCTCCCATAATTGTGATTTGAGTTTCTTTATGGATTTTGAAGGTCAGATTTATGTAGCTGGGTTTTCAAAATGCATCAGACATCTCTACTATTGAGTTGCTTGTTTCTAAAGTTTTATGTAGAATATATTGTCTGCATAGTTTATAGCAATTGTCAGCTTCCTTTAGCCCCTATGGATTTATCCCCTGCCCTTTAAAGTTGATTTGCATAGTGGTAAATCACTGCAGGGGAGGGGAGGAGAAAGAATGAAATTAGATTCTTCTAGGAAACTTCTAGTATTTCTTAAACTTTGTTTTCCCCCCTCTCAGAACCCCATTCCCATTTTTAAAATTAAGGAGGAACCCAAAAGAGTTTTGGTTTGTATGGCTGACATTTATTGAGGTTTACCATACTTAAAAAAAATAAAATGGATACATTAACTGCTGCTACCACTTCTCCTAATGTTTTGATGGGATTTTAGTATGGTATTATTTTTCAACATAGGCTGTCAAGTGGTTCTGATTTTGAGGAGTCCTTAAAGGGTTTAAGTGGGGAGGCTACTCCACTAAGGATGTTCCATCAATGGAGGCTTTTAAGAATAGACTGGACAGCCACTTGTCTGAAATATTATAGGGGGTCCTATTTGAGAAGGGGGTTGGACTAGAAGTCCTCCAAGATTCTTTCCATCTCTATGTTGATTGATGGTTGGTTGATTGACTGATTGTATCTTATGATTTATGATCTATAACTTATCACTTTTTTGTTAGTATGTAGAGTGGGAGCTTATTCACCAGAGACAAATTCCTTGGGTGTCCAATCACACTTGGCCAGTAAAGAATTCTATAAATAAGAAAAACACATTTGTTTGGGGGAATAAATTGGTGAACTAAAGGTGGCTCAGTCCCTTTTAACTCTGCTAGTCTTGTTATTCTACTATATGTTAAGAAACACTTTTTTCTTACTAGTCTTCAGCAAGGGCTATCTCAACTTTCTTCTCTTTCAAAATGCCACTTAGAGTGACTGAGAATTGCTCGTGAAAATAGCCTACACCTAGAACTGGGGGGGTGAGGGTGGAAAGGTGTTTTGCACACTGAGGAAAAGACAGAGCTTGTCACAATCTACAACTGCATCTTATGTGCATTTCACCAACTGTTACAAGTTGAAAATTACTTCTTGCAAAAAGCTTCCAACACGTGCATTATGAAAAGTAATGCACACTTTCTGGAGATATGCCAAGATACCTGCAATTAAATGATTCATAAAGCTTCTTTCTGCTGCCAACATCTAAAGTGGCTGAAGCAGCCAGACTTGAAGAGTGCTAAATTGGAGGATTAGTAAAACACTCTCCCTCTCTCTCTCTCTTTCTCTCCCTCCCTCCCTCCCCCCCTCTCTCTTATCCCTATCCCTATCCCTATCCCTATCCCTATCCCTATCCCTATCTATCTATCTATCTATCTATCTATCTATCTATCTATCTATCTACCAATATGCCATATATATATAGCCAGAAGCACCGATGGGCTTCCAGATTGAAAGCTGGTGACATCACCATTGCCCTGGGGATGCCCAGTTGGGGGGCCCCTTTCATGTCCTCAGCAGGAGCTAGAGTGAAAAAGAGGAGCTCAGCCTTTCCCTGTGATAGCCTTGGGTCTCGAGCATGGACTTGTTAATCTCCTCCTCAGCAGTCCAATCACTCAAGCCACCATGCTCCTAGTGAATGTTTAAATAGATACTCTACAGTGGTCCAATTTCTTTCACAGTTGTGTCTTCTCCGTATGATTTCTATAGGGAACCTAGGAAGATATTTTTTAAGGTAAAACACATTGTTTTCTTGAAAAAAAGAAAAAAAAAACTGTGACAGGAAGATCAGGAAATATTATTTCTAATTCTTTGGAGCTCCAGTGTTCTTTAGAGATCTGTAATGTATGTAGCTAAGAGGATGGATGGTCTTCATGGAAGAAGACAACTTCATTTGGTGACCATCTACAAACATTGTACTGGAAGGACTTCGTTTCTTAGCAGGTTGACAGTGTACATTGAATAATGGACATCTTTGGATGAATTGTCTGTGGAGATTTTCAGTCATCCAAGTCATGGTTGTCCCAAAAGGGCTTTTTTGAAAGCCAGCTGGACTTTCTGTCAGATTCGTCTATCAGCCATTCCTCAATGGAAGAAGAAAAGTGGGGAGTTGGTACAAATAATCCTTTTTGATTGGGGATTAGCATTTTGACCTGAATATCTTAAGTCTTGTATTGAATCCGTATAACTTGCAAATGATATACAACTGGTGACTACAGAGGTGGAGCCCAGATACCTGGAAACTTGTCACCTCTTGGAGGGATAGCAAAAGGAGAAGGGGCCATAAAAATTCCAGCTTTGAAAGAAATTTCCTGGGAAACTTTTCTAAAATATGTTCCCGGAAAAGGCAGCCGGGGTGGGTGGGTGGGTTAACATGTTGCTTCTTTGTATTGACTAAATCTACATCAGAATAAGGGGAGGGGTTCCATCTCCCTTTATCTATGCTGTATGCCTGGCGGCATATTAGAGCCTGCTTTGACTAGTACCTGAATAATTTCATTTTCACAATAAAGAATTCCCTTTTGAAGTAACCAGTTTTCAGAAGTTCATTCTTATCATTTGAAGGGGAGAGAGTCTGGGCCTTTCTTTGTTTTTCCTGGAAGACATTTTGCTTCTCATCCAAGAAGCTTCTTTAGTTCAGACCAAATGGTGGAGGATAGAATGATTCATACCAGTGGTGGGATTCTATTTTTTTTTTTTACTACCGGTTCTGTGGGCATGGCTTGGTGGGCCTGGCAGGGGAAGGTTACTGTAAAATCTCCAGTCAGAGGTGAGATTTGCCAGTTCTCCAAACTACTCAAAATTTCCACTACTGGTTCTCCAGAACTGGCCAGAATCTGCTGAATATCACCTCTGATTCATACTGCCTTATTCATATGACTGCAAGGAATATAAATCCTTCCATCTTCCACCATTCATCAGAACTGAAGAAGTTTCTTGGATGAGAAATGAAACATTTTGGATGAATCGACTTTTCAGATATACTGCTGATCCCCAAAACTTTAATCAGATGCTTTGAAGACTTCACTCCCAGTCAAATAACTCTTTTTGGGTAGGAAGGGAGAGATGAGGAAAGATCTCTCAGGGATACAATAGATTTTCATGGTTTCCTTTGTTCCTCTTGTAAGTGCAAATAGCTGTTCTTTTTAACCTACAAAAATAAAATCTTGTGGCATTTTTCCTAAATAGTCACCTTTCAAATTTTCAAAAGAATTCCATTAGCAGATATAAAAAATTACACAGTAGCATAAATAGGATCACGTGGCAGGTGACTATCCATAAATGCCAAGGAAATGAGAAACCCATTTTTGACAAAGTTCATCCTTCATCGTTGTATCAGGTTTTAGAGATTCTTTCTTGGCCTGATTATAAACCTATTCTATATTTGCTATTCTGAAAGTGGATGTTAACCATTTATTATATGTATTAAAACATCCACAACCATAATTTGGGCTGCTGAGTGGCAGACATGCAAACTAGTTATTACCTATGGTGAAAGAATTACTACCTTTAGCAACAGAAACAGAATAGTAAAGTACTTGTTATATTGGTGTTTGGAATGATTTTTTTTTTCAGCAACTACACTTAATTTTGTTTTTTGTTTTAAAAAAGCCAGTATGATTTCAAAGCTCATAGATAAAAGATAAGGGCTTGATTATGAAAATTAGGCTTACAGTCTCACTGCTGTGAATGGGGGTGAGTGGGAAATAATATGAATTGTTTAAAAGTAAATCCAATCAGTACCTATCCTTCCACCCATCCACCATCCAGTGATAACTGTTAACTTCCTCCTCTTTAAAGGAAAAACAACAAGTACAACAGTCCAGTTGCCTTTTGAAAAAGCCTGTCTGGCACAACCATTTGAGACCTAGATGATTGAGAATCTCCATAGACAAATACCTAGATAATTTTTCGCCTTGAACCAAATATCAAACTTAATAGACTGCAGAAGATACTTAAAAATTATTATCATAATTTTCCTCAGGACTTAGCTTCTTCCTCTTCAAAGTAAATGCACATAGCAACAGAGGCAACTAGCCATATGAAAAAACATTTTTTAAAAAAATTTGGCAACTTAATAATATTTATTAAAAAAGAAAAAAAGAAAAACAAACAAAAAACATGGAGACACATTAGAATGTTCTTGCTTGAATGAAGAATCTATAGATATACTCTAGTATATGTATAGATTTTATCTCTACCTGCCTACCTACCTACCATATCTATCTACCTGTCTGTCTGTCTACCATATTTATCTATCTAAATCTATCTATCTATCTATCTATCTATCTATCTATCTATCTATCTATCTATCTATCTATCTAACATCTATCTATCATCATCCATCCATCCATCCATCCATCCATCCATCCATCCATCCATCCATCCATCCATCCAGTCTATCTATATCTCAAATAAAAAGCTTTTAAAATAACTTTTTAAATACTGATCATCTTTGACCTGATCAGAATGAAAGAATAGCTGCCAGTGGAGGCAGATTTGCTAAATACATCAGCAGTTATCAGAAGTTTAACTTCCTTATACTTCAGGCTTAGTTTAAGAATGGTTGAAATCATGCTGTCAACGTGCTTGTAATCCTTTCTCCCAGTTTTAGTTAGGCATTGTTTCCCTCTTGTTTGAACAATTCTAAATGATACTTGCATTTTAATTCTTTATTTTAATGTTACTGCTGTCTTATTTAGGTTTCTGAATGTAATACCAAAAACTGTCTGACTGGAATTTCCCTCTTCCATAAAGATATAGATTTATTAATCTATTTTTTAAACAAAATAATATAGCCACCCAAAAACATATAGGATTTTGAGTTAAGGATCATTCCAGATAGTGCTAAAGGGCTTTGAGAGAACTCGGTATGGCTACAGTAGTCTAACAAAAAGAAGGCATAGGGTTGATATGATAACAGTCTTCTAGTAGTTATGGGGCTGTCACAGAGAAGAAAGGATTGGCTTTTCTATCTTGTTAAGTGGAAGTGTGTTAAACAGACATCAAACCTAGGAGTAAGGAGAAATTTACTAATCTGAGAACAATTAATCAATGGAATGGTTTGCCCCAGAAGTTATGGGTGCTTTTTAAGAAGAGATTGGACACTTATTTGTCCAAAAGGATATAGGATATCTGCCATGAGCAGGGTATTGGACTGGAAGACAGCCAAGTTTTTTTTTTCCAATCCTATTATACTATCTTCTATGTTGGAGTGAATATTTATTTTTCCCTTAGAACAATTATGTCTCGTGGCCTCTGTCCATTGTACTGAAAGTTTGTTTTTAAAATATATATTCTGGGATCTTTATTCTGTCTGTGTTTGTCCATCTCTAGTCTTACCTTTCATTCCATCTGACAGGTCTTCATTTCTCAGTCTGACAGTTCAGCAGTAATTATCACAGGTAGGAAAAGGTAAAGGCCCCGGTAAAGGTCCCTAAGATCTCCCCTCCCCCCTTTATTTTGGGAGTTATTGTGCAACTCTACAAATCCTTGTTCTTGTTGAGCTATTAATTGCATTGCAGCGAGATGGTCAGCAAATTATTTAAATTCATGCATACTTACATAAATATACACATAAACAAAAAACAAATGAATAGAACTGTGATTAATGGTTGGTATTACCAAGGTTGAAAATGGCACCCTGGTATTTTCTATAAGTTAAGACGTATATAAAGGAAATTATTCCATTTAATTTTCTCAACAAAATTGTAAGTAGTCTGCTTGGCAGGATTTTTTTTTAAAAAAGCTCATTTTTGTTTAATGGGGTCGTTAAAAGAGGATGATGATGATGATGAGATCATTAAATCCAAGGTGTATCTATGAAAGCAAGCCTATGTCAACTAAATAAATATTTTTGGGTCTTTTTAGTTGCCAGCAGAAAGGGAGTGGGGAAAGTAGGGAATTCCTTAAATGCTTCAGATAATTGCTCCAACAGCCAATGCTGTTGGCATACAAGATTATTAGTGGAGAGCATGATTGATGACTCTTGGCTATGGATGTGTCCCATTGGAGAATATACATCCAGGGGATGGCAGGGAAGACCTGGGTCAAGGGTGAAATGAATGGTGTGTCTTAGTGTCTGTTGCATCCAGGTATCGCCGACATGGTCACTCCTAATAAATCTTTTTTATTGAGAGATGCGGCTAGAGACTTATGATTTGAATGGGGGTGTATTGTCAGAGCCCTGACAACCTAGCCTTGACCCTGTCTCCATATTCAAGATCCAGCAGGATGTCACATGCATCTTTGTTTTTCTCCCCTCTAACTGGAGGTCAGGGTTTTAAACACAGAATAGACTGGCAAGTATTATTTTTAGAACTCTGGAGGAAAACAAGATATGACTTTAATGGAATTATCCTTTACCATGTATGTGATTTCTATCCCAGGATGATCAAGTGATACAGGTAATCTTCAACCCCTTTTTGTAGTGACTGTTCGAGAAAAAAAAAGATTTATGATTGGTTTTCACACTTATGACTGTTGCAGCATTCCCCCAGTCACGTGATTAAAATTTGAGCAATTGGCAACTGGCAACTCTATTTATGACAGTTGCACTGTCCTGGGGTCATTTCATCTCCATTATCAACCTTCCCATTAAATTCCAACAAGCCAAGGCAATGGGGGAAGCCAGATTTGCTAAATGAATGCATGATTCACTTAACAACAGAAGGGATTCACTTAAGAACTGTTGCAGAAAAAGTCATAAAGTGGAACATAGCACTTAACCACTGCTTTGCTTAGCAACTGGAATTTTGGGCTCCATTGTTGTCGTGTATCAAAATATTATTCAGGATAACCAAGGGTTCCAATGACAACTAAGAGAAATAAAACCAAGCAGGCATAATAATAAGTAAAATGCATAAACATCTGTTAAGGCAGAAATTGAAGGCCTGACTGAAGATGAGGCTCTTCATTTCTTTTGTAACAGGGGAGTGAATGAAGGACAAATGTAATATTCTAAACTGTAGATGACATTATTTGACATTAACACAGGAAAAAGTTCACGCTTCCTTAATCCTCTCGTACCTCTAGATTCAGGCATCTACCCTCCAAGTGGTCCTTTCCATCAGATTGTGATGACTGGACCCTTGCATTATATGTGAATAAATAACTTCATTGTTGTATTTTGTGGCAGTTGATGCTTTGATCAACACTAGAGTAAACTGTAGGAACATATAAAAATATATAAATATTATATATATTAAGTCTATAAAAATTGCCAACTTTATACATGAACTTCACATGATGTTTGTGACTTGTTTTATACTGCTAAGGTAATGGAGGATGAAGAGCCATGGTGGTGCAGTAGTTAGAATGCAGAATTACAGGCTAACTCTGCCTGCAGCCAGCAATTCAATCCTGACTGGTTCAAGGTTGACTAAACTTTCCATCCTTCCAGTCAGTAAAATGACCCAGATTGTTGGGGGCAACAGGCTGACTCTGTAAACTGCTTATAGAGGGCTTTAAAGCACTAGGAAGTGGCATAGAAGTTGAAGTGCTATTGCTATGAATGCTGCGTTTTTTGATTGGGAAAGGGGGCATTGACAAAAGTGATTACTTTCTAGCAAATTTGCCTAATAAGAATGCGGTTGTGAGTAATGATACATTGGTGTGATGCTGCATACAGATTAATTGCACAGACCATCCCTATTTTAAAAAAAAAATAGTTACTGTCCTGTCTTAAAAAGGGAAGCAGCAGATGAATGAGCAAATTAAATTAAATCTGCCTCTGCAGTACATGAGAATAATTCTAGCTCGCTTACCCAGGATTGGGTGTTTGAAAGATGCACAACTCCAGTTTAAGCAAATTTTATTGAATTCAATTCATACCTAATTTTAGAGAGATGGCTTTCCTGTGCCACAGAAATAAAGACATGTCTTTTGCACATCGCAAAGCATCCCCCTTTCATTTGTCCTCTGTAGGAGGTGCCTCATTCTCAAACTTCCAGGAGAATGGAGGTGCAAAAACCTATGGATAAAAAAAAAAAAAAAACAGGGCTGGAATTGGGACTTCATAAAACATCTGTTCCCGATTCCTCAACTCAAATGAAACTGAGGCACCCGGAGATCATTTGGGAGTTTTGCCAATGTTTTGTCTCCTCGCGCAGGTGTTGAAGCTGCCTGCCTGGGAGGCAATTAATGATAACAAATGCTGGCAAGTCCGTTGCATAATCCACCAGTCTGTACAATTTGCAGAAGATTATTTCAAGTATACTTATAGCCCTGTGTGTTAATTGTTGCCTTTATCCCCGGCCTTTATTTAAATACCAAGTCATGTTTTCTCCTGCTAGAGATAATCAACACAAATGCTTTGTAATTTTAATCACATTCTTTAGCCATCTTTCTTTGCACAGCGCCACGACAGAGGGAAGATGCTTCCCCATTTCTTCACCTGGAACAGCCTGCTGTCAATCAACTTTTACTTGCAAATGTTGGAAATTAAATAGTAATATGTGGGGGCCTGGTTGAGGTTTTATGATTAAGACTTAATGGTTTGATATTAAATGACATTGTATACCATAAAGGAATTGGTTAAATATAGATAGTGCTCGACTTGGGATCACAACTGAGACCAATATTTATGTCACTAAGCAAAACAATTGTTAAGTGAATTTTGTCCCATTTTATGACCTAGCTTGCCCAGTTCTTAAGTGAATCACTGCAGTTGTTAAGTTACTAACACAGTTGTTAAGTAAACCTGGCTTCCCTATTGATATTGTTTCTCAGGAGGTCACAAAAAGGGATCACGTAACCCCAGGACACTGCAAGCGTCATAAAAACAAGTCAGTTGACAAAAATCATGTGACCACTGATCGCTGTGACAGTTGTTAAGCATAAAAAACAAGGCCTAAGTCACTTTTTTCAGTGCCGTTGTAACCTTGAACGTTCAGTGAATGAATTGTTGCTGCAAGTCGAATGTTATTTTGTGTTCTTCCTTTTTGGTTCTCTATAACAGAGGTTGCCAACCTTTAGGACCTCAGGGACCACCAAACTCATAATTTTAAATCCCGCGGACCAGAGACCCTGGGAAAATCCCCCAAAAGGTCTGCAGGAAAATTCCCCACCCCATTTTCCTACTGAGCAATCATTCTTTGGGATCGCAGGATACCGTCTCCAGCTTTGTTCTTGGCGCGGGGGGGGGAGAGACTTTTGGCTTCATGCAAGGAAAGCAGCAGAAGCAGCAGAAGTCTTTCTTTCTCTTCCCCAAACTTTGCCAGAAATGAGTCTTTGTGAGACTTGTTGTGCTGGCGCAGCCTCTTGGAGCAGGAGGCCTTTCAGGGTCCCAAAGACTCATTTCCGGCGGAGTTTGGGGGAGAGAAAGAAAGACGTTTGCTGCTTTCCTTGCATGCAGCCAAAAGCAGAAGAGGAAAGAAGCAGAAAGAAGCAGCCCGGTGGCCAGGGGAGGTGCATGGGGCAAGTGGGAAAAGTTCCCCTGCTCCGCCCTTCCCCGCCCCTCACTACCTTATGTTGTTCGTAATGCAAGCGACGCAAGCCTTGTGTTCCCGCGGTCCATGTGGGCGGTGCAGCCTTGTGTTGCTGTGCAGCCTGAATTAATTGCTTTGAGGGGTGCTTTTGGGGTTGACATTTCTCTGTGGACCACCAAAATTTTCTTGCGGACCACCAGTGGTCCCCAGCCCACTGGTTGGTGACCACTGCTCTATAAAGCGAGATATATTTTTATTTTGATCAGAAATGTAGAGAGACCTTTACATATTCTTGACAATGGGAAGATGGTTATTTCCTTGGTACAATAGGTAGACTTTCCCTTACCTAAAAAAACATATATTTCCGCTGACTTCATATGCAAAGAGAGGGGGGAAAAAACCACATGTATTTACTGTTCCCATGTTTGATCGACACTACAGATTGTTCATAAGGAAGAAATATCACAGCCCTTTGTGGTTTCAACAGTGGGACTAAGGACAGCAGAACAATTTATTTTCAATGAGCATGCACAAAGTAAGATTTATGAGTTTTGCTGCTCAGATGACATTTCCCACGTAGTTGCCGAGCTGCGACAAATTAAAGGGATTCGTGAATACTAAGGGGTGTGTTTTTGTAACAAGGGAGAAGAGGCAGAGGCAATAAGATGATAATTAAAGTAACAACTTGTGAAAAATTAAAGTATTTCTGTCTTTCATTTTTTGAATCTCCAAGCATAAACTTTGTAGTTGTTAATTTAATTGCTGATGTTCTCCGTATCCCAGAAGAATATTAAGGATTAATCATCTGATTCATTTCAACAAGAGATAAGGCCTAAGTGAATTGAAATTTTACCAATTTAACCCTGTCTGCTTCCTAATAAGACATGATTAACATTTTTTCAATTAACAACACATAATTATTCCAAAGTCCTTGCTTGTATATATTCCATCTTATCAGGGTGCTTAGATGACTTCTTCATTTTTTTAAAATATCTACAGAACTATTAAAAGAGCAATGTATTTTTTTTTTTTTGTTCTACCTAAGAAAGGCTCAAATAAAATTTGTTGGTTTCTCTTTCTGTTGGAAAGATTACAGCGTATTGTGTCATCTGTTTTCCTAACTTTCGTACAATTTGTGCTGATTTTATTTTGATTATTATTTTTTCAATATAGGAGTGGTTCTTTTGGAAATAGAAGACATTCACCTTTTGCATTGTTCTCACAGGCCCATATACATGTGCAAGCTTTTGACAAACTGGGTTCAAAAAGTATTGCTGCCCAAAGGAAAAACTTACAGGTAACAATGATTATGAGTTGGCATAGAAGTCTTATTAAAGAAAGCCATGGTGCTTGTCTTGTTTTCTTTTTTTTTTAACTTACAATTAAGAATGTAGAACTCATATACAAAACAGACAACGTTAAGTGAAAATCATAAAGCTGATAATTAAAGCACATTCCTCCAATATATTGGAAGCTGAGTAAGAGTTATATAAGTATGTCATCGGGTCAGGCTCTCAAAAAGAACTGTAGATGATGTCAGAAATCATGAAAGTCAAGAAAAAAAAAACCTTTTTGTCTTCTAATTCCAAAGATCTAGCTCTTTGTTTTATTATTCTGATTTTACAGAATAACAGAGTTGGAAGGGACTTCAAAGTTCATCTAGTCCAGCCCCCAAGCAGGAGACCCTGTACCATTCCAGTCAAATGGCTGTCCAGTCCTTTCTTTAATAATCACCAGTGAGAACAATTAAGCTCATTGTTAGGAAATTTCTCCTTAGTTCTAAGACAAGGGTCTTCAGACTTGGCAAATTTAAGATTTGTGAACTTCAACTCCCAGAATTCCCAAGCTAAAATGACTGGAGGAGGAATTCTGGGAGTTGAAGCCCGTAAGTCTTAAAGCTGTCACGTTTGAAGACCCCTGTTCTAAGAGTTCTCCTTTTGGTCCCTCCTGTGCCTAATGTTGAAGTAAAACAACATTAGTGAGGTTTCCCTCTAGAAACTGTTTGTAATCCACAGATGTATTAAAAAATGACAGATGAATAAAAGATGAAAAGAAAAAAGAAAAACTCAGCTGAAAAGTAAAAATAGTATCTTAGCTGAGAGTTAAAAACAAAATATCAGGTTGTAGTTAGTGTTAAAGAATTTAGGGCATTATTTTCTATGTCCTGTATAGTTTCCAGTCATACGTGAAATCAAAAGTTGGCATCAGTAGAATGGCATCTAAGGGATCATCTGGTCTTGTCAACAGGATACTGTCTGTCTTGCTGACAAGTAACTTGGCCTCTAATAACAAGTTAATACAGAATAACAGAGTTGGAAGGGACCTTGTAGGTCATCCAGTCCAACCCCCTGCTCAAGCAGGAGACCCTATACCATTTCTGACAATTGGCTGTCCAGTCTCTTCTTCAAAGCTTCCAGTGCTGGCTCATATTTAATAGATTGTCCCCTAGGACTCCATGATCCCTCTCACAATTACTGCTATTAAGCCAGATTTCACCCAATCTGTATGTGTACTTTTTTTGTTGTTGTTGTTGCCCAAGTGTGTTAATCCCTGTTCTAGCAATATCTTGGCCCATGGAAGCTTTCTGTAAAATTTCTTCCATCCTCCATGAGATCACCGTTAATAATTAGCCTCCTCAAAGTGCTCAGCTAGACCGGGAGACTTCTAAAATCTCTTTAAAATGTCAGATGAATAAAATAGAGTCAAGTCCAGTAGAATAGAGCTTGAAGGGACCTTGGAGGTCTTCTAGTCCAGCCCCCTGTTCAAGCAGGAGAACCTATACCATTTCAGACAAGTGATGATCTAGACTCTTCTTAAAAATCTCCAGTGATGGAGCGTCCACGCCTTCTGGTGGCAAGCTGTCCTCACTGTTAGGAAGTTTCTCCTTAATTCCAGGTTGTCTCTCTCTCTGATCAGTTTCCATCTATTGTTTCTTGTCTTGTCCTCCGATGCTTTGGAGAATAAGTTGACCCCATCTTCTTTGGGGGAGCATCTCAAATACTGGAATATTGCTATCATGGCTTCCCTAATTCTTCTTTTCTTTGGACTAGCCAAGCCCAAATCCTACAACTGTTCTTCATGTTTTAGTCCCAAGGCCTTTGATCCTCTTAGTTGCTCTTCTCACATAGGCAGTCCTCAATTTATGACTATGACTGAGCCCAAAATTTCAGTTGCTAAGCAAGGCAATTAGTAAGTTTTGCCCCATTTTATTACCATTTTTTGGGGGGGCAGATTTGTTTAAGTGAATCATGTGGTCATTAAGCAAATTCAACTCCCCGCATTGACTTTCCTTATCGGAAGCTGCCTGAGAAGGTTACAAATGGTGATTGCATGAACCTGGGACACTGCAACCAGTAACGAAGTAACCCGATCTTGCTCCTATGACTGTAGAGATATTGCAATGGTCATAAGCGTGAAAAACGGTCATGTCACTTTTTTCACTGCCGTTATAATTTTGAATGCTCACTAAATGAACATACATTGTTCTCCTTCAATAATGAAATTGACATTTTTTAACATGGCACCTATTAGATGCAACAACTTTTCATCTTTAAAAAGCCATCATTAAACTTTTTTTTCCTTTTCTTTTTCCTGCTTGGCTCAAGAGGAAGAAAATAAATGTTGCTTCAGGTGCTGATGGAGACCACCTTGTGGACCTCAGCAGCCTCCTGATGCATGGGAGAAGGCCTTTGCCCCACGAACTGGAAACTGAGGTTGTAAAGCTTACTATGAGAATTACGCTCAGAAATAGGCCTGCAGCTATAATTAGCAGTAGCTGGTAGTCTGGATGTGTCCATATTGTGCTTATAAGCATTAAGTAGAGAGACCTTCTTAAGGAAACAAAAGGCTTTAGAAGCAGCCCTACTCTTGTAGCACATCTCTTTCCTTACCTTTCTTCTCCAACTTGTATCTTCTACATGTGTGTTCTCCTGTTCCAAGGAGTTACCTTTAATTGAGCAAACTCCCAGGCTGACAACTCCATTGAGTCCACAGCTGTTTCTTGTTTGTTCATTTCATTCAGCTTTTCAAGGGCCCTGCCTTTTCTTCCCTAACCCCAATGGCTCCTTACTAACCTCTCTTTCTCCCCACCCCTCCGCCCATTTCCTCTTTCATGAGATCCATGACACCCAATCCCACTTCTCTGCATGCTTTTTGAAAGCTTTTGAGGCCACCTGGTAATGGGATGGGAAAAATTGCAATGACCAACTTACTGGGGCCAACACACCACAGGATAATTGAACAATTCAATTTGATTATTTAAAATAAAAATAATAATATATATTTTTTCATTCACCATTCATTTTGTTCCTCCTTTTGCATCCTTTCTTCAACAATTCTCTTCCACCCTTTCTTTGATATTAGTGTAATTCTAGTCCTGCGGCGAGTGTTTCTGCCATGAGTTGGTTGTGGTGAGTTGGTTGGCTGTGGCAAATTGTCTTAGGCCCTCTGGCAATGGGGATTAGAATCTTTTATTTGCATTTCTTCCTCCAAAACTGTTGCTCTGGTCTGGCAATTAAAAAAGAAGAAAAAATATTTGCTGTTCTGCATCAAATAGTGAATTAATGCATGAAGAATTGGAGAACATGCCAAGTGATATTTGTCATGCAATAGAAATTTGTGCTTTCCATTCAACGTTACACAATTCTACAGCATCCATAATTTCTTAGCGAAATAACAAGTCAATTCCAAGGCACATGAAGGCCAGACAAGGAATAATGGATAGAAACCGATCAAGGAGACATTCAACCTGGGAATAAGGAGGAATTTTCTAACAGTTGGAACAATCAACCCATGGAACAGAAGTTGCCCTCGGAAGTTGTGGGAGCTTCATCACTGGAGTCTTTCAAGAAGAGACTAGACTGCCATTTGTCAGAAATAGTGTAGGGTCTCCTGCTTGGGTGGGCGATTGGACTAGATGATCTACAAGAACCCTTCCAACTCTGTTAATCTATGCAAAAGGAACACTGAAAAGGAGTCAGCTATCTATGCATGACTTTATGTTTTTGATCTAACATTGTTCAGGGCTAGTGGTAATTTGGAAAGTTTTTCTTTTTCTTTTTAAATGTTAGATGCTAGGCTATTATCTAAATGGCTTCCCAGTTGTGTTAGTTATGTAACATACAGAGGATCCCACCCCCGTGGAATAACCCAGTAGCAGGTAACTGGAAAGGCTCATTAATGGTTGTTTATGATAATTGACAAGAAAGCAAAACACACACAAAAAAACTTCAGATTGGTTTAATGGGCAGCGGATCTAATGGGCTGCCTTAATGGTCAGGAGAAATGTGTCATTTGCTGGCTGGCAGATGTAAAACCAAAAGGAGATAAAAAGGAAAGGAAAGAGGGCAAGGCTTTTCAAATATTGTGGCTTAATTCCCACAAGCTTAGAATTGGACGCTTCTTTCTCAAACTCTTTTTTTTTTATTTTGAACTCTTTGATCCTCTCATCCTTTCAAGCTGCTTTTTAAATTGATAATAACTTTCATCACAAACACAATGGAAATGCATCATTAGGGGATGGTTTGTTTGCATCAGAAGATCTGTAAACATGAAAGCATTCTGCAACAAATCTGCACACATTTGTCCATTTTTTTTTTCTTTCTCTTTTCGGACAATGTGTTTGTTGCAGATGGTTATGGACAGGTTGCTTAGATTATAGACACAAATAATGTGGCTGTATGCCCCAAAGGTTATTATCAGAGAAAAGGCTCAGTTTCTATGAGGGTTTAGTTTCTAACGGAGAAACAGTTTCTCTGTTCAGATAGTCAGCGGACAAAAAAAAAAAAACCTTTTAATATTGTTGCTGGTGACAAGATGAGGAAAAGATGAGAAAGAAGGAACAGCGAGAAGGTTCAAAGGAGCCAGTATCTACCAAAAAGTAACTACTGCATTACATTCAATGTTTTTTTGTTTTGTTTTTCAGTCCCTTGTTTTCAAGACTTCTCCTAGAGTTCAGGGTTTGTTTAAGACACTGGGCTTATTGGCTGAAAAGCTAGCAGCCCAAGTACGAAAAGATAAATAGGTACCAGTTTGGTAGGAAGGTAAAAGTGCTCCATGATGTCATGCTGGCTATATGATTGCAGAAATGTCTTCAAACAGTGCTGGCTCAATGGTCTTGAAACAGAGATGAGTGTCGCCCCTTCGGTCAGCAATGACAAGCAGTCCCAAAGATGCTTTTTGGGGAGGCAACTGGACTTCCGTGTTTTTTTTTTCCTTTTGAAGACGTTTCGCTTCTCATCCAAGAAGCTTCTTCAGTTCTGACAGGATAGTGGGGAATGGAAGGATTTATATTCCTCGCAGACAGCTGGTCATTTGCATCCTTTTAGAGGGTAGTTGAGGTCCCTTGGAGATTTGTCTGTGTCCTGGTTCCTGTAATCTGCAATTTTTCCTCTGGAAATCCATTCCTACTCCCACACCATTCAAAGGGTGTTCATCCCAAATTCTATAGCTAAAAGTCTGTAGAGATTCTTAGTCATCCAGGTTGTGATTGTCCCTTGAAAAGGCACCTTTGGGACAACCATGACTTGGGTGACTGAGAATCTCTACAGACAATGATAAGCAGAGTAACATCTGCAGGGCCTCCTTTGCCTTACCTCCTTTACCTACAAGTAAAACTGAGGTATCATAGAATCATAAGACTGGGAGGAACATGGGAGGACATTTTATCCAGCTCCCTACCCAAAGATACCATGTTGGAAAAATGGATGCCCAATCTTTTCTTGAACACTACCAGTGAAGGAGCAGCCACAACTTTGGGAAGCAAACTGTTCCATTGATTAATTAATCTCACTGTGAGGAAACTCCTCCTTAATTTTTTTTTTAGGTTGGGTTTATCTTTAAGTAGTTTCCATTCATAGTCAGCACCTCAGGAAATCAAGTCGACTCCCTCTTCTCTCTGATAGCCCCTCAACTACTAGAAGGCCACTATCATGAGCTGTGATGGCGCAGTGGTTAGGACGCAGTACTGCAGGCTACTTCTGCTGACTGCTGGCTGACTGCAATTTGGCAGTTTGAATCTCACCAAGCTCAAGGTTGACTCAGGCTTTTATGCTTCCGAAGACAATAAAATGAGGACCCAGATTGTTGGGGCCAATGTGCTGACTCTGAAAACTGCTTAGAGAGGGATGTAAAAGCATTGTGAAGCGGTATATAAGTCTAAGTGCTATTGCTATGTCACCCCAATCTTTTGTTAGGCTAGAATATATCCAGCTCTCTCAACCATTTCATCATATGGTTTAGTCTCCATACTTCTTATCATGTCTGTTGTTGTTCTCTGCACTACAAGTTCCTTCTGGGCTGTTCATATAGCTCTGAACATTTCATTTTTGTTCTTTGGCAATCCCTATGTTGTTCTCATAAGCGTCACCATCTAGAAAGTGCATATCTATTTTATTCTGGTATTATGGACCTTTTATCTTACATGCAACTTGTATCTCCTTGGAGTAGCATTTTATTATTATTACTATTGACCCAACTCTGCAATATACTGAGGTCATAGCATTCCTGCTATCTTTGGCTTCTAACAGCTAATTGGGCCCTTGTGCCCTTGATATTCAATATTATAGCTGAACATTTGGGGCAGAGAATTGCGCAACTAGTCACCAATGCTTTTGGGTTCATCGGTACTAATGAACTACTTTGTCAAAGACCATCCCTTTTGCTAAAGCTGAACACATAACGGCTAACTGTTATTTAACTCAATTAAATATCACCAGCCACACTAACTCTTCTCCCTATAAGGAAGCAAGGAAAGCAAAGTTAGGTAACCTAAATTGCAAAGTTCAGAAACATTAGAACATTAAAAAAAATTCCAGAGAGACTTGTATCAAAATAGCATTTTGTGGAATATTGGAAGGTCAGGTATCAAGTGAAAAAGGCTAGGGCCTTGTTATGCCTCACCTCCTAGGTGTTACTATTAATCTTCTCATCACTCCTGATCACCCATCCCCTCCCACTTGTGACTGTAACTTTGTCACTTGTATCCTTATGATTTATATTGATTGTTTTCTAGTATGATTTGATTGCTTATACACTGCAACAGTATTGCCAAAAAGGCTTTAAGAGTTGTAAATTTAATTTGACGAAGCTTCTCCTCTGGTAATACTGATTTGCAAACTAGGGCATTCAAAACTGTTGCTAGACCAATACTTGAATGCTGTCTGGAATCCGCACTATATATCAGACATAAATACAATTGAGCGAGTCCCGAAGTATTTTACCAGAAGAGTACTACATTCCTCTGTTCCCAATAAAATACCCTACAGCACCAGACGAGATTCTTGGCTTAGACAACCTTGAAGTACGCTGGCTGAGATTGGATTTAAGCATAATACATAAAATCATATGTTACAACGTCATACCGGTTAATGAATATTTCAGCTTTAACCACAACACAAGAGCACACAACAGATTTAAACTTAATGTAAACCACTCCAAACTTGATTGCAGAAAGTACTATTTCAGCAACAGAGTGGTCAATGTCTGGAACTCACTACCTCATTATGTTGTCACCTGCTCAAACCCCCACTCCTTTACCCTCAAACTAACCTCTGTTGACCTCACCCCATTCCTAAGAGGTCTGTAAGGGGTGTGCATAAACGCACAATCGTGCCTACTGTCCCTGTCCTATTGGCCCCAATTAAGATAAATAAAATAAAAAACTGCATTTAGTCACTTAACAACTGTGGCCAGAAGGTTCATAAAAGGGGCAAAGTTCTCTTAACAACCATCTCACTTAGCAAGAGGAACTTGGGGCTTAATTGTGATAGTTAAGTCAAGGATTTACCTGCATTTTTGGTTCCCTAAATTTATGGCATTGTCTTAGCTGTAAATACGTTGATAAATAAGTAAATATATTAGGTCTTTTTTTTTTTTGTTTTAATTTGGTCTTATTCGGTTTTGTCTATGTCCTTCCTCCCTCTCTCATTCTTCAGAGCAAAAATAATTTGTAGGACGGTTCATTTACCCCTATTACCAATCCCTGTGATTCATTGTATCCTTCTCTGATTCAGACACAATTAATTTGGGATGTGAGAGTTTGGTTTGAGATGTTTTGCTACTCATCCAAGCAGCTTTTTCAGTCTGAGCAAATTCGTTAGAGGAATCTGAGTATTCATAGAATAACAGAGTTGTAAGGGATCTTGGAGGTCATCTAGTCCAACCCCCTGCTCAAACAGGAGAGTCTATTTCAAATATTAGCCTCTAGCTAAGATCGAACTCACAGCATCCTGGTTGTGAGGCGAGAGCTCCACCTCTAAGCCACCTAGGCAGAGAGTTGTTGGAATCTATCAAATCCTCCTGTATTTTGCCACCTTCCTTCTCCAAAGTAGATGGCAATCAATGAAGATTCTCAGTCTTCTAAGTAGAATTGTCCAAAAGGTGAGGTGCTGTCTCAACATTCCAAGAAATGCACCTGTCAGATCCATGCACCTGCCATGCTTCAGTGGAAGAAAGGGAGCGGGTTGGATTTGATACATTTAGTTCTTTTGTCTCCCTATGTATTCTAGGTATCCTATTTCTTGCCTTGTCTTTTGCATAACCTTTTACCTGATTTATAACCATTGCCTGGTCCGTCATCAGGCACTGGATTAAAATATGAAAATGGTTGTATGAAATAACAAACTGTCAAATAGAACTGAAGCTGGAACTGTTCCTTTTAGGGATAATTAAGGGGAAATATAACAAAAAGATAAAATATATGATTTTACATCTAACTACAGCGGCGAGGATCACACTCGCACCATGTTGGAAAAAGGACAGCATACCGTCTGAAGGTCTAGTAATTCAAAAGATTTTAGAATGTGCAGAAATGGATAAACTTACCCAAGAGTTAAAAGGTAAAGAAGATTCACAGTATTATGTGGTGTGGGAAAATTGGTATGAGTGGATAGACGATAGGAACAAAAGTTGTAGAGATAAGAAGGAGGGATTGAAATGTATACAAGTAATTAGAAATGTATGGAAAATGTGTATTTGTAACAAAGATGCCTCGGTATTGTTAAAGATGTTTATAACCAATGCCTGGCAGCTCAAATGCCCAGCAAATTCTCATCTCTTGGGGGAAAGCAAAGGGAGGAGGGGGCCATGTGGATTACAACTCCCGGAAAAAGTTTCTCCCAAGAAACTTTTCTTATCTGCTTTCTCAGAGGCGCCGGTGCAATAACATCTTCACACCTGCAGACTGGTGGAATCCACATCGAACTGTTGGGAGGGGTTTCTAATTTCCTATATCCTGGTTGCATGCCCTGAGGGACCTCAGAGCCTGCTTTGAATTCTGGCTTGCTTTCACCCCTTTTCGATAAAAAGGTTCCTTTTGAAAAGGTTCCTTTTGAAAGTTTTCAAGAGTCTACACTTGTTTTGAAGTGTGGGGGGAGAAGCTGGTCCTTGCATCATCTCTTGAAAGCAGAACTCCAAGGCTGGTCGATTCCTCAAGATACATACATCCTATTGGCACAACTGGTGAAAACCAACTCTGAAAGTCCCCGCGGTTTTCACCTGATTAAAAATGAAAGTTTTCCCTTTCCCCCAAGTCATCAGAGTCCAATAGAGATGCTGGCTCTGGTTGCTTGGTTACTCCACTCCTCCTCTCCCCAGCCACCTGTTGGAAGGTCCTTGGTTCCCACAGGAAAACCTTTTTATTTTGACTGCAAACCCTAGCTAACTATTCCTCCCTCCCTGTTGCCTCTTCTGCCTTGTGGCAACCCTGAAGCCACAAAGATGCCATCATTCAGCTCCGCTTCGGAGTGGACATACTGCTTGGATGAGCAGCGAAATGTTGCAAATCTACCAAAAAATGTGTAGTTGTCACGATTCAACGTTTACACAATTCTTCCTGGATGGCTGTGAATCTTCATCCCTCCCAATGTCTTGTTTTTAAGAGAAGATAACAGAATAACAGAGTTAGAAGGATACTTGGAAGTCATTTAATCCAACCCCCTGTTCAAGGGGGAGACCCTATATCATCACAGACAAGTGGCTGTCCAGTCTCTTCTTAAAAGCCTCCAGCACCCACAATTTCTGAAGGCAAGCCATTCTGATGATTAATTGTTCTCAGTGTTAGAAAGTTTATCCTTAGTTGTCTCCTTGATTAGTTTCCATCCATTGTTTCTTGCCTTGTCTTCAGGTGCAGAAATAAGTTGGGAAATAAGTTGGCCCTTTCTTCCTTGTGGCAACCCTTCAAGTATTGGAAGACTGCTCTCATGTCATCCCTGGTTCTTTTCATTCAATTAAGTTCTGATCTACAGATTTCCCCACTCAATCCAGAATTGGCCATCTTTTATATATTCCTCTATATTTTTTTCAAAGGCTATTAGAATGAAGAGAGCTCATAGACTAAGTTTGTATATTGCTCATTCAAATATAATTTGCTTGGTTATAATTTAGTGTGGTGTGGGACTCCAGGCAGTACGAGTTGTAAAGCACAGTTTATAGCTAGTGTGTTGTGTCGATCTAGATAATTGTGATTTATTTCATGGAAAAGTATTCATCCATCCATGGCTTTAATGTGGTATGCATATCAGATTGTAACGGTAACCAGCCAGTCTTCCGAGTAACCAGTAGCTCCATAAGGGACAAGTAATAATATTGTTGATTATAGTACATTATAGTTTGTTTGTTTTAATGGCAGAATAAGATTCTACCTTGGAAATCATAAAAAGGGATTTGCATCAGTCTACAAAGTATAAATTTTTCAACTCCAGAAAGCCTCATTAAAGATATTTGTCTTCTGCAATTGCTATTAGAATTTTATAGCTCAGTTTAGATTCTGAAGTAAATGACTGGTTGTAATAGTAGGATGTATTGACAAATTTGTGTTTTGATTTCCTCTTTGTTCTACATTGCTGAGTTGGTCAAATAAATGTGAATTAGAGACCAGGATGAAACAAGCTTACAAACCACCATTTATTAGCATTTTAGTGGGTCTACAAGTAGCAAGTAAGGTTGCTGATTTATTCTGACAGATAGCAGGTAATTTAAATGTTATCTTTTCATCACAAAACAAGGCTACATGTGAATTTATTCAGTCAATAATACCTGCAAATAATAAAAAATGATAGTATAAAACTTGGCCATCTTTGGAAATGTAAATTGGAGGTGTGGAGTTTAGAGTAAGATACGTCTGATGCCCTTTTCTGCTTTATAAGTTGCAATGTAATTCAGTGCAAATAAAGTTGGCTGAATCAATTTCTTTCTCGCCTGCACCCATACACATTTGCCTAAACCTAATAATTTCGTTCTCTGCATTATTTTGTGTATATTGAATGGATAGATTTGCATTAAAAGCATACGTTGACAACATTATTTTATTTATGTCTGCTCTGAAAATGTGAAAATTTCTCTGCGTATTACTTTCCTTCCCACAAAACCCTTTTTATCTTTTGAGCCTTGCAAAGCATTTGCAAAATGTGAAAGCCCAAGAACACCATATTTTGAGCTTCGTAGGAGAATCGAGATTTATCTGCTGTCTTGGAAATTCCCAAAGATCAAAAAATCCTTCTGTATTCCACTTGGGGTGTGTGGAGTGGGAGTCAAGATTGTGGCAGATGCAAAAGGACGGCCAGGCTGCCAGCACAGATCCTAAGGCTCCTATCTCAGCGCCACACAAACAAAATGAAAATGTCCTCACCAAATTCTTTGCTTGACCTGGTGGATGAAGAATTCCCGAATCGAGAGCTAAATGAGAAGGCTCAGAAGTGAGAGCCGAATGCATCTTTTTGTTTTCTCACGACAAAAATTACAATCTAGCAACAACTTTTAAAGGGAGGTTTGGAAGAAATATCCTTCTAGGGTTCAGTTCCAAGTGGGGAAGAAGGACATTGGAAACATGGTGACTGCTTGGAAAGATGGTTTAATGGTGGACAGGATCACATGCCTTGGTTGAAGGGGAAAAAAAGAGCAGAGATGCTGAGAATCCCTGGGTTTTATGCCCTCTGTTGGAATTTGAATTTGAGCTTGTATTCTGATTGGTTGTCAGACTCCCATGAGGACATGCAGGGGCAACTCTGTAGGCTGTCCTGACTCCCAGGCTTGGTTGAGCCTTTGCTGGATGATGATGTAATAAAAGGGCTTTGGGCATTTTCCATAGAGCTGTCTCGAGTGTCCAGGTTGGGAGGAGCTCCAGTCTCGGCTCTCACAGGCTGAGCTTGAGATTGAGGCACGCCTCTCACCATCACATGGTCCTCCGGGCGCGCCCAGTTTTTTGCTCAGCCTCGTGGCAGTCAGGCTGGTTTTCCTTTTGCTCCTGGTCGTTCTAGCACCTCGTGTTTTCTTTTTTTTTTTTTTTTTTTTGATCAACTTGGACTCTCAGACAGCGCAGGAAACTGAGGTTTGAGCTCCCTAGGGAGCCTTTTTCTTCTAAGGGGAATTGTTTCACTATCCTTTTAAGGGAGAATCCAGCGCTTCGAGCGCTGCCCCCCCCCCCTCCGATTGCTGCCTTTTCGCTCCGTGCGAAGCTGCATCGTTTCTTTCCTGCCTGGTTTTGTTCTTTGGCCGTTTCCCCCCCACGAACGCCCTCTAACCCAGGGAGATGCTTCCCTGTCTCTCCCAGGTACTTCTTTGTGGCCTCCGGGCCTTTTTAACTTCTCCTGGGTGATAGCCGCCGCTGGGGATTGCCTCGTCATTGCGCCCTCCATTTTGGGCTCCCTGTGGCGTCAGCCATCTTGGGAGTGGCAGGAGTCGCCGCCATCTTGTGTGTGGCCGCATGGCCGGGCGCCATTTTTCAGAGGCCTATAACAGGGTTCTTCTTAATGTTTTATAGGCAGACTCCGGACTGCCTATATCCTTGCCTGTTTGCGCTTAGTTTCTATCAGGCTAACCAGGGTTAGTTGGCTCTGTAGCCCTTCCCCCAGCAGGCGAGTTAGCAGCTCTGCCATCCCCCTTCCCCGGTCCGTCCGGTAGGGGTAGCTGCCTGGCGTTCAACTTTTGGCTAATTGGCTTCTGGGCTAGGCCCTGCTGTGCAACAGCCTCCTATTTTAAATACAAAAAAAAATAAAAAAAAAAATTTTTTTGATCAAAAGGGGGGTGCGAAACGTGCGCTAGGATCCCCGGCCTCTACGTAGGCCGCATCCAAACGTGCAACTGTCCGAGGACCCGTGATGGCACTTTACTTTAAAATTTTTGGTTGGTAGCCCCAGGGACGCCTGCCACTGCTCGAGGCCTACCTGCAGGCCGCATTGTGTTTGATTCCTGGGCAGATCCTTGGAATGTCCAAATCCCTGCTGGTACCTTGCAATCCTGCCTTGGTACTCCTCTAGATATAGGAGTCTACTGGCTACACAGTCTCTCCCCAGCAAGGGAGGTAGCAGCTCCACCATCCCCCTTCCCCGGTCCGCCCGGCAGGGGCGGTTTTTTGGCGTCCATCTTTGGCAATTGGCTTCTGGGCTAGGCCCTACTTCTCAACAACGTGCAAAGCACCTCTGTTGCCCTTGACCTAGGGGGGTGCGAAACGAGTACTGGGTTTCCCGGCCCCTGCTTAGGCTATGTCCAGCCTTGTTAATCACCTCACGTTAATCAAGAACTTTTCCTCCTTTCTCCTCTCCAGATGGCAGACGACAATGCATCTCGTGGCACTTCCCTGAAGGCCAAGGCTAAGTCTCACCACCTGCACAAACAAGCACAGGAAACATCCAAAGCCTCTCAAAGGGATGCCCTTAGGCGACACAGGGCCCTTGAAAAGGAGATTGACAGACGCTCTAAGGAGTCAAGCTCTGTGCCTCTGGACCCTTCCAATCCCACTCCCTCTACCTCCACCCATCCTCCCTCCTCCCCTGCTTCTGCCTCTTCATCGCAGCCTGGACAGGCCCCTGAGGCCACCTTCCCCCCCGCTGCTGCAGGTCTGCGCCCGGAGGAGCCTCACCCACCCCCCACGGTGGAAATCCCCGAAAATCTCAAACGAGCGATGGAGCTGGCCATCCGGCACGGGATAGCACAACAGTTTCAGCAGCTGACCGGTCTGGCCCCTAGGCCTGAGACCCCCGAGGCTCGAGGATCAGCAACTTCGCATGGTCAGGTAGCTCTCCACGGGGACTTGACCCTGCCCTTGGAGATGGAGGAGATGGAGGCCCAGGAACTCGGGGACCCTACCCTCTTTGGGGACGAGGAGGATCTCGAATTGGGGTCTGTCGTAGACAGTGAACTCCTCTCGGGAGCAGGCCCCCCAGAAGGGGACATGTCGGAGGACGAGGGCCTCTCTCCAGGCCAGCCCGCGTTTCTGGGGCTGTTTAAACCACATCTATTTAGGTCCCTCCTGTTCAAGGCCAGGAATACCTCGGGCCTGAACCCCCCCCCCACCCAACCCAGCGGCATCGGGGGTTCCTCCCGACTCCATTTTCTCCCAGCCTGTGGTGGAAACCGAAGTGATTCCTGTCCCACCCATATTCTCTGACATGGTCTCAAGGCAGCTAGCCTCCTCGGGGCCTCCTCCCCCTCCCAACGCCCAGGACAAGCGGTTTTTCAATCTTGAACCGCAGTTCTCTACCTTGCTCGATCCCCCCCCTGTGGACGAGCCCGTAGTAGGTCTGGCCTCCCGCTCAACTCCCAGCGAGTCCCTCGAAGCTCTCCAGCCCGAGGACAAACGAGCTGAACTGGCCCTGCGCCGCGCTCATCTCTCTGATGCCTGGGCGGTCAGGGCCTCCACGGCCGCGTCTTTTTTCACCAGAACCTCCATCAAGTGGCTCCAGCAGCTCAAGCAGCACGTCCCCGCAGCTAATCTCAGAGCGCACCAGGATATTGCCAAGATCCTGGCCGCAGCCGAGTTCTCTGCAGACGCCACCTTCCAGGCTGCAAAATTCTCCACCAGGGCCATCTCGTCCCAGGTCACTGCCCGTCGCCTTCTCTGGCTCCGCCACTGGCAGGCGGACGTAAAAAACAAGGCTAAGCTAGCATCAGCCCCCATCTCTGGGGGGAAGCTATTTGGACCGGTTCTCGACCCATTCCTGGCCGAGACCCGCAACAAGCGCAAATATCTCCCTTCTCTTGCTAGGAGGTCTGATTTCAGAGGTTCCTCTCCCTCTTCTCGCCAAGGTTCTTCCCGCTCTTCCTCCTTCCCCAGGTACTACCAATCACCTCCCTACAGGCCTCCCGACCGATCGGAAACAGACAGGTCCGGAGGCACCTCGTCCAGGAAGCCCTCCCGGGGATCCGGGAGAGGTTCGTTCCGTCGTCCCCGATAATGCAGTCGCCCCCAGGTGGCTGCCCCCTCCCCCCCCCCCAAAGTAACAAAAAAAAGAAAGAAAGAAAGAAAGAAACAAGTATAAAGACGAGGAGAAGGAGAGCGAGAAAGCCAATCCTCTTCAGGCTTCTCGCCTAGTCTGGCTCCACTCTGACACTTAACTCCTGCAAAATCTCTTTCTCTTCAGCCTTGCCCAAACTGTTGGGGAAGCCTAATCCTCATATCTGCCTTACCTCTCCATACCAAGACTCCCGGTAGACCATACGGCTCCCGGACGCAGGCTCATAGTCTGGAGCACCCTTGTCCTCCTCACCTTGCCCCAGGGCATCTGGCCGGCAACACATTTATCCCCACCCCATGTTAGCTGGGGTTCCTTTTCTGGGCCCCCGGCCCACAGCCTCATAATCCAGATACATGGACCCCTTGCCCTGGTCCTCACTACTACCCTTAGTTCCCTCTGGGGTGGTCCTCGGTCAGTTGGCTCTTGAGCAGGGCCGACCGCCTCGCTCTGGGCGGAACCAAACTTGGTCCCCACTAGCACAGGTCACAGTTTGGGAACTCCTTACGTGTCCCCTCCATCACTCTGACCTGGAGTTCTCTCAGGGGGGTTCCCAACAGGGTCTATCCCATTGCCACCCTCGCAACGGTGACCGTCCGGTTATTGAGGGCGCCTCCTCTCACTCTGGCTAGGTCTTTTCAGGGGAACTTCCATCCTCGCCTCTGCCCGGGCTCCTCGTACCGGGTCCCTAACAAGGTTTTGGCCGCTCTACCTAGTCTCCTTGCCCCACGGTCTCAGTAAGCATCCGTGGCATCCCCGGCAGGGCTACCTTTAGACAGCCCCGTCTCCTTCATCAGGCCCTCTCGTTGAGGCATTCCAACCTCCGAGGGGTTCTCCTGTTGGGCGTGCCCTCCAGCGGGTCATCAGGGTTCCAGGAGAGGTCCCATTCCAGACGGGAGCCCGCCCGCAGGACTAGCCAAGCTTTGGTATGTCCCAACCTGGACACTCGAGACAGCTCTATGGAAAAGGGGCGTTGGTTCTTACCTGATACGCTTCTTTTCGTAGAGCTGTTGAGAGTGTCCAGCCCCACCCGTAGGCCGTCTGGTGGGAAACCCTGCTGTTCGACCGAGCAAACTAATATTTTTTTCCTGAGTAAGATGAGAACAGGACCTTCCTTCTCATCTTCGCAAAACTGGGGCGCGCCCGGAGGACCATGTGATGGTGAGAGGCGTGCCTCAATCTCAAGCTCAGCCTGTGAGAGCCGAGACTGGAGCTCCTCCCAACCTGGACACTCTCAACAGCTCTACGAAAAGAAGCGTATCAGGTAAGAACCAACGCCCCATTCCTATTATACCTCTGCCTGAAGGTGGCAGATCTTTGTTATGTAGAATAGACTGACCCAGACCTTGGCCCATTAGCAAAGTTGGGGGAAGGACTGAGTTTCTGCCGCTCTGAGTTTCTACTTCTCTTTTAGGGGAAATATTCTGCCTTTTTAGTATATCCTAAAATATTTCATTTCTCTAGGAGAGGGGTAGGAACTAACCTCCAACAGGGATACCGGGGGACTCGTTGTCTGATGTTTTGGTGTCTGTGGATTATCATGTTGGGATTTCAGTTTCGGAAACGTTCCTAATAGATAGTCCTTGACTTGCAACAGTTCGCTTAATAATGATTCAAAGTTACAACAGTGCTGAAAAAAGTGGCTTAGGACTGTTTTTCATATTCATGGCCGTTGCAGCGTCCCCATGGTCACATGATCAAAATTCGGGCGAGTGGCAGCTGACTTGTTCAGAGTATTGCAGCGTAAATTCAGCGCCAGAAAAATAAACACAGATGGCTGAGGCTTCATTGAACTTCTTTATAAACATATAAAGTAAATGTTCCAGTACCAGTTATAGATTTCTCCAACATGGAACAAACTCAAACAGAAGCAGACATATTACAGGTTCCGAGCAGAACAGCCAATCAGCTTCAGCTCAGAAACAGACATCAGTTTCACTTTAGTTCAGCAGGCAAGCAAGACACACAGCAGAGGAGAGAAGCAGTTTCACTTTCAATAGACAGACTCAGAGCTCAACATAGCTTCAGAGCTGCAGGGCTTAATATAGAGCCACACCTAGTCTACTTCTAGTTTCAGTTTCCAAACAGTCCTCATTGGCTTAGTTGCTATGCCTATTAATTGGCTGACCTTGCTTTATTCCAGTTCATGAATATACTCTGACATAACTCATATTTATGATGGTTGCAGTGTCTTGATCCTCTTTTGTAAAGTCAATGGGGAAATCAAGATTCACTTAACAACTGTGTTGCTAATGTAACGACTGCAGTGATTCATTTAAGAACTATGGCAAGGAAGGTCATATAAGGGCAATGGAAATTTGGGGCTCAATTGTGGTTGTAAGTTGAGGACCACCTGTATTGGTGCAAATCTATTTGGGTCTGGAAATGTTTGTGAAATAGTAACTTTAATAATAATCTTGATCTTTCTCAGAACTAGCAAAGCACAAACTAATTATTTTTTTCCTTTTAAGTCCAGAATTATATCTTTTGTCCAAAACGGTATAGGATCTCCAGCCATGGGTAGAGGATTGGATAGAAAACCTCCAAGTTCCCTTCTAACCCTATTATTCCAGGGTGTTCTTTTTTTCCCCATTCAGAAACTTCTGAGAAAGCCATAAAAGTCGGAGTTTTGTGCTTAACGTGTGTTTTTTTTTCTTCAAACATTTTTAACCATTTCCTATTTTTCTCTCCCTGCACACAAAGTACAGCTGTGTGAAAAAGTCCTGCATGCTTTACGGTTTATGACATTTTTTGGATAGACCATTGATTTTATGATATTTTATGCTAACTGCTATGCAAACATTGTTATATTTAAATAAATACTGGGGTTTTTTAAGTGAAGAGCATAAGCTTTTTGCAATTTGGTGCTGTTTGGATGGGGATTGTGAATTTTCTTTGCATGCTTGCAATGCATGCTTACAATGACTAGGAAAACAGATTAACTGATGCATAGTCAGTGGCATTCGTGTTGCAATTACTAAGGCCAATGAATCTTCAATTCAGAAGTAGAGAATTATCTCGTGGTCAGGGCTTATCCTGCTAATGTTGGATTTGTGTCTCAAATCAGCAAGATCATTAATATATCTCTGGGTTATTTTGTGTGTCTTTTGTGGCTATATCCTTAGCACTTGGAATTCTTGTGTTGTAATCATCATCATCATCATTTTTAACCACCGCATAATCCCTTGTGTCTGGGCAACTTGTGTCTGGCCAACTGAATGGAGCTAGCAGAATGTTTAATGGCCGGATGCCCTTCCTGTTGCCAATGCAGAGTTTTGTTCAGCAGATATATTCTCATTGTGCCCAGAGAGAGAAATATCCGCCTCTACCTAGGATCGAACTCACAGCCTCCTGATTGTGAAGTGAGAGCTCCACCTCTAGGCCACCGCACCACCTCCATTCCTGTGTTGTAATATGCGTTAAATAGCAGTGGTCAACAATGGATGGACAATCCTTCACGTTATTTGCAATATTAGATTGTTGATGCTTGCTCATAGACATTTTAATTAGGATCCTGCACCCATACAAAAAAGATGTTAGAAGAGTATGGACATTTTTTAAGAAGTTTGAACAACCTGACAATTGCTTGGGAAAAGTATCTCTATGTTAGGCGCCTTCTTAGCTGAAAAAAAAAAATCTACTAATTATCTCAGTCCCAAGGGACTCTAAACTGTACACATTAGCAAACATGTTGATTATTAATTTTGATGTTATATCATGGTGTCAATATTGCTACATGTCTATGTGCAATTTTTCTTTTAATTGGATACATTATAATAAAATTGTAAATATAAGTCTCATTGCAAGATTTTTCTCCCCCTAATTCAATCAATTAAAATGTGAGAGATGAAAAAAAAAAAAGAACTTGAACACTCTCTGTGGACTTATCTATCTTTATCCTGATCACAACAATTGGCAGTTACATTTGCAAATCTTCATTGACTTGGTCATTGCATGAGTACAATTGATGCTTTCTTCTGATCACGGACCTGCTAAATAATAGATTTTAGGCTATCTTTGTTTCATTCCTCATGTATACTGAATAGCAGAATAAAAGAGTTGGAAGGGACCTTGGAGGTCTTCTAGCCCAACCCTCTGCTCAAGCAGGAGATCCTATACCATTTCAGTCAAGTGGCTGTCCAGTCTCTTCTTAAAAGCCTCCAGTGATGGAAAACCATAACTTCTGAAGACAAGCTGTTCCACTGGTTCATTAGTTACAGATAAAGATCAACAGAGTTGGAAGGGATCTTGTAGGTCATCTAGTCCAACTCCCTGCCCAAGCAGGAGACCCTACACTATTTCTGACAGATGTCAACCCAATCTCTTTCTTGAAAGCCTCTGGTGATGAAGCTCCCACAACTTCTGAAGACAACTTCTCTTCCATTGGTTGATTGTTCTCCCTGTCAGGAAATTTCTCCTTAATTCTAGGTTGCTTTCTCCTTGATTAGTTTCCAACCATTGCTTTTTGTCTGGTCTTCTGATGCTTTGGAAAATAGTTTGGCACCTTCTTCTTTGTGACAGCTTCTCAACCATTAGACAGCTTCTCAACCACTATCATGCTGCTCCTAAAATCCTTCTGTTTACTGGAGTATACATACCCAATTCATACAACCATTTTTCATATGTTTTAGCTTCCAGCCCCATAATCATCTCTGTTGCTCTTTTCTGCACTCTTTCCAGAGTCTCAACATCTTTTTCATCATGTGTGATGTACAATATTGCTCATCAATGAATGAAACTATTCATTTCATTCAAGAAGCATGTTAAGTATAAATGTTATAAAAGTACATCTTCTGCATGTACTGTATTTCCTTTCTATTAAAAAAAACCAGCTTTTTTTTCAAACTGGGTATATATATGAATGCACCATAGCACACTTGCTCGCTGGACAAATAGAATGGCTTGGTTATATTTTTTCAAAGAGTTCATCCTTTGATTAAAATAGTTGTATCTGCTTTTCTGCTCCAGTTGGCTCCCTTGAAGCAGAACAAAATAAAAAGGCAAAGCTAATAAATCAGGAAAATGTTTAACAAAACCAGAAGTAACTGAGTGGCTTCCTTCAAATCTTTGGACTATAACTCCCAGAATTTCTGACAATTTTCCAGGCTGGCAGAGTTTAAATCTTGATAGAAACGTGGGTTGTTGTTTTTTGTGGCAAAGGACGAAATAAGTGGTTTTTTCCACCAATGTGTAGCAGCTTTGTTTCATTTCAATGTTTGTATTGTAGAGGGGAATATGTCTTGTGTAGTTGTAGCAGTGTTGTAATTTTCCACATCAAGATACTGTGCATGGTCTTTCTTCAATCAGGACTCCATGAAACCTCCCATGTCTTTCTGTGGAGGCCAGTGGTCCAAAGAGAGCTCTAGGAAAACAAAAAAAACTTTCTGACAAAGATATTTGTTACTTAAGGAACTTCAGATACAGATTAACAGATTTGGAAGGGACCTTGTAGGTCATCTAGTCCAAACCCCTGCCCAAGCAGACCCTACACCATTTCTGACAGATGGCAATCCAGTCTCTTCTTGAAAGCCTCCAGTGATGAAGCTCCCACAACTTCTGAAGGCAACTTCTGTTCCATTGGTTGATAGTTCTCACTCTCAGAAAATTCCTCCTTATTTCTAAGTTGAATGTCTCTCTGGTCAGTCTCTATCCATTATTCTTTGTCTGGACTTCAGTTGCTTTGGGAAAGTAACTTGACCCCATCCTCTTTATGGCAGCCCCTCAAATATTGGAACACTGCTATCATGTCTCCCTTTTTAAAAGGAAACGTCACTCAAAGTAGTTTGTCCATGCTAAGTGCTTACCAAGTATTCTCTAACCATCTCTTGAATGAGCAATGCTCCGTTTTTTTTGTTTTGTTTTATCCTCTCTGCTAGGTAGATCTTTACAAGTTCCCTCACGGGACAGACTGTTTGGTAGAACCTTCCCCTGCACCTTTGCAGAGTCCCTTCTACATGGCATGGCAAGTTAACTTAATTACACCTCCATCAATACCTTTTCACACCAGCTCAAAAGAAAGCCCACATGCCTATTCTTAGCTGGCAGTTCTCCAGATATTTCTAGAAGGGTAGCCAAATTTATTACAGTTATTATCGCTATTCAGTGCTCCACTGTATCGCAATTTTTGGAACCTCAATACTTTTATGTGTACAGCTGGGCTAATTTCCGGATATCACTTTTTTTTTTTTTTAACTTTTGGTCTTTCAGATTACTTCACAGAAATAAAGAGACCTAGAATTGACATCATTCTGAAATACTATACAGTTGAACATTTTTTTTTAAAAAAAAATGTCCTAAAATAAAACGTGGGAGTTTCCCACAATTTCTGCAGCTTAACCCAGGGTGCTTTTACTTGCTTGCACAATATGCATTCCAAAATTCCCCACCTGGCTGTATTTATTTTCTCTTTTTTTTCCATTCAACATTTTATTAATATGAAATACAAAAAAGAAAAAAAAAGGAAAATAAGGGAGGAAAAAGGGAAAGCAAAAAGAAAAAGTGTTCACTTCCAAATCTTTTTGGTGCAGTACAATAGGATAATAACATCAAGCCTCGACTTTTTTATTTTTACATAATAATCCAAACTAGCCATTTCTATAACAACAAACCTGTCTAATCAGCAACACCCAAAATCAAAGCTTCATTTTTTCCCCTGCCTCAAACACAAAGTCCAGTATTCATTTCCAAGCAGAAACAAAAATAGTTGTATTATTTTTTCTTTAATCAGAGCAGTCAATTTGGCCATACCTGCTAACGCAGTTAACTTTTGCACCCATTCGTCCATGGTGGGAATCAAAATATCCTTCCATTTTTGTACATAAAGTAATCAACATATATAACATCAAAGTAACCTTCTCCCCTCCCCAAAATACTCATTTGGATGTATTTTAAGTGCCTTGGTATCTCCCAGCCCAAGCCAACATCGTCAAGAGTTATCCTTGCTAGAGTTTGGGAGTTATTAAAACCCACCCATTTGGAGTATAGTAGGTTTGAAAGATTTTCATAAATGGAGCTCTGTTCCTAACTAAAAGATCTCCATGATGTTAAGGTAATGAAGATTTAATAGATGTACATAGGCTGTAAGCCAAGATGAACTGAGGATGAGTCAGCAGAGTACTGCTGCTTTAAGAATCTGTCTATATAAGGGAGGCCATGTGAGGGTGTCTCTCTCTCTCTCCTTGTGTTCTATCTCCGTTGTAGTTCTCTGTGTAGAATTGAAGATTGATTGATTGCCTAGTATTTGCCTGGTATATGTACAGTATGTATATAGTAGTCTTGTACATAAACCACTGTTAAAAAACAAAGCCTCTGTAGATTTTCCAAGTGTTTTATTAGGTAAGTTATTCTGAACTGATATGTGCATCAAAACAAGTGATTTATGTATTTAATTTTTACAGGGCTTTAAAACAAAAAACTTGTGTTACCTAATGGACTCTATGACATTTTCATTTGTTGCTACTGCAGTTAAATTAAAACTTACCAAAATTGACAGAATTGTCCATCCATTTTGAATACTGGTCTCTTAAAATTGGGGATCAATCATTTTTACAGTTAACATCACTTTCAATGTTTCTGAATTCTTTTCCCTGCTGGGGACTATGGTGGCTCAAAATATAAATATATTTTCTGAACTAACAGATAGTGTATTTCTTAATTGCTTGTTCTTTAGATTGTATGATACTAAGAAAAAATGACAAGGGAGCTACAGGATGAAGACAGGGCCAGAAAGGAACTGACCAAGTTTTTTTTTTTTTTTTTTTAAAAGTTCTAGCTAGCCGAATAAATATTTTCTGGAATCTCACTGCTAGACAGCAAATCAAAGTGTGCAACCTTGCATGTTCTCTTTAACCTTGGCAATTTCTCCACTTGAATTTTGCAAGTTTTTGTTTTTTCCAATATTGTCCAGCTCACCTGAATGTATAATCAAGTTAAATTTTTGCTTACGGTCAATGACCAGATGCAGCTAACAATATTGCAAGGGGTCGGTGAGAAGGGAATGAGTTAAAGATAGCTGGAGAATTTAAACTAACATAAGGTGAAACAAAAGGATTTTTAGAAAGAAAAGAAAAGAGGCAGTAAGGAGGGAGGGAGGGAGGGAGAAAGGAAAGAAAGAGAAGGAAAGAGAGAGAGAGAAGGAAGGAAGGAAAGAGAAAGAGAGAAGGAAGGAAGTAAAGAAAGAAAGAAAAAAGTGAGGGAGGGGGAAAGGAAAGAAAGAAAGAAAAGAGAAAGAAAAAGAAAGAAAGAAAGAAAGAAAGAAAGAAAGAAAGAAAGAAAGAAA
>NW_020769332.1:5090400-5105217 GCF_900518735.1 Pseudonaja textilis | reverse complement strand
AAGGAAGGAAGGAAGGAAGGAAGGAAGGAAGGAAGGAAGGAAGGAAGGGGAAAAGAGCAATAGTCAACACTAATAAGTATTGGAAACTTGTTTTCAGATGACTTCTACTGACACAGTCACATTTCCACAAGGTGTTCCCCTGGTGTGAATTCCAGAAAGTTGATGGAAATATTCATCCATATTTTGGATGAATTCATATGTTTTAATTAGACTGCAGGGGTGTCAAACTGGTGGACCATGGGATGGATGTGCCATGTGCAAGCCAGACCCACCCCAGCTCCATGAAGGGGAGAAACATTGTGAAATGTCACATGACAGCAATGTGACCCGACGAGTTTGACACCCATGAGCTAGAGGCTAAAACATATGAAGAACAGTTGCAGGAATTATGTATATCTAGTCCAGTGAGAAGAAGGATTAGGGGTGACATGATATTGAAGGGCTACCACAAAGATGAGGGGTCAACCTATTTTTCAAAGCCCCAGAAGGCAAGAGAGGAAACAAATAGATGGAAACTAATCAAGGAGAGAAGCAACCTAGAACTAGGGAGGAATTTCCGGACAGTGAGAACAATCAACCAGTGGAAGGGCTTGTCTTCCAAAGTTGTGGGTGTTTCATCACTGGACAGTTTTTTTAGAAGAGATTGGGTTCTCCTTCTGGGATGGAGGTTGGAGTGGAGGACCTCTGATGTCACTTCCAATTCTATCATTTTTTTTTTTGTTATACTGTTATTCTTTCTATGACCACTTGAATCCATACCATGGACAATGGTTTGGAGTAGAAGACCCCCAAGGTCCCTTCTAACCCTATTATTCTATGATCTATGTTCTATTTGGGATTTTTTCAAGTATTTAGATTTATCATTGAACAATATTGCTGGAAATCCTGTACTACTGAAGAAACCCTGAAGAAGAAGAATAGCATACAACATTTCTGTTTAAATGGCATTTACAATACATGCTGGTGCTATCAGATGTGAGCTTTGGGTTAAATGTCTGGTGATGCATTTAACAGAATGAGCAGGAATAACCCCAACCCAGTAGAGCTGTTTTTTGTTTAAAACGTGTGAAATAATATTTGTAGGTTTGTTGCATTTCTACCTTCTTTTCCTCCAAGAGCTGCAGGAATCTATATTCCTCCAATTATGTTACTTCTGTTTGCTAACCTGGTTAGAGCTGTCTGCTTACAAAATTGAAGGCCTGGATTCAGCCAAGACACCCCTCAAGGCCCAAATAAGCAATTGCTGTAATGTTCTAAGACCATGAGTGAGTCAGCCCCAAGTTGGCTTAAAGTCATTTGGTGAATGTCATGGTTGAAATACGGTTTGGCAACTAGGACTTCCCAGGACAATGAATTTGCTGTGTTGAGCTCTATCATTGCTGAGTACCTAAAGATGAAAGGGTTATTTTCTTTGGAAACAATATGGAAATGCTTTGTTATTGCTGACTTCTGGTTTTCTTTCATTTGGTTTTAAATTTCTCTGCTTAGTTTAAATCTTTGAGATTATCTGGTGAGCTTCCAACAAAGTGCTACCCACATTCAATTTTGTCTAGATTTCTCAAGTTTTCTGAAGTCACTTAATGCCACCACTTGCTCAGCTCAGTTTCCCTGATTAGATTATCCCTTTATTGGAAAACTACGGACTCTAAAATTAACCGGAGCATTTTGTTGGGGGCAATGTGCTGACTCTGTAAACTCCTTAGAGAGGGCTATAAAGCATTGTGAAGCAGTATATAAATCTATATAAAGCACTATTGCTCTTTTCCCCTTCCTTCCTTCCTTCCTTCCTTCCTTCCTTCCTTCCTTCCTCCCTCCCTCCCTCCCTCCCTCCCTTGGTGTGCAATAGTTTGAATGCAGTAGGGCAGACTACTTCTGCTGACTGCCGGCTGCCTGCAATTTGGCAGTTCGAATCTCACCAGATTCAAGGTTGACTCAGCCTTCCATCCTTCTGAGGTGAGTAAATGAGGACCCAGATTGTTGGAAGCAACATGCTGATTCTTTAAACTGCTTAGAGCGGGGCTGTAAAGCACTGTGAAGCGGTATAGAAGTCTAAGTGCTATTGCTATTATAAAATATTTCTCTGTACTATATTATAATATATATGTGCAGACACAAAGACACACCCAGAAATGTGAAATAAAGCTATGTAACCAGCATTTTAATCTTGAAAAAGAGTATCTGTGTTTCTCTTGAAAATTGGCAATGAGAGTCAGAAGTAAAAGGTGGAATAAAGCTTCAAAACGCTGGATAATATCTTTACGCTCAAGGTCATTTAAACTCGGTTAGCCTGCAGTTCCTTATACAACTGGCAGATGAAACTTGGTGCCTCTGTATGGGTGCTTTATGTGCTTTTTAAAGTCATACAAATAAATCAAATGGGGAGAAATCCAGATTGAGTGTCTGAGTGCAAATTACCTTGCTTTTAGGATGGAAATGACTTTGGCTGCTTTATAAAGTTGCAACTGCAAATTTAGCTGCTTGTTGTGGGTAAGCAGATTTAATTTGCAAATCAATCCTTTAGTTACAGCCTTACCACCAAATGACCAGCTATTGATATTCAAGGGCTGTTTTACATTCTGAGCATGGCTGCATTTTATTTGTAAGCCAAATCGTGTTTGCCAGGTCTCTGGTTTGCATTCTGCTGGTCTAGAGGAGAGCCTAGGTTTCTTAAATTAAAAAAAAAAAAAGAAAGGAAAGGAAAGGAAAGATAGAAAGAAAGAAAAAAACATCCACCGTAAAGTTTCCTTGTAGATATTTTGCTACTCCCTAAACCCAAGATGGAAGCCGGTTGTGATAAAATATGACCCTGTGGTGTTCAGCAGTTAACTAGTTTACACACGTTAAGCAGCCTCTTTGATTTCATCTGTTCTGATTCATCAGACAGATGCTCACAACCAAGGGGATTTTCATTAGGCATATACTGCAATATCTACTCAATGAAGTGAAAAAGCAGATCGGTAATTTACCAGTAAGTAAATTGGTACCTAGGAATTACTTATTATAGGATGGAGTCCAAATGGGAGGGAGGGAGGGAGAAAGGCACAGCCGTAATCTTGAGTCACCTCCAGTCACCTGCAACAAAAAGAATTCTATATGATCAAGGGTCTGCATTCACCCTGAATAATAACAGCCACTTACCGATGGGTAAAAATCCATGTGATCCATTGTAGAAAGGCTCCTTAACCTAAAATAGCTACTTATCCAGAGGTGGTATTCAGCAGGTTCTGACCAGTTCTGGAGAACCAGTAGCAGAAATTTTGAGTAATTCAAATAACCAACAAATACCATCTCTGACTGGCCTCAACCCCATCTATTCTCCACCTCCCATTGAGTCCCAGCTGATCGGCTGGGTCTCCTTTGGTTGCCCCGCACAGGAGAACGGAGCTGGAAAGCAGGTTAGTGGGGTGGGGAGGGAATGGGAATTTTGCAGTATCCTTCCCCTGCCATGCCCACCTAGCCACACCACGCCCACCAAGCCACGCCATGACATGCCTACCAAGCCACATCCACAGAACCGGTAGTAAAAAAAAAAAATGAATCCCACCATTGTAATTTTCTGTATAAAAAAGGACCACATTGAAAAAGGGCAAATGCAGGAGCAAGAATGGGCAACCAACCAGTACATGTTCAGAGCATCTAAGATGTAGTATCTCCTAAGTTCTAATATTTGTTTACCTACTCATTTTTTTTTAATGTGCAGGATGAAGAAACGTTGTTAACTATATAATAAATTAAAACAGGGGTGTCAAACTCAAGGCCCACCTGCCGAATCCAGCCAGTGGGGTGCTTAGATCTGGCCTGCAGGGCCATCCTGGAAACAGCGAAGGACTGGCCCACGGTGCCTCTGCCCGTGAAAACAGAGAGTGAGAACATCAGCAGCTGTCTGGGGGGGAGGAGATGAGCACAGCTGGGCACCCCCTCAGGGAAGTGGGACCGGGCTATAGGGTCCCAGTGCCCTGGACACTTGAGGGCTGGGATGGGAGCTATCCCTCCACTGCCTAGGGCTCTGGACAGCCTGTGCTGCCATCCAGGGGTCCTCTGCATGGCACAAGGGGGATGACAATGCTCCTCCAGAGGACAAGAGTTTGGTGTTCTACCTGGTCTCGCCTTCCTCTGCTGAACAATAGATTCCCCCTAGCCCTGCCTGGGCCACCACATGTGGCCCCCAACACAAGTGATGTTGAGCTGGCCAAGCTCGCCCCAGCAACACCCACCCCAGCCACGCCCATCCCGGCCACACCCACTCAGACCCCTGAGGTCAAACACAACCCTGATATGGCCCTCAATGGAATCGAATTTTACACCCCGGAATTAGGACATCAGAAGAGAGTTGTTTCAAATGTCCAGAATCAATCCTAGGCGGTAACTAAGCTATAAACATCTCAACAGCTCTTAGAGGTACAAGGCTGGCTTCCTTGCTGCTCTCTAATGGTCACTTGGATTTTTTGCAGGCCAGATCAGATTATTATAATATTATAATTAATAGCATTACTTACTAGCTGGATACCCGTGCTTCACTACAAAACTATGTGATTGGGCTTAATTTGGGGGGAGAAAAATAAGGGGAAAAAAAATCTGCCTCTGCCTACCAACATACATCGGTATTCATCTGGCTAGCATTCTGTCAGTGTGAGAGAGAGTTCAGGGCTGTTTGGAAACTGAAACATTATTTGCTGTGTGAGCAAGAAGGAACCTGGGCGTGGCTTAGCTCAACTGTTTTGTACTAAAGCTGCTTGGTGCTATGAAAGTGAAAGTGAAACTCCTCCTCTGCTTGGGTTTTGCCTTTGGAACAGATTTCTTTTCAGGTGGGGAGGGGGAATAGAACTCCTTAACATCAGAGCGTGTTAATAATAATAATATCTGAAATACTAATGCTCTGATGGTCATTTCGAAAAATCCTTTGTTAGCAAGCACCTAGAAGCCAAGAGGAACATACGTGCCAAGTTTCAAGTTTGCAGGCTTTATGGTTCTGGAGATTTTGTGATGATACATGAGTGGCATTTCACTTTTATATATATACGTACAGTAGATTACCCTTCACTACCTAAAGCTCGTCCTGGTTAGTACTAAGAGGAGGTTCATCTATAGCCCATTTTGAGGGACAGTTCCTAAATAACAGGAAAGGCTGGTGAATTAGCATGCGTGCATGTTAATCCTCGGTTTACAAATACTCGTAGAGTGACCATTTAATAGCACTGAAAAAAGTCATGACCCTTGTTTATGACCATCGCAACATCCCCCACAATCAAAATTCAGAAGCTTGGCAACCAGCAGGTATTTGTGACAACATGATCACAAATTGATCATATTGATCAGGGCCACATGATTGATATTTGTGATCTTCCCAGCTGAAAGTCAACAGGGGACTCCGGATTCACTTAACCAATTGTATGGATCACTTAACTTTAATGCTTTAATTCGCTTAACAACTGTGGCCAAAAGGTCACTAAAAGTGGGTGTGACTCACTTGACAATGGCTTTGCTTGACACTAGGAAATTCTAGCCTCCACTGTGGTCATAAATCAAGGACTATTTGTCCTTGATTGGTCGTAAATCAAGGACTCCATAGCTTGTATTAGGAAAACAGACATTAATAATTTAGTCAGAATATCAGTGTCAGGATATTTCATGAAAGTCATTGCTGTTTTGCAAAAACTCCGAATATAAGCTTCAATATGAGTCTAGCTTTCTTTTACTCATTCATCTGGTTCTTTACACACCTGCACATGTTTCGTCAGTGTGTGTGTTTGTGTGTGTGTGTAGGTAGGTAGGTAGGTAGGTAGGTAGGTAGATAGATAGATAGACAGACAGACAGACAGACAGACAGACAGACAGACGTATGGACTTCAGCATGGACCATATCTTGGTTGATTTTATTTCTGAGGTGGATTCTGGGTTATAGATAATAGGTAGATGACTGATGATTGATGAGAGAGGGAGAGGGAGAGAGGGAGGAAGAGAGAGGGGGAGAGAGAGAGAGAGCAGACTGAATCTTAATGGTACTGGTATTATATTTTAACATTTGTGCTAGCACCTTAAACCCTAGTTATTCTTATAATATATAGGTTAAACTATCAGCACAATGAATGGCTTTAATTTTCCTATTGAAAGTATATTGGACCAATCAATTATTGAAATAAAGGAATGACTGCCATTCAAGGTTACTCCAATATAACTTAAAATATTCTGGTGGGGGAGAGAGAGAGAAAGAAACAAATTCTACCTAAAAAGTACCATTTCAGCTTCTGCCCTTTTTAAAGACCTGTGTATTCATTGTTTTTTTTTTCTTTCAAGTTATGAAGTGGATATTTTACTAGGGAAAAAGCAAATTCGAGGAATATTCTCTCTCTCTCTCTCTCTCTCTCTCTCTCCCTCTCTCTTTCTCTCTCTCTCCCTCCCTTCCTCCCTCACCTTTCAGCCATATCTATATGCAGAGTTTGCTATTGGCTACAAAATTAATAAAAGAAAGGAAGGAAGGAGAGAGAAAAGAAAAACAGATTGAAAGTGGCTTTATGTTAGCTTTCCAAACCTTGAGGCTCTAATAAGTTTGTTTTTAATCACAGGATCTGGGCCACAATAATTCTGACAGGTAATTTCCTTCATGAGTTGACAGAGATTTATTACAGGGGGTGCCACAAGATCCAATCCTTTTGTCTGCCAGCAATAAGGCTAGATTAGGACTATCTTCCCTCCAAGTGCCTGAATTGATACTATTTCCCGAAATAATTTCCTTGATAATACGAGTAGTCCTCCATGAGAACAGAAAAATCAAAAGCTGGATAGAAGGTTGCAGGCTGGAAGGAAAGGGTGATTAAAAACCCTGTAAGATTTTAATCCTCTTGGAAACATCAAGAATTGCAGTGTATGCAATCATTAAAGCATGTTATAATCTCTCTAGTAAGAACAGAAAAGTGACCTAAGGCTGAATTATTAGCAAAGAAGGAAGAATCTCACCTGGGGAGAACATTGTAAGGGAAGCTGAAAGACAACATAAGACCCAAGAGTATTTTCAAAGCCAGTCTCTAATTGCTTTAGTTTTGGAACTTAGTTTTAGCTAACGCTAAACTCAAAATCTCATTTATAAGTGGGACTTTTTGGGAGGGTATGGGGAGAGTGAAGAAACTTTGAAGGTATCCAAAATTACTTTGGTAAAATTGGTCACATTGTCAAAGTGGAACAGGATATATACTCTGGAACCTTTGGTTAATTTTAAACCATCTTGAAAAACGGCTTTGTTCAGAAAAAGAAATCTATTCTCCAGAGGATTCAGTTCTACTTATGTAATAACTGGGACTTCTTTACTTAAAATATGGGAGATGACTAAAGTCCTGAGTTGAATATTTCCCTCCCTATATTTTTCTATCCAGCGAATGGGTGCCATCTTTTTCTGGTTTGTATGTTTGATTGTTTATTATATTATGAACCTTCCAGAACTGATCTGGAGCTGGCAGCACCAATACAGAATTAAATAAATAAAGTACAGTTTTGAAATAATGTCATCATAATATAAAAAAAATGATGTACAGACTTTGGAAAGAATGCAGAAAAACCAACAAAGTTGATCAGGGAGCTTGAGGCAAAAACATATGAAGAATGTTGATAGGAAATGGGTTTGTCTAGTCTAGTGAAAGGAAGGACTAAGTAATGTTCCAATATTTAAGGACCTGCCCCCCAAAAGAGGGGGGTCAACCTATTCCCCAAAGCAACTGAAGGCAAGACAAGAAGCAATGGGTGGAAGCCAATCAAGAAGCAAAGCCACCTAGAATTAAGGAGCAATTTGCCTTCAGAAATTGTGGGTGCTCCATCACTGGAAGTTTTTAAGAAGAGATTGGACAGCTACTTGTCTGATATGCTATATAGTCTTCTGCTTGAGTAAGGGGTTGAATTAGAAGACCTCCAAAGTCCCTTCTAACTCTGCTATTCTGTTACTTGGTTTTGAAAAATGAATCAATTTTATAATTCCAATACATTTTCCAATACAAATCCCATCTCCACCCCATCAATGCAATGTTGTTGTGTTGTTTTAAAATCTGCTTTAATATTAATTTTAATGTTTTAAACTTTTAATGCCCGGTGTTTTAATGTTTGATCCTGTAATTGTTTTATTCTGTTATTTATGATAGTGTAAACATGGTAGTGAAACGGATAGCAAACAAACTTAATAAATAAATGAATAAAATGATAAACTTGGAAAGCCAGGGTTTGGTGAGATAGGTTTGAGACAGATGCTTAAAGGACCCTGGGGCCATGTGACACCAGGAACTTGCCATTCCTGTCCCCCATCCCATAATTTTAGTCCACTGAAGACAAACATACACAGTAACACATTGTGATGAATTATTGGACCACAGTAATTGTAAAAATTTACTCTTCAGCTGTAATACCTCTTTTAATGGAGTGATCAAACTGGAATGGAAAGAAGTAGTGACACTGATTGTGTACATAATATTGCATATAATTTTCTAAGCTTGACATTTATCACTACAGAAGCGTGGTATTTTACATATCATTTTCAAATTGTATCACATTTAAATTTAATAAGCAAGTAGATTAGTTTTGCTTTAAAGCCAGACATATTATTACCACATGTAGTTCCACAGACTGAATAGGCTTCCATGTTAAGCTGAGCATGTATCTTGCATTATGATTATATGCACAATGATATGAAATCACAGCTACCAGTTCTTTTGCTGATATTGGCCTTCATGTGCCTCAAAATTCTTCTCAAGATCCTAGGATGTCATAATGTAGCAGCAGAGAATATGTGGAATAACATCAGTGTTATTCTGAAATTTTGTCCATGTGCAGATTTTCTAAGTTAAGTGCTATCCAAGATTCCAAGACCAACAAAGATGATTACGGAGCTGGAGGCTAAAATATACAATGAATGATTTCAGGAACTGGGTATGTCTAGTTTAACAAATAGAAGGATTGGGGGGCGGGGGACACATGATAGCAGCCTTCCAGAACTTGAGGGGCTGTCACAGAGAAGAGGAGTCAACCTATTCTCCAAATCACTTGAGGGTAGGACAAGAAGCAAGAGGTGGAAGGTTATTAAAGAGAGATCTAGAACTAAGGAGAAATTTCCCAACAGTGAGAACAAATTATCAGTGGAATGGCTTGCTTCCAGAAATTGTGGATGCTCCATCACTGGAGTTTTTAAAGAAGAGATTAGACAGCCATTTGTGCAGAATGTCATACAGTATTGTTGGAAAAAAAAATCCAGGTCCAGTTCCAAGCCAGGAAAAAGGCACAGGAAACAAAATGGAGGCTGATTGGAAAGAAAGTTTCTTGATGAACAGAATCACAGTGTGCAGTTCTGGGACGGCTGACAAAATGGAGTTGAGAGTGGGTGGGTTTTATAACTTTTGGATCTCTATGGGGTCGTGTAGGGGTCATGGCTGGCTCTATAGGCAAAAGGGAAAATACAAATCCTAGGTGTTTGTCCGAGTTAATCTTGTCAACCTTTGGCTTCTTGTTTATGTGAAGTTTCTGTCTGATCCAGTCTTTCTGAATGGCTCACCAAATCTGCATTTCTAAAAGCTGGCCTCCTCAGTTTTTGCTTGGGGCAGGGAGACCGGGGCTAGTTTCTGTCTCCCTTAAGATTTAAGATTTTTTTCCCCATTTCTCCTTTAGGGGGAATATCTCTCCTGCCTTTTTAATATTCCCCAAAATATTTCATTCTCTAGGAGGGTTGGCTTTCTACAGTATCCTGCTTGAGCAGAGCTTTGGACTAAAACATCTTCAACAGATTATTTCAACTTTATTATTCTGTATTTTATATTTTTTTGGTGTGGCATTCAGTGTGCTGATAACTACTGGGAACTCCAGAGACAATTTTTGTCATAATCTTTCAGCTACAATTTTCAGATATTGATAATTTGCAATCTTCTCCAATGCTTTATCTTCTATTCTACCATGTCTATGTCAACATCATCTTCTTTTCAACCACAATTAAATCTGTTATGTTATCAGTTTGAATTTGGAAATCCTCACAATATTTTAATCTGCTCATGTTCAACTACTTATTCAACTTTATGGTGCTATCAATGTTTCATTACTGGCACATGACAGATTATTTTTGAGACGTTCCAGTGAATCATTTTGGTGACTATGTTATGTCATTGTTTGTAATCAGTATGTGTTCTTCTTGCATGAGCTGAATATATTATCTAATACATTATTATGGTCTGTTGCACAGTCAGCCTGATGTTCAAACTGGATTTGGCCTTTTTGTCTGCCTATCGAAGTCTTCCCAAGGATCTGGGAGAAGCAGATGTGAATGGTTGGATAGGCAGATGTGGATGTTGGATGGTATCTAATGTATTATTAGAGCTCATCACACAGTCAGTCTGATGTTCAGACTGGATTGGTATTTTTGGTACACATATCAAGTCCTTCCTAAGGTCCTGAGATATGTAGATATGCATGTTTGTTGGTGTTAAAGGTCTCATCACAGGATGTAAGGTATTTCAAATCAAGCTGCCCTTTGCAGTTGACTAGTGATGCTTATGTCAATGTCGATGGTATTCAAGTGGTGATCTAGATGTTTGGAGATTGCACCCAAGGGACCTATTACTACTGGTACTATCATTATTTTCTTTTAATTATTATTAGTTACATAATGCAGTGTGGTTGAACACAGACTGGCTTTTGTTGCAATATGAATAAAGATATTTCAATGGCATCTATGATGATGGAAATAATTTAGTGTGCTAACTACATCTCTTCCAAGGAGCCTTAAAAAAGTTTCAGAAATATATGCTAATGTTTGCAGTTTTTTTTTCTAGAGCTAAATCCATTGAGATATGATAGAAAGAGAAAATGGGGTTATTGTTTGATGTGAGTGTGTTTTAATGCATCATTTTTTTCAAATGTTTTACATTTAATTTAAGGGGATCTTGTAAGGAAATAGTTTCCGGGTCAACTATGGTGAGCACTAATCTCCTTTAACAATCCATAATCTTAGTCTTTTGTATTTTCTTCTTCCTGTATAAAAATGGATCTATTAAGGCTTGGGGCCATATAAATGCATTCCATTTTAATGTTTGAATTAATGAGGAATTTTTCTGATCTAGCTACTTTGATTCAACATCATTTAATCTATCCTTTATGCATAACACTTTTCATGTTTTCTTAATCGGCTTTTTACACTTTTCTAATGTACTAATTATTTAATATAAATCCCACCATTTTATTGTTTAATATAGTGCCCCAATGTAGATTTTTAAGCATACACTTTTATATGGACATTTCTGATTTGTGCATTCTTTTATACTAACCGTGCTGCTTTGAAACTCATCCAATTTGGTATTCAAAACATTTCAACATGAAAATTTTGTTCCAGTACTCGTTGTTTGTTCGGTATCAATGCTTATTTAGCTGCTTTGTGACTTGCTACATTATCTCTTATGGGAAAAATGTGTTTGGTACTCATCAATTTTTCGTATTCATTGTGCTTCACAGAACCAATTAACGATGAGTACCAAGATACCACTGTAATTTCATATATACATTATGTCTTATCTGTATTTTTCACCAGAATATATCAGATTTTTGAGGACTCTGTTCTGGCATTTAAATATCACATTGACTCACCTCTATATAAATCAATTCTAGATCTTGTTTCTACCCCTACCTTTAAAACACCCCACCTCTAATATTTTTTTTTTCTTCCATGAATATTAGAATTATTGAAATTTTATTTTATTATGACTTTATTTTATATGTTGACTCTGTAATCCGCTTAGAAAGGGCTGTAAAACACTGTAAAGCAGTATATAAGTCTAAGTGGTACTGCTATTATTCTTTGGTGTAGACAATGAGTCAGCCAGGGAGAGTGCCAAGAACAACTCAGATCCAAGAAGAATGCCTTTGTGGTGGAAGATCACTTGGAGAACCAAGCCATAGGTTGGATAAACTCAGAGCTGTTCTCGTTCTGTGTCTAAAATAAAGGATATTTCTTTACTCCACTTTAAGTTTCTAAAGGTGTCCCTCATTATAATTTCTGCAGCAATATTATTTATTTATTTGTTGGATTTGTCAATCACTTACAAGATAATAGGAATAAGTATAAACATAGTTATGAATACATGAATTGGATACATATAAGAAAAATAAAAAAAGCAATAGGACAGGGACGGTAGATACGTTGGTGCACTTATGCACGCCCACTATGTTGCCAGCTTGCTGGACCTATCACAACTTCTCCAGAGCCCCTTTAGATAGGCCACTTCAGGATGACCCAGGATGGCCTTCATGGGTGCTGTAACAGTCCTGTGGCACATATCATACTTTGTCCACTCTTAGCAAACCCTTACTTTGCCCTATTATCACCTCTCACGGCATGGATGGCAATATCAAATAAGAATGGTTGAAGCCACCAGAAGTACAAGAACCAGAACTTTGTATTATGTCCCTTGACACCCAAAGCAGTAAAAGAGGAAGTAAAGAAGAAGAAATTTTGGATTGGTTTCAGGATTTGGTAGAAGGAAGTTGATGGACTTCTGGGTGTGAAAACAATCTTAGAAAGGATATTGGCTTTTTGATCAAATGAAAGGCCACTAATTTAATATTAATTGACTTTTACAACAACCGTGCTTCAAAACAGCAATGATATTTTAGTTCATGGTGCGGTGTGGACCCAGCCAACATCTTGTTAATGACTCTTGATTGTGTTTGTTTGTTTGTTTGTTCTTGTTCCTCTGGCTTTGGCTCATGGATTGACCTTGGACTCTGTTTTTGGATCCTGCCCTTCTCTCTTGCTTAACCACCTGCTTGAACCTTCTGTATGAGCCTTGGGCTGTTTATTGATTCTGCATTCCTGGACTTGTTCCTGGTTAGCTTGGCAGCTACCTACTAAGCATAACAGACTGTTAGGTAGAGGTACGTGTAATGAACGAAAGCCACCAGAGATGTCCAGATGGAGAAGGTTGTTCCAGGGGTTCTTCAAAAGTTAACTATGAGTAACTTTGTTAAAGAGCTATAGAACTTGACTGTAGTCTCTCTCTCTCTCTCTCTCTCTCTCTCTCTCTCTATATATATATATATATATATATGTATGTATGTATGTATGTATGTATGTATGTATGTATGTATGTGTATAGGAGAAGTCCCTGCAGTGTTTTTGGCAAGGTTTTTCAGAAATAGTTTGCCATTGCCTCCTTCCTAGGGCTGAAAGAAAGTGACTGGCCCAATATCACTCAGCTGGCTTCATGCCTAAGGCATTCATGGTCTCCTAGTTCAAATCTGATTCCTACAGTGATTAATTTAACCATGGATTATTCCATTAGCCCAATTTTTTTAGGGTTATCCAACATAATAAACCACTGGCTCACTACTTGGGCTCAACTGACACAATAAGCTACTCTAAAATACAGTTAGAGCTTCATGCCATTCTCTGTGCTGACACTGGCAACTCAAACGAAACAGCTGTAGGGTAGTTTTAAAGGACAAGGTTTGGGTACATGTGTGTATGTTTTAATCTTAATTATTGCTATAATTCTGAGCCAGATGAGCTGTACTGAACAGGTGGCAGCATGAAAACAGAGACACACAAACTCATAGACTAGCCAATTTAAAACTAGAGAACAAAAATTGGCAACACATGGTATGGAAGTGCTATTCTATTCTATTCCCGGGAGTGTGTCTCTGACTACTACACAATTTTTTTTACACCTTTCTTAAATTATTTCTTATTTCTACTATCACCCTTCCTTCCTTCCTTCCTTCCTTCCTTCCTTCCTTCCTTCCTTCCTTCTTTCTTTCTTTCTTTCTTTCTTTCTTTCTTTCTTTCTTTCTTTCTTTCTTTCTTTTGTCACTTGTGCTTCTGGCTTTGGGTGATAGGACATAAAATCCAGCATCTCGGTTGTATAGCAGTATATCATTCCTTGAGTTTGTTCCTCCCATTTTCCCTATGGAACTGAATTTTCTCTCGCTGGCCAAATGAAAAGCAAGGATAATGTCTGACCCATTTTTTTTTTCTCCAGCAAGGTTGTTGACTGCACAGAGAAATGATAGTTAATGACGTTGGGAACAAAGCACTATAAAAGTGATTCTGGGTCTGGCGGTTTATGGCTGTGCTTCTTAAAATTTACCTCTGTGTTGAGGGGAACATTTACAAAGATAAGAGCTTAATCCAGACATCTACAATGATGATTCTCTCCAACAGGATAATAAATTTGCTGAAGTACCCTTTTATCTTTAATAATTCAGGATTCACTGAGTGTTTAAAGGTTTGCATCTTTCCTCTTTTAAGAAATCTGAGGGTAATGTGTTAAAAGAAAGCAAGAAATGTATCTCAACTATTTCTATGTACTTATCTCAGTCTGAGAGATAGATAGATAGATAGATAGATAGATAGATAGATAGATAGATAGATAGATAGATAGATAGATAGATTGATTCAGCAGGTTCTGACCAGTTCTGGAAAACCAGTAGCGGAAATTTTGAGTAGTTTGGAGAATCAGCAAATCCCACCTCTGACTGGCCCAACCCCATCTAGTTTCTGCCTCCCATTGAGTCCCAGCTGATTGGCTGGGTCTTCTTTTGTTGCCCTGCACAGGAGAATGGAGCTGGAAAGCAGGTTAGAGGGGTGGAGAGAGAATGGGGATTTTACAATATCCTTCCCCTGTAGTGGAGAGGGAATGGAGATTTTGCAGTATCCTTCCCCTGCCATGGCCATCAAGCCATGCCCACAGAACCAGTAGTAAAAAAATTTGAATCCCACCAATAGATAGATAGAAAAATAGATAGATAGAAAACAAATAGATAGATAGATAGATAGATAGATAGATAGATAGATAGATAGATAGATAG
>NW_020769332.1:5038071-5084123 GCF_900518735.1 Pseudonaja textilis | reverse complement strand
TAGAATAGAATAGAATAGAATAGAATAGAATAGAATAGAATAGAATACTTTATTGGCCAAGTGATTGGACACACAAGGAATTGTCTTTGGTGCATAAGCTCTCATGTACATAAAAGAAAAGATGCATTCATCAAGAGTCAAGAATCATCAGGTAGAACACTTAATAATAGTCATAGGTTATAATAAGCAATCAAATCATACTAGGAACAGTCAATAAATCATAAGGATACAAGTGACAAAGTTACAGTCCTACAGTCACAAGTGGGAGGGGATGGGTGATAAGGAGTTAGAGGTTAGGGTTAGGGTTAGTATCATGCCCGCTACTATGGTTTCAGATCATTATCAAGCAACTACTGTGGTTTATGCCATTGTTGATGTTGAAAAGATAACCAGGGTTAGGTTTGATTAGTCACTGGATACAGACCATCATTAAACCCAAGATCTGAAACCTGGACCGAGCATCCAAAAAGAAGCTAGCATTAATGGCTTCATTGATGAGTTTCAGTGTTTTGTACTCAGAGAAATGTATGAACCATCTTTGATTTGGTTGCATTCTTCAGAAGAAAAAAACGGCATAACAATATTATGTTGATTATTTTTCCCCAGGTGAACTTGGCTGAAGTAATTTATGGCAAAGATTGCAAAGTATTTTTAACTGCTCCATCAGAATGTTTCCAGTAAATATTCCTACTATCACAGTACTTTAGCATGTTCAGTGCAATTTGTGGTGGAATTTAATGAACATGCATTCACACACTCACACACAACACAGACACACACACCAGATTTAGAGGCTTTGCAGAAGACAAGAAAGATCGCTGGTGTCTATTTTTTCAAAACAAAACAAGAAGCTTAAAGATGAGTAATGTCACCACAAAAGAAAGGATGTTTTTTTAAATTCACTGTGATGTTTTTGTGCAGAGGTTTTGCGCAAACCTTCTACAGTTGTGTGCCAATTACTAGAGATGTAAGCATTCAAAGGATAATCTTTTCCCAAACTTTCAAAATGTTTACAGCATTGAGTATCTATCCTGCAATTGTTAGTTTTCTTCATAGTCTCCATTCAGAGACGGTGTATTAATCCTGCTTAGCTTTTCAATATCCATCAAGAACATAAATGTCAGCCAAAAAACAGGGTAGAATAATCCAGCCAGAATTTGCTTCCAATAAAGGAAAGTGTGAGTGTTTGTAGCTTGGGGTTGAAATGAGGGGTCCTTAATGCTCTCTGAGCTTAGTTGTTTCCTTGTAGGTGTTTCATTACCCAAACTAGGTGACATCATCAGTGCTGGTAAAGTGTGGGATTTGCTCTCAATTTATATTCTAATGGCTTGCCCGAGTTGAAATAACCACATACTTTCATAAGAGTTTGGTTCTTTATTTGATTCTATCCAATAGACAGAATGTTGCCAGTGTAAACCCTTACAAATCTCTCTCTAATTGGATATATCCTGGGAAATTCTAGGGAATGACTATCCTTATTCTCTTCCTCTGTCTCCGATCAATCTCTGGACTGTGTTGTCTCTTGTCTCAAATGTGTTGTCTCTTGTCTCAACACCTCCTTGGAATGTGTTCCCTTCTTCCTGGGAAACTGCCACTTCTCCATTGCCCATCACATCAATTCCCTTTCTGTAGGGGCCATTCCTCACGATAAATGACAGTAGGTGCAGCCTGTAAACTTGTTTGGTAAGTTCCCTCATCTGAATGAGGAGTTCCAGAATCTCACAGACAGACATAATGAAAATCAAAAGGTTGCATGGGAAATAAGTGTCTGGTGCAGTATTTCTCAACCTCAGCAAATTGAAGATGGGTGGACTTCAATTCCCAGAATTTCTCAGCCAGCATGGTCTACTTTCAGATTTACAGAGTTGGAATGGACTTGTAGTTCATCTAATCAAACCGCACGCTCAAGCAGTGCACGCTCAACCTACACCATTTCTGACAGAGGACAGTCCAGTCTCTTCTTGAAAGCCTCCGGTGATGAAGCTCCCACAACTTCCGAAGGCAGCTTGTGTTCCATTAGTTAATTGCTCTCCCTGTTGGAGAATTTCTCCTTATTTCCAGGTTGAATCTCCTTGATCAGTGAGATGATCCATGATTCCTTGTCTGGCCTTTGGATGCCTTGGAAAATAGCCTGACCCACTCCTCTCTGTGGCAACCCCTCAAATATTGGAAGACTGCTGTCATGTCTGGATGCAGTATTCTAGGTGTGGTCTTACTAAGACTTTATAGAGTGGTGCCGTGTTTCCTTGAAAATAAGACCCTATCTTATACATACATACATACATACATACATACATACATACATACATACATACATATCCACCAAAAAAGGCACCAGGTCTTATTTTCAGGGGATGTCATACACTGATTAACCTCACTTGCTGGTGCTGCTCCCTGGCCTCCTTTTGGCTATCAGAGGCCTTCAGGAACTTTTTCTTCTGTGGCCGCCAAGGCTTTCCTGAAGGCCTCTGCAGCAGATAACAGAGCTCAGGATCAATCCAGAGCTTTTTATCAGCTACAGAGGCCTTCAGGAAAGCCTTGCAGGCCTTGCCGGCTGCAGAAGAATTGGGCTGGCAAGGCAGGTGTCAGGGTATGTGAGGCCTGACTACAACGGTCCAAAGGTAAGTAGTAGGGCAGCTCCAACCCGCCCCCTCCATCCCCACTCTAGCTTAATTTTTACCCATCCATTCTGGAGTGGGAAGACCTTAATAAGGGCTTATTTTGGGGGTAGGTCTTATATTGGGTGCACATGTAAAAATCAAGCTAGGACTTACTTCCAGGGTAGGTCATATGTTTGGGGAAACAGGGTATTAGTACCTCCCTTGATCTTAATTGTATCTCTCTGTTAATGCAGCTTAGGATTGTTTGGGCTTTCTTGGCTGCCACCACACACTGCTGGCTCCTATTTAGCTGGTTGTCCACTAAGACTCCAAGATCCAAGCTTAGTATTTCAGGAACTCCAGAGCATGTTGTACACAAGGCTGCAGTCAAACATGGAGCCAGATTGGGTCTCTGCAGTGAAAGCAACTAGTGAGGAATCATCAAGATTCCAGAAGACAGGAGAGATAGATTAGAAGACAGCAGCTTGGAGTCCTGAAGGTCAGGTTCCTTTACTGGAAAAGAAAAAGAAAGGAATCATCCCTTCTCCTCCGTGTTTCCTTTCCCTTCCTGTGTTACCAATCAGGTTGCAACAAGTGTTGAGATTAAAGCCAGGAAGATCCAGCTAACCACTTCAGAAATCCTAGATGCTTTGACATTGGAGGTTTTTGAGAGGTGATTGGACAGCCATTTGCCTGAAATATTATAAACTCTCCTGTTTTAGCAGGAGGTTGGAGTAGAAGACTTACAAGGTCCCTTCCAACTCTTCTGTTCCATTCCTAGTACACCAGAAATCAAGTCCAGGTGTGGATATGAGTTTGTTTTCACCAGAAACAACTTTGCAGACAACCTGAAATGTAGAACAGCATCTAATCCCCCCCTCTTTTCCCCCCACTTCCCAATTCTGAAATTCCCCCTTCTCCAGTCAGTCTTATTCAAAAGCTTTGTTAATTGGCCACGGGGAAAAAAAATGGAAGTTTCATACATACTGACATAATTAATGAAGAGGCAGGCAGCATGTTCCCCCAATTAACACCACAGGGAAAAGGAAAATTGCCTTCCTTCTCACACATTGTGCCAGAGTTAAGGACTGTAACACACAGCAAATAAATAGATGTTTTTAATGAGCTGGAAGATTGAGTCGAAGAGCTCAGGAAGTGGGGTTGGTAAACACTGCCAACTGTTTAGACTGTTAAGAATAATTGATGAGGTTAGTTTGAGGTGGTGGGCGAGATGAATTGATGGAGGGGATTGTTGAAGACTATGGGGCACTTTTGCTGGTTTGTCACAACCGCCACTTGGGGATTATAGGAAGTCTTTTCCCCCCAATATGAACATACTAATCTGTAATTCAAGACAAAGAATTGGCCCCTTCGAATATTGACATTTCTAGATGTCTTCATCTATGTTCTTAGGTGTGATTGCAACAAACAAGGATTTTGAACAAGTGTATCTGTCAGACAGCTGTGATTGCCAAGTGGTATGGATGTAACTATGCAGTCTCATGCTAGGCTGTTGAAACTGATAGACATTTAGCTGCCTGGTCAAAGAAATGTTTCTTGAACATTCTGAAAAAGGCCTAAGATGAGTAAGAATGTTTCTTTGGAATCAGATTTGGATCTTAGCAACTGTTCATCTTACTACCCCAGTTCCATTATTTTTGGAATAGCTTTGGAAATCAGGGTCAGTAATTGAGGTTCCATGTATAGTGATAACCAGGTTCTTACCGGTAACCACATCAAGATTCAAACACTCAAAAACTTATTGAGAGGCAGTTGGGTGTAGTGGTTAGGCTGCTGGTCTGCAGACCAGGAGATGGTGAGTTCTACTCCTGCTTTAAGTATGAAACCCAACTAGGTCACTTTGGACCAATCAACTGCAGATGGTGAAGTAGATGGTGAAGTCTACTCCCATCACAGTCAACTGTGTGGCTTTGAACCAATCACCAGGAGACAGTGAGTTCTAGTTCTTCAATCACAATAATCATAATAAACCTGAAATCAAAATATAGCTGGAAGGGACTTTGGAGGTCTTCTAATCCAACCCCCTGCTCAAGCAGAAGACCCTATACCATGTCAGATAAGTGGCTGTCCAATCTTTTCTTAAAAACCTCCAGTGATTAAGCATCTACAACTTCTGAAGGTAAGATGTTCCACTGGTTAACTGTTCTAACTTTTAAGGAAGTTTGGTTGGTTCTCTCCTTGATAAGTTTCCATCCATTGTTTTTTTCTCTTGCCTTCTGATGCTTTGAAAAATAAGTTGGTCTCTTTTTCTTTGTGGCAGTCCCTCAAACACTGGAATACTGCTATCATGTCATCTCTAATCCTTCTTTCTCTAGTCTGACCATATCTTAGCTGTGACAGTTGGCTGGGTTACTCTCTGTCAGTTCAATTCACCTTATAGCAAGGGTGGGACTCTACCGGTTCTGTCTGGTTCTGTAGAAATGGGAGCTCTGCAGAGCAGCAGACATAGAACCGGTTGTATGTCTGCTGATGTTTTGGCCCACCCACCCGCCTGGGTTCTTACCTGACCTTTATTTCCTGCTTTTTCAACTTCAGCTGCTGTGTGAGGCACAGCTGCAGTTGAAAAGGCAGGAAAAAAGTGCTTTTTCAAATGCTGTTTCTCTGCACTCAGCGCTGCTCAGCTGTCCAGGCAGCAAGCTGATGATGATTTACAGGCCGTGCGCAGCGTGCAGGGAAGCACATCGTAAATCACCGAACCTCGTAAATCATTGAACCGGTAGTTAATCCTGTCAGATCCCACTCCTGCCTTATAGGGTTACTACTGTTGAGGGAAATAAGAGGAGGAAGGTGTGTTGGATTTGTTCAGCACCTTGAGTTAAATAAAAAAACAAATGAATAAACAAATAGTTGCTGAAGCCAGTGGATAAGATAAGGCATACTCTAAAGGATTTCCTCAAAGCAAGTAACTTGTCAATCACCTCACTCCCCCAATGGTACATAAACTGAAGCAAGATGTCCCACCCTACAGAAACTTTTTCATGAATAGCTACTCCTCCCTGTGAGAAATAATGAGATGGTGAGAACGGTGATGACGGCATATGAAAAATAGCCTTGTTTTCCTCACCTCCATGTATCTTGTCTGAAAACACCCTTGTTCCACATTCCTCACAACTGCAACCTTCTGGTCAATACAGAATTAATGAGCTTGAGCTGTTCATCATTTTACCTTTGGTGTGGAAGGTAGTGGAGGTGCCATCTCTAATCACTAATAAATCCATCAGCTTTGAAGGTTTTCCTGCTCACTTCTACTGAACTGTTAGTATATGTGACAGCCCATAGTTCTGTCACAATGAATTGTTCCCTGTGGAAAGGTGGCAGCTTGGGAAAGTGACAACTTAATGGAAGTTAAAACACTGTGATGGCAGTCTGAGGGAAGAAGGCCATTCAGAGCAGGTATTCCAGTATCTGAGTGTGTCTCTTTGGACTGCTAGATCCAGGTGAGATACTGCAGCTTTCTGGAACAGGGTGCTGTTGATGTGAAATATCACACAGTAAACACAACAGATTTGGTGTGTCTCATTTGGGGCTCTATGTTCTAAAGGAAAACAATTTTATTGAAATTCCACACATACCTACTTGCCAGATAAAACAAAGGAACAATAGAATTAAGAATTAAGTATGTCCAGCATAATGAAGAGAAAAGGACTAGAGGTAATATGATAGCATTTTCCAATACTTGAGGAACAAAAAGAGACTGGACAACCATTTGTCTGAAAAGATATAGGGTTATATAGATTAACAGAGTTGGAAGGGGCCTTGTAGGTCATCTAGTGCAACACCGCCCCACGCTCAAACAGGAGACCCTACACCATTTCTGACAGACGTCAGTCAAGTCTCTTCTTGGAAGCTTGCAGTGATGAAGCTCCCACAACTTCTGAAGGCAAAGCCGTTCCATTAGTTGATTGCTCTCACTGCCAGAAAAATACTCCTTATTTCCAGTTGAATCTCTCCTTGTTCAGTTTCTAGCCATTGTTTCTTGCCTCCTGGTCTAGCAGGGGGTTGGACTAGAAGACCTCCAAGGTCTTTTCCAACTCTATTATTCTGTGTTCTACTTTGTCTATTCCTGTTACAAGAAAGGCCAAAGACTTAAGATTTATTTTTATGAATGAGTGTATGAGTACCTTTTAAGATCAGTGCAAGTCTTTTCTTTCTATAAAAACAATAGATGTAAACTATTTTATCCATTTAGCCACTGTATGAAAGCATTGGTTTGACTACATTAAGAAAAGGCATGTGGATAACCAGCCGAATACTTCCTAACACCCTTGTACCTGAAATAGTATTAAAATTGGTTGTTTATATCCAAAGATTGATTTTAAAATCTATAACTGAATACTGCATTCAGTTTTTGTCACCACACTATAAAAAGGTGTTGAGACTCTAGAAAAAGTGCAGAGAAGGGCAACTGGTATGATTAGGGGACTGGATGCTAAAACATACGATGAATGGTTACAGGAACTGGGCATGACTAGTCTAGTGAGGAGAAGGACCAGGGGAGACATGAGAGCAGTCTTCCAATATTTTAAAGGGCTGCCAGAGAGAGGAGGAAGAGGTCAAGCTATTTTCCAAAGTACCCGAAGGCCAGACAAGGAATAATGGATGGAAGTTGATCAAGGAGAGATTCAACCTAGAAATAAGGAGAAATTTTCTGACAGGGAGAACAATCAACCCGTGGAACAGAAGTTGCCTTCAGAAGTTGTGGGAACTTCATCACTGGAGGCTTTCAAGAAGAGACTGGACTGCCATTTGTGTAGGGTCTCCTGCTTTGATGGGGGCATGGACTAGAAGACCTCCAAGGTCCCTTCCAAAGTTAATTAATAAATTGAGAATTTTGCTCAAGTTTCTTCTGCAGTGGAAGTTTTTTTTCCCTTTTCAAGAGAGGGAATGAAAACGAACTCCTAAGATTAATTTCAAGATAGTCTGAATATTATTACAATTATCCTGATAAGGCATACTTCTAAACCCCCCACCCCTTTTTTTATCTTGCCCAATAATTTCTCTCTTCTTAAATATGTGCCCGTAATGAAAAACTCAATTTCCAAAATCATAATGCATCTCCACTGAGTTTTACAAAGTGCTTTATCACTGCTGCTTCTGCTTTTGACAACTGAAAACTATTAATCACCGAAAAGGCATGAATATTGATGCGCATGTGAATGTTGATCTTAATCTATTCATGTCAGCCATTAGGAATCTCCTTAAAAGTAGCTGATTTCGTGTGAATGCGTGAAAGATGACCCTCAAATTAATTTTCAAAGAAAGAAAATCATAAACACGGAGAAAGGGTGTCGTGGCCTTTTACAGGAAGAAATATTTCTGCAGGCAACGTATAACCAACCTGAGGAATAAGTCAGGTAGCTGCAAAAGGGGAAAAGAGAAGTCCAGGCAATCCTCGACTTGCAACCATATCATGAACGTTCTAAATTACAATGGCACGGAAAAAACTGCCAGGGTCACGTGATCAAAATTGGGACACTTTTCAACTGGCATATTATTTATGACAGTTGCAGTGTCCTGGGGTTATAAGATCACTTTTTATGACCTTCTATAGAATTCTTTATTGGCCAACTGTGATTGAACAAACAAGAAATTTGTCTTCAGTGCATAAGCTCTCAGTGTACAAAAAAATACATTCATCATAAATCATAAGATACAACACTTAATGATAGTCATAGGATACTAAATAAGCAATCAGCTTAAATTATACTAAAAAGTAAAGGTAAAGGTTCCCCTTGCACATAGGTGCCAGCTGTTTCCAGCTCTAGTGGGCAGTGCTCATCTCCGTTACAAAGCCGAAGAGCCAGTGCTGTACGAAGACATCTCCATGGTCATGTGGCTGGCATGACTAAATGGCAAAGGCACATGGAATGCTGTTATTTTCCCACCAAGGTGGTCCCTATTTTTCTACTTACATTTTTTAATGTGCTTTTGAACTGCTGGGTTGGCAGAAGCTGGGACAAGTAATGAGAGCTCACTCCATTATGTGGCACTAGGGATTCGAACTGCTGAACTGCCATCCTTTCAATTGACAAGCTCAGCATCTTAGCCACTGAGCCACTGCATCCCTTATATAAACCATACTAGGAAACTAAATAAAACAATATCAACCATAAAGATACAAGCAACAAAGTTATAGTCATAAATAGAAAAGGAGATATGTAATAGAAAGGATTAGAAGAATCATAGTAATGCAGACTTAGTAAATAGTTTCCCAGTGTTGTTTAGCAGAATGATCACATGCAGGAAAAAAAACTGTCCTTGTGTCTAGTTGTTCTGGTGTGCAGTGCCCTCTAAGGTCGTTTTGAGGGTAGAAGTTGAAAAAAATTATGTCCAGGATGTGAGGGGCCAGTAGATATTGTCACAGCTCTGACAAGCAAAGTCAAACAAAGTAGCACGAGGCTGAGCTAAAACTGGGGAACACTGTGGAGGAGTCACGTGGAGGAGGAGGAGCATTCCTCAATTCAAGCTCAGCCTATGAATGGAGAGACTGAAGCACCTCCCAATACTGGATGCTCTGAACAGCTCAGAGGAGAATTCAAAGTTCTAATAGCAGATGTCTTAATTCAAAACCCAAGAAAGAACTCCCTCAACTCTGTTGTTGTAGAGAAAAGGGACTTTTATTGAGTTTGAAGAGATAGCAACAAAAGAAAGATAGATCTGAGGCAAATAGGCGTGAAAATTACATATTGAAAGTTATCCCAAGTTCCCTCCCCCAAGAGCCCAGACTGGACATCCAATCCGAAGTGCGTATATTGTCATGTGGGGTACATCTTCAGGTGGATATTCCCTCATCTGGTATGCCAAGACAGTTGATCTTGGCTCAGCAGAGATAAGTCCATGTAGCTGCGCAGTAAGCAGGAAAGCATCCCCTCCTTTTTAGCTCAGAGAGAAACTGTCTTCGCTTTCCAGCAAACTTCCCCTCCCAAATACCAAATTACCCCTCCCCCCGCTTCTATGACAGCTGACAAGAAGCAAGCAGAATGAGGTGTGAAGAAAATGTCTTGGAGGTTGACAGAGCCACCCTAGAGTCACATGGCTCTTTTTTTTTGGCAAGTTTTGCATCCAGCCCATTTGCAGTGCCCCCATGGTCATGTGACTGCAATTTACTTTTTTTTTTTTTGCTGAAAACTGGCATTTACTTCTGGGTTCCAGCAAAAAAAAAAAAGTCAATGTTTAACAAGCATGGTATTCACTTAATGACTGCAGTGTTTATTTTTATCACTGCTGCTGCAAAAAAAGGTCATAACAGAAGGTATGGTTACAAGGGTGACTTGCTTAACCACCAACATGATTGACAACTGTAATTCTGGGATGAATTACTGTTGTAAGTCAAGGACTACCTATAATGAACATGAAGGAGTGATGATCTCTTATTTGTGGGCTTCCTTGTTGAACAAAAGTTTTCAGTGGCATATTTTATTTCTTCTTTTCTTTCCTTCTCTCTCCCTCCCTCCCTCCCTCCCTTCCTCCCTTCCTAACAAAAAACCAATACAACAACTTGCTTTCAGAAGTTGTAGGTGCTCTATCACTGGAGGCTTTTAAGAAGACACTGGAAGAGACTCCCTCCCTCCCTCCCTTCCTTCCTTTCTCTGTCCCACCCTCCCTCCCTCCCTCCCTCCCTCCCATCTTTCGTTCTTTCTTTTCCTTGCTTTTTTAAACTTTATTTTGTGTGTGTTTGTGTGCATTGTGTGTATTGAGCCTACTCCTAGTTAAACTGTGAGTTATCTACTTTATATCTCAGTTCCCACATTGCCCAAAGCGATGAGGTAATTTATCTATCTTTGACTAGAGCATTTCATGAACCCTGTCCTTATAGTCTGTAACCCTTGGTTAATGGCTTGCTGCAAACTGTGAATTTAGCCAATTGTGGTTTATTCAACAAGCAATAATTAAAGAGTTGCTTAATGTGATTTGTGAACCCGACCAGTTTTATTTTAGTAAGGTGTATCATTCTCCTGGATTATTGTGTCTTAATTTATTGTAACTGTTGGGGCTTCTCTGAGGTTTCTATTTCAGAAAGAAATTATAGAATAGAAATGTTCTTGAAAATAAATAAGCTACCTAGCTTTTGAGCTCAGACCAGCCATCAAGTCATAAAGGATCATATTGATTTAATCCCAAAGGAAGAATTTGTTCATAATGAAAGAGAGATGGAAACATCTACTTCTTGGTTCAGTGTCCCAGAAGTTCAATTCAAATACTGTTTCTGGTGAAAATTTGACTACTGTGACTCTTCAAATCTTGATTACTTTTATTCTTTCCAGTAAGGACTTAAACTTAGATTTATCATGAAACCAACCTTGATTGGCTTGTTAGTAACATGAAGGGAAGTTTAGCTCTGTTTCAGCTTCCAGAATTCTCTATGGTGGTGGTTCTCAACCTGTCTTCACAGGGGGTCCAAAAAGGCTTGAATAAATAACTGTGATGTAAAGATGGTGTCAGGCCTGCCTTTGCTCATAACTCAAGAAAGAAAACCCCCATCTCCATTGAATTAGAGAAGAGATACTTCTACTAAGTTTGAAACGATAGCAGTAAAAGCAAGGCAAGATCTTATTCAAAATATGTGAGGCTACACATTGAAAGTCATCCCAAATCCCTCTGCCTCCAGGGTTTAGCACCGAGAGTCCAATCAATGTCCAGTATGATGTTATGGGAAAGCTCCTCTTCAGGTATTTCTCACATCTGGAATCTCAGGATGGTTGGCCTTGAGAGAGCATAAACAACTTCACTCAGCAGTGCCATGATTTATGAGTGCAACCTCCCTTCCAGTTCTCATGGGACTTACACACCAGCTCACTTCCCCATCCCAAATACCCATGCCCCCATCCCCATTTCTATGGCAGCCAATAGCAAGCTCACTGCAGAAACTCCTTCTGGAGATCTGGCTGACACGTTGAGTTAAGTCTTGAGAATCCATGGCATTGGACTGTGGCCACAAAATGTATTTAGAGGTTTTCCGTGGTGAAGAAAAAAATTGAGAACCACTGCTCTATGGTTTTGAAAGCATTGTCTGGAAAAGGATAGAAGAAGAGAATATGTTTGAAGAGACTATTGTGGATTGTTGTATAAGATGCTGGACAGCCAACCATGGAAGGACAAGAAGAAAGAAGATGTGTGTATCTTGCATAAAATGGAGAAGGAAATTATATTTCCCAAAGGACAAACTACAACAAATCCCTTGTGTGTATAGTCACACTTGGGCAAATAAAGAGTTCAATTCAACACAAATTGACAAGAGATAGAGAGAAGTACAAGATTTCCTTCCTTACTTTAGAGACAGGATGAAAACTGCTGGAAGATTGGGATTGTATTAAGGGCTGGGGATCAGGGATAACCCTATTCAACCAGAGTTTGTGTCAGGATCCAAAAACCAAGAAAGACACCCAGAGCTGTTTCCAATCAGTTTTCCTTATTGTACCTCACTTACAGACAGAACTTGTCCAAACTAAAGGAACTACTTGCATAATTAAAGATATACTCTCAGAATTTCTTGGAAGGAGATATTTTGATCCTCTTCCATCCAAACCAAACTATCTAAATTTTGTTGTCTCTTGGTCCTCTGGAATTCAGCCTCTCCTTTCTGGGAATCCAAACTTCATTCAACCACAGTTTAAGAGTTTTTGGTGCTGAAGGTGGGTCCATCTTTTCCATCTCTTGTTTTCTTTCTTTTTTTCTGACTTGGAGACCTCCACTCCTGACAGGTCAATTTTCTGCCCCTGGAAATGTGATGACTAGAGAAGATTCTTGAATTAAGGCCCAACTGCACCATCCTTGCCTGGCAGATTTATGACTTGAATAGCGCATAAACGTACTCCAGCCAGAAGAACCAGAACACCATGTCCCCAATATATGGCAGAATTCCTCTCGTGCCAATGCAGGCCAAGGCTGCATCAACAACAGGATAGTTTCAAGTTCACATGAAGTGATAGTAGCACTTTACATTGCACTAGTGAGACCACACTTGGAATTTTGCATACAGTTTTGGTCACCATAATACAAAAAAGATATTGAGAGCATAGAAAGTGTGCAGAAAAGAGCAACAAAGATGAAAAATTGTACGATGAACATTTGATGAAGCAAGATATGTCAAGCCTATCGAAAAGAATTAGAGGTGACATGATAGCTGCCTTCCTGGACTTGAGGTATTGTCACAGAGAAGAAGAGGTCGACTTATTCTCTAAAACACCAGAAGGCAGGACAAGAAGTAACGGGTAGAAGTATATAAAAGAGAGATCTGACCTAGACTTAAGGTGAAATTTTCTGACAGGGAGAACAATTAATCAGTGGGACAGTTTGCCTCCAGAAGTTTGCTTGTTCCATCACTGAAAGCTTTCAAAAAAGTATTGGAATTTGTCTGGGATAATATCAGTTCTCCTGCTATGGGAAAGGGGTTCGACTAGACCTTCAAAATCCATTCCAACTGTGTTATTCTGTATTCTGTGATATATCTCTTTGGAAAGAGAGACTATTGTTATGCCCTGAGGAAGACCTTGAAAAATTCATGTTTCAAGGCCCTTTCAGTATATTACTCGGTTTCTCATTGTAATTTCTCACAATCATGGTTTCATCTGTTTAAAATGTTGAAGTAGGAATAAATTGGCAGAAGTTGTTTTGACAAGAGTAGAGAGTATGGTGTAGAGATCTGGTCTTAGACCAAAAGCCACTTGAAGAGACTAGAAGCATTTGAAATGTGGATTTACAGATGACTGTTTACCGTATAAGATGGGTTGACAAAATCAGAAATGAGCAGGGGGTAAAGCCGCCTGGGAAAGCCAAGGGAAATCATCCAAACCATCAAAAAGCAAATGTTAGAATATTTTGTGATGCGACACCCAGAAAAATACAGCATCCTTCACTTAATCCTCCAGGGAAAGATTGAAGGCAAACGAAGAAGAACATCATGGCTTCAAAATCTAAGGGACCAGTTTGGACAAACTCAGCAGCACTTTTTTGTGCGGCTGTTGATAAAAATAAGATCACCAACATGATCACCAACATCCAATGATGGATAGGGCAGAAGAAGAAGTATTAACAAGATAGCAGTCCATTTGATGCCAGAACATTGGGTGCAAAGTCAACATGATTGGGTGTGAATACAGAATGATAACTGCCCACTAATGCAAAGCATCAAATATCCACACTGTTTGGAAACCTAAGAACTACTTCACCTCCTCTTCTTCCTTCTTCACACTTCATAGTAGCTTCACACTTCTAACATAATTTAGGAGACGCCTTGCAGACCTGACCTCAGTTTCATATTCCTTCCTTTTGCAAAATGGCTTGTGAGCCAGGTACAAAACGGGGATTTATTTTTCTTTTCTTTTTTATTGCTGCTGTGGATTGTTCAGAAATCAAAAGAAGAGGGCACCCCAGACCATGTCTCCTCTCAGCCTTTCTTGGTACCACAAAAAAATAGTTGGTATAAAGAAAGTCACAGTTTGCTGAACAATTCAGGGACTTAATTACTGATGTTAAATCATCAAAGCATTTTAATACAATTTTTTTTACAAGGGATTACATTTACACCGACACCTACATTTCTTAAGCAATTACTGGCTCATGGAATGCTTTTTAGGGATCAAGAGGAACTCCGCGACTTGCTGAATATTCTTGTTGTTAATTGTACTTGGGAAGAAACTGAGGATTGGGGCAGATTAGAACCAACCTCAAACAAAGCTCTCTAAGGAAGAGGAGGGATGAGTGTCAAGCTACCCAGATTAACTGAGTGCTTTTTGAAGAATTCAACATTGTGTTCACATTCTTAATATCTACAGAGGACAACTGATCATCATACATCCCCGCTTAGGTTCTCTCTTTCTAAAATTGCAAAAACTGACCTAGATGGATAGATCAATAGATAGATAGATTACCTATAGTATGTGCTGAGACTCTTCCTTCCTTCCTTCCTTCCTTCCTTCCTTCCTTCCTTCCTTCCTTCCTTCCTTCCTTCCTTCCTTGTTTCCTTCCTTCCCATCTCCCTTCTCCTTCCTTCCTTCCTTCCTTGCTTCCTTCCTTCCTTGCTTCCTTCCTTCCTTCCCATCTCCCTTCTCCTTCCTTCCTTCCTTCCTTCCTTCCTTCCTTCCTTCCTTCCTTCCTTCCTTCCTTCCTTCCTTCCTTCCTCACTTTCTTCCCCGCCTCCCTTCTCTCTCCTTCTTCCCTCCCTCCCTTCCATTTCATCTTCCCTATTTCCAGTTGTGGTCTCAAGGGTTTGGATATTCAGAATACATGTTCCTGTGATACTACAATCAGTTCCCTTCTTCCCTTAACCTCTGTGAGTTTATGATTTTTAAATGGGCTTAAAGATTTTTATTATTTGACTAGAAGATCAATGTGCCCCCTGCTTATTTAATAAATGATAATAACCTGAAAACGACCAAATAATAATAATAACCTGAAAATGACCAAACCTAACATAAATAGGATAGTATTTATGTTAGGTTTGGTCAATTTCAGGTTATTATTTGTTTTCTATTAATTATGCATGCATATGTACGATGCAATCTTTTACAACATTCCTTCAAATACATTTAGCTGTGTTTGATTTGGTTTGGTTGTAAATATTGGCTTTACTAGGTTGATTGTTAAGTTGCAAACTAATTGTATTGGACGGAATTATTGGCTTTTCGTTTTTAATCTGTCGCACAGCTTGCTAAAGGTAAAGGATACGTTAAAATTCTTAGCATTATTGTTATTTTCAACATGTTATATTGTCAAATATAGATAGAAGATCCAGCACAAACTGGATGATATGAAAATAACAGCATGGACATGGGTGCTTTTGATCAAGTGGAATCCATTCTGTGACCACCTTGGTCCACCCGTCATCAGTTCTTCTTGCTAAATGACCAGCTCATTTCCATTTACCCTTTTGATGATATTGTGTAGTTTTGTTTGTTCTCTAATCCATGTGCTTGGTCCTTTTATTATTAGGCTTTATTTAAACAAAATAAAGAACAGATGTAGTCTGCTTCTTAAGTCTTATGGATACAACTTAATCAAAGAACATACAGGGATGCATCCCAAAGGCTGTGATCCAGTCATGCTTGGGAGAGAGTATTTCAGACTTGCAATATTCTGTAAATAGGACAGGACAGGATAAGAAAGCAAAGTTGGAAGGGACCTTGGAAGTCTTCTAGTCCAACCCCTGCAGGAAACCCTACACCACTTCAGACAAATGGTTATGCAACATCTTCTTTAAAACTTCCAGTGTTGGAGCATTTACAACTTCTGAAGGCAAGTTGTTCCACTGATTACTTGTTCTAACTGTTAGGAAATTTCTCTTTAGTTCTAAGCTGCTTCTCTCCTTGATTAGTTTCCATCCGTTGCTTCTTGTCCTGCCCTCAGGTGCTTCGGACAATAACTTGACTCCCTCTTCTTTGTGGCAGCCGTTGAGATATTGGAAGACTGCTATCATGTCTCCCCTAGTCCCTTCTTTTTTCATTAAACTAGACTTACCCAGTTCCTGCAACCATTCTTCATATGTTTTAGCCTCCAGTCCCCTAATAATCTTTGCTGCTTGTCTCTGCACTCTTTCTAGAGTCTCAACATCTTCTGTTCATGGAATTCTATAATAAAATAGAGTTAGATCATCTGGGAATGCTTTCTATCTGAGCTACTTCGCAAGGCTAACATCAACCTTACAAGTCTAAAAGTATACCGCCACCCCCTCGTTGCCTTTACAATGACTAGGGAGGGTCCCTTCTGAGATATTTTCCATTCTCCCATTCCTTTTGTGGGCTCAGCTGTCTCTTATCAGATAGTTCTCCTGACTATGGCTCATCTCCTGTCTCCCAAGGTCACCCTCACTTACCATTACTATTTTGCATATCATGCTATTTCAAAACCATTATTATTTTGAGAAAGAGATTATTTCAAGTCTCTCCTTTTAAGTACTCTTCTTATTATTATTTTTTTAAACTTTCTGGTGACAGCGTGCCTTTTCTGGGTTCATCGTGTCCCCACCTCCTCTCTTTGCAGCCTTCTATTTCTACAGCTCCAATGGGCGTATGGTATATATTTATAAATCACAGGGTGTGGATGATGTGTTGGGGAGAAAAAGCAGAATGGCTATTGTGGGATGAGGCCTCGCTAATGGAGCAGCTTGCCAAATTTGGGCTTATTGGCAGAAGCAAGTCTATTCTATCATTTTTCTTATTCTCAGGGCCTCTAATTAGTGCTGGATCCAAGATAGCTTTCACTTTAAAAAAAAGTATGTCTCCGGTACGCAAAATGGAGCGGAACAGACATGCCTCCGAGCTATAGGGAAGCATCTGTCAATCAGGAGACGATGGTTCCATGTAGATCCACCTCAAGGTATTTTATGCAAGGCATTGCAAAGATGGCTGCCAGCCTTTCAGCTCGCCTCATTATGAAAATACAGACGCGCCCACTCAGTGCATTAAATTGGAGCACACAGTCAAGTGGAGAGTGAGTCAATTTATATGGAGAGCTACAGCATGTGTGTATATATGAGTGTGTGTGAGTGGGTGAGTGTGTGTGTGTGTGTGTGTGTGAGAGAGAGAGAGAGAGAGATAGAGAGAGAGAGAGATTACCATCCTAAGTGTTGTGTGCTGTTATCTCTATTTGCTGTGATGCAACATTATTCAAGCAATGTTATTCCTATCATTGTAATGTTTTGCAGTTTGCTCCCGATAAAAGCATGGATGAGCAACGGTTTTAAGCACTGCATTTTTTTTCTGGATTCAGTTTTTGAAAGCACTTCAGAACGTGCAAGGATAAAGAAGTCGCCCCTTCTTCTGCAACTCTTTTAAAGCATCTGTGTCCTTTTTGGGGTTTGATGTGGGTGAGCCTGTTCAGCTCTTTGGTCTCTGGAAAAATCACATCTTGAAAGAGTGGCAGAGAGCTTCCCTATTTGCATCCCTATAAACCAAGGGTCTTCAAACTTGGCACGTTTAAGACTTGTGGACTTCAACTCCCAGAATTCCTGAGCTAACATGACTGGAGGAGGAATTCTGGGAGTTGAAGTCCACAAGTCTTAAAAGCAAGTTTGAAGACCCCTGCTATAAACCTTAAACTTTTAAAAAAAATGGTACAGATAATCCTTGACCTACAATGGTTCATTTAGTGACCATTCAAAGTTACAACAGAACTGAAAAAAGTGACTTATGGCCTTTCCCCCCCACACTTATGAATGTTACATCACCACGATCACATGTTCAAAATCCAGATGTTTGGCTTGGCTTGGAACCGTGACACTGACTCATACTTACCACAGTTGCAGTGGCCTAGGAGTCACATGATCTGACAAGCAAAGTCAGTGGAGAAGCCAGATTCACTTAACCACCATGGTACCAATTTAATGTCTGCAGTGACAGTGATTCCCTTAACACCTGTGGCAAGAAAGACAATGAAATGGGGCAAAACTCACTTAACTGTTTTTCTTATTTAGCATGAAAATGTTGGGCTCAATTGTGGTCAGAAGTCAAGGATTACCTGTATGTATATATGCATGTATGCATGTATGTATGTATGTATTTATGTATGTGTCAACTCATAAAATATTTCCATGGTTTTTTTAGAGTTGCCAACAGAAAGGGAGGGGGAGCAATGTGGCAGCTTGCAAACCAAAAGTGCATTCCATAAATGTTTTCAAAGATAGTAACTAGGTGATTGAAGTTTCTGCCACACAAAATTCTAACTGGAGAGCATGATTGATGACTCTTGGCTATGGATGTGTCCCATTGGAGAATATGAATTACGATACACCCAGGGGGTGGGGGGAAAACCAGGGTCAAAGGTGACAATGAATGATGTGTCTCACAGTCGGCTACGCCCAGGCAGTGCTGTACAGTTTAACTCCCAATAAATCCTTTTTAAGTTTTGGAAGTTTGGCTAAAGACTCATGATTTAAATGGGAGTAATTGCTGGAATCCTGACGGCATGTATGTATGTACATTATGTATATATGTACAGTACATACGTGTAGCTTGGGGAAAAATCACTGAACAAATGTTTCACTTACCAACAAAATTGTTGGGCTCACATTGTTTTTATTTTATTTTATTTTTTATTTGCTTGTCAAATATGTACAAGATAGCAAGTGTAGGTTATGAACATAAACATGAACCAAGGGAATAAATGCAGATTAATGGGGACAGTAAGAAAGGAATGGTAGGCACGCTGGTGTGCTTATGCACGCCCCCTTTAAGGACCTCTTAGGAATGGGGTGAGATCCACAATAGACAGTTTGAGGTTGAAGCTACGAGGGGTTGAGGCTGTAACAATGTAGTCAGATAGGGCATTCCAGGCATTGACCACTATGTTGCTGAAGTCGTATTTTCTGCAGTCAAGTTTGGAGCAGTTTACCTTGAGTTTGTATCAATTATTTGCCTGTGTATTATTGTGGTTGAAGCTGAAGAAGTCATTGAGAGTATTATTGTGGTTATAAGCTGAGGACTACTGTTAGTCTACTTCCTAAAAACTAATAGGACAATGCACTTCTTTGATGTTACCCAGATTCCCTTGATCTGGCTGGAAAATACTAGGCCACTTTCAGCAGCTCTGGTTCAAAGATCAACATGGAATGCATTGTGTTTGTGAACGTGAAGGATCTAATCATTGTGGAGAATCCACATTTTTTCCATCTTGTACTGACTATTTGCAACTTTTAACTGTGTGTTCTGAAAGGATCTAATTTGTTGCTTATACGTAGACTCCATCCACACGTTTCCCTAACTTATGATTTGCTTCATTATTCTTGATGGAATAAACTACCATTTGAATTCATACTTGTGAAGCCATCAACCGCGGTTCATAAACCAGAAGAGTTGGCTTCATATCATACATTAAGCTTAAAAGTAAACAAACAATATTATAGCTTACCAAATCACTTCTTGTGGCACTGAATATTAAACAGTCAGCTACGTTTTATAAGTTTGACTTGGTATTTTTATTAGCCTCTGTCATGTCCTCTTCTTAGTTGTTCCTACTATGTATCTGTTGAATGAAGCCAATAGAGTAAATTGGAATCAGAAGAGAACAGAGCTGCTGCTGGAAGGACCCTTGGAGATCTTCTGGTCCAACCCATCTGCTCAAGCAGAAGACCCTATACCATTTCAGATAAATGGTCGTCCAATCTCTTTTTGAAAGCCTCCAGTGATGGAGCACCCGCAACTTCTGAAGGCAAGCCATTCCATTGGTTAATCTCCTTGATTAGTTTCCATTTATTTTATTTTTCTTGCCATCTGGTACTTTGGAAAATAGGTGGACCCCCTGTTCTTTCTGGCAGACCCTCAAATATTGGAAGATGCTATCATTTCTGTCCTGGTCCTTCTCTTCACTATATACTAGACATACCCAGTTCCTGCAACCGTTCATCGTATGTTTTAGCCTCCAGTCCCCTCATCATCCTGGTTGCTCTTCTATGCACTTTTTCTAGAGTCTCAACATCTTTTTTATAGTGTGATGACCAAAATTGGATGCAGTAACTAAGTCAGTTATAGGTTTTAAAAGCAATCTTTGGATATAAGCAACCAATTTTAATACTGTTCTGGGTACAAAAGTCTAAAGAACTATTATGCTGGTCGTTGTTTTCTCTAGACTAGACATAACCAATTCCTGAAAAGGTTCTTCGTATGTTTTATACCTTCCTTGAGATTTATTTAACAATGGTTGACTTCACAAAGCAGGCTAACTATAAACCGTGGTTTACTTACTCCAAGCCCAAATAAGCCATATTATTGTTTAGTTACCCTGTAAACCCAAACTTTTTGAAGGTAAACTCTACTTATTGCACTGTGTTTTCAGGACCCTTCGCTGCATTTGCACAATGCAAGAACTTGTATGTTTTTGCATGATATTGTGTGTGTGTTTGTGTGTCAGAGAGCAGAACATGAACTCTCTTTCTGACTGTATTTTTGCAATGTCACTTCTTTTTTTTTTTTATCAAAGGCAAACTGCAGGAAGCATTTTTCGAAAAGGTCTTGCATTGATGTTAAAATACTTCAGCATTATTGCTATACATGCATTTTACATCTTAAGCGTGAGGTCCTCATTAATTTATTCAGCGAAATAGTGGAAGAATGGAAAGAATCTGCCCCAGTTTCCATTATTTCTCTAACCCGGCAAGCAGATCATTTCCCTTCCCCCACAAGAAACGCAAAGGTCGCAGTTGTACCTGCTGAAGATCACTTCATCCCATTTGAAATTTCTATTACTGACCTTGACTCTTTTTTGCTTTAAATGCTACTAGGAGCTCTCTGAATATCTTCAGAGCATTTCAATCCATGTGCCATGGGCAGGTATGGTTTCTAGCAATGTGTGTGTGGTGTGGAAATGTGTGTCATAATTTATATAAAGTGGTAGTTGCAAGTAAAATAACATCATCAGAAGTGGTATTCAGCAGGTTCTGACCAGTTCTGGAGAACTGGGACTGGAAATTTTGAGTAGTTCGGAGAACCGGCAAATCCCACCTCTGACTGGCCCCGCCAACCCCATCTCTTCTCTGCCTCCCATTGAGTCCCAGCTGATTGGCTGGGTCTTCTTTGGTTGCCCTGCCCAGGAGAACGGAGCTGGAAAGCAGGTTAGTGGTGTGGGGAGGGAATGGGGATTATGCAATAACCTTCCCCTGCCATGCCCACCAAGCCACACTCACCAAGCCACATCCACAAAAGTAAAAAAAAATTGAATCCCACCACTCAACAGCATACTCGACAGATGAAGTTCTGATTTTCCAAAGGGGCTTTTTCAAGAGATAACTGGACTTCCTTGTTAACAATTGATAGCAATTGATAAGTTAGTGACAGTGAATCTGGCTCTGCCATGGACTTTGCTTGTCAGAAGGTTGCAAAAGTGGATCACATGACCCTAGGATGATGCAGCTGTTATAAATATGAACATGGGATGACCCAGAGTATCTCAGAAATATAACAAAACCCAAAATGTAACTAAAAGTCCTTTAATACCTTCAACTTGGCTTCACTGTTTAATTGTTCACAGTGGAGGACTATTTTCAAAATAACATTTCAAAGGAAAGAAACACAGTTCAAAATCAAAGAGCCGATAACGAAGCAAAAAACAAAAACAAGCCCCATTGAATAAAGTTTCACGACAGACCAGGATAGATAATTGCCAACTTCAGGAAGATAACCAGGTAAAGTCCATTGGAAGAACGCCAACCAAGATAAACCTTCTTTAGGAATAAAACACTAATTGGTCTCCAGCGTCTATTAGCACGCAGGTCGAAACTCTTATGCAAATCTCACACCTGCAACCCATGAAGAGGATCATGGCCCTCTCCTCCTGAGTAGACCATGTTTTACCCCAATCCTCTCCTCCCTGCATACCCTAGGATGGATAGGGGATGGGCCTGGGTCCTTCTCTGACTGCTCAGCCAGCCTCTGCCCTTCCCCAGCCTCCTCCACCACCTCTGGAGCCACACTCCCACTCCCTGTTGGCTGTTCCTCCTCTTCCTCAGAGTCAGTCTCCACCAGGGGCATGACAGAACGAGATGCCAAGCATCTGAATGTAAATCCTATGACCAAGGGATTGCTGATGTTGCAACGGTTGAAAGTGTGAAAAATGGTCATAAGTCACTTTTCTCAGTGCAAGTCAAGGACTACCTGTATTTAAATTCAAAGCTCGTTGGAATTCTTTCTCTAAAACCTCATCCTCTATGTGTATTGCATTTTATGGAATATGTTTGCTTCTTAGCTACATCACACAAAACATTTTTATATCAGCATAAGGGGGCTGGACTTAGGTGTCTTATGGGAGTATAGAGACTCTAAACTGATGATGCATTTGACCTCTTCGTTGGGCTCTGCCTGGTCACAATGGTTCTGATTGTTCCTGTATCACCTATAAGGTAAAAGTAAAGGTTCCCCTTGCACATACATGCTAATCATTTCCAGCAGTAAGGGACGGTGCTCATCTTCATTACATTACAAAGCCGAAGAGCCAGCACTGTCCAAAGATGTCTCTGTGATCATGTGGCTGGCATGACTAAACACCGAAGGTGCACAGAACGCTGTTCCCTTCCCACCAAAGTGGTCCCTATTTTTCTACTTGCATTTTTACATGCTTTCGAACTGCTAAGTTGGCAGAAGCTGGGACAAGGAATGGGAACTCACTCCATTATGCGGCGCTAGGGATTCGAACCACCGAACTGCCGACCTTTCTGATTGACAAGCTCAGTGTCTTAGCCACTGAGCCACCGTGTCCCATTTATATCAGCAGGTACACTCCAGCAAAACCAGAAATGATCTTTTCTTCTTTGTAAATTGACTAGAAGAGTTTGGAATCACCCCATCCAATCCCCAAAGACAGCAAATATTTCATCCCCCCCCCCAAATAATAATAATAGAAACTTTAGAGGTGAGAGATGTACAGAATGCTTTTCCTAAATAATGACTTGGGAGTGGGAGGGGCAAAATCCTTTCCTGTAAATTACTGTTATTACTGCTATTATTATTTATAGCCTTTTAGAAACTCTACCTTTCTGATTTGCAATTGATCTCTTGGAGTGTAAGCAGCTTAGCAATAAAATGCTCCCCAGCTCCCCAGCCAAGCACTGGAGTGATTGGAAGTCATGAGGCTGTAAGTAGCTATTGTAACCCATCTTGTACATATGGTGCAATGTACTATTTTTCTCAATCAGTCCAGTAGAAAATAAAGTGTCTTTGGCCCTTTTCAGAAGATGTTACGTGCCTCAAATTTAACACAGGGTAATTGTTCCTCACCCTTACTTGAAGACACCTCCTGAAATCACTCAGAGAAACCTTTCTAAATCTGTGACAGCTCCTCAAGTATTGGAAGACTGCTATCATATCCCGGCCAGGGGTGGGATTCAAACTTTTAAACAACTGGTTATGTGGGCATGGCTTAGTTGGTGGGTGTGGCTTGGTGGTCATGTGACTGGGTGGGTGTGGCTTGGTGGTCATGTTATTGGCTGGGCATGGGGAACTCAACATCACTCACATCGAGGCACGCATCTCCTCTCATGGCCTCTCATGACTGTGGGGATGCTGCAACAGTCGTAAGTGTGAAAAATGGTCATAAGTCACTTTTTTCAGTGCCATCGTAACTTTGAATGGTCACTCCACACAAGCAAAGTAGGAGCAAAGGAGGGGAAAAAGAACTCCAGAGAAGTTCCTGAGACAGGAAGTCTAGTCCTGCCAAGAATGTAATAAGGTTTAATGGAGAGGCAGTTTCTGTAAGCAACACCAGAATGTTTCCTTCCTGCCTTCCTTACAGGATTAGGCCAGTAATTTCTTCTAACACCCAGTTCTCTGAACTGCTTGAATGTTAACAACCGGTTCTAGCGAATAGGTGCCAACTGGTAGAATCCCACCCCTGGTGCAATGTACTTTTTTTTTTTTTTCTCAATTATACCAGTAGAAAATAAAGAGTCTTTGGCCCTTTTCAGAAGATGTTACATGCCTCAGTTTTAAAACAGGCTAATTGTTTCTCACCCTGATTTGAAGATACCTCCTTGAAATCGCGCAGAGAAACCTTTCTAAATTCAGATGTTATTTTTTAATGACCAGTTAGTATTGATACAGCTTAGACTTAACTTTTTTCAAGCGAAGTTATTGTTTTTCTTGCTCTGCTCTGAATTCTCCCTTTCTTCTTCAACCCAAGATGGGTGCAACCCAAAGAAATTAAGCTAAGGATGAGAATCTGAGGTATACGTTTTATTATGAATGCCTTCAAAGGCCCTTTTAGTGAGGACTGCAAGGATAAAGGTGCACCTTTGCACATACAAAGATACCCATATTGAATTATACATCTGGGGGAACCATCAGAAGTAATTATACACTAAAAATGAACCTAGATTTCAGGATCAGACTGATTTAAAAAATAGACATAGATAGCGATAAATTATTTCTATATTGTTGGCAAGGCAACTAGAAGGACACAAACATAAAGTATCTGAGGTTAAGAAGTTACTCAACAGTGTCCTACACATCCATGTTTGTGAAATGGGGTGGGGAGAAAAAGAGCACCAAAAAGGGCAATTTGTTGTCAACACTCAGTGTGTGTGTGTGTGTGTGTGTGTGTGTGTGTGTGTGTGTGTGTGTGTCTTCAAATCAATGGTGACTTCAAGCAAATACTTGGAGAAATCCTTGCAATTTTCTTGGTAGGATTTCAGGAGTGGTTTGTCATTGCTCCTTCCTGGAGTGGAGAAAGACAGAACACCCAGCTGGCTTTACATCCAGGGCAGGATTAGAATTTGTGATTTTCCTAATTGGATCCCCCCAAATGGTTCCCAGAGACACCAATGTGCTTGTCTTCTGATTTTTAGCCTATTGTATCAAACTGGCTCTCTTTTTTTGGCACCTCTTTTAAAAAATGTTTTTTTTTTTTTAAAAAAAATAAGTAATCAAAAAGTTATCCATGGGGTGGGATGTTTGCCTTACTGGTATCTCCTTATACTGCTTAAAATGCTATAGTACTTACAGCATAATCATTTAAAATAAAATTGTCCTAGCGATCAAAACCTATTGCAGTCCTAAGTTGCATGAACAGAGGGACAGTTTCAAGATCATGTGAACTAACAATACCACTTAATAGTGCACTAGTGAGGCCACACTTGGAATACTTGTGTTCAATTCTGGTCAACACAATAGGAAAAAAGAAAGATGTTCAGTCTTTGGAAAGGGTGCAGAAAAGAGCAACAATGATGATAAGGAGGCTAAATCGTATGATGAACAATTGAGGGAACTAGATATGTCTAGCCTATTGAAGTGACAGGATTTGGGAGAGCATGATAGCAATAGCACTTAGACTTCGATACCACTTCACAGTGCTTTATAGCTCTCTCTAAAAAATTTACAGAGCCAGCCTATTGCCCCCAACAATATGGAACCTCATTTTACTGACTTCGGAAGGACGGAAGGTGGAGTCAACTTTGAGCTGGTCAGGATCGAATTCTCAGCAATGGGCAGAGGCAGCCTGCAATATTCTAGTTATGGGAAGGAAGGAAGGAAGGAAGGAAGGAAGGAAGGAAGGAAGGAAGGAGAAAAAGGAGGGAGAGAAAGGAATGGAAGGAAAGAAGCAATAGTATTTAGATTTATATACCACTTCACAGTGTTTTACAGAGGTTTAGAGTCAGCCTCTTGCCCCCAACAATCTGGGTCCTCATTTTACCCATTTTGGACGGACGGAAAGCTGAGTCAACCTTGAGCCTGGTGAGATTCAAACTGCCAAATTGCAGGCAGCCGGAAGTCAGCAGAAGCACCCTGCACTACTGCACTTTGACCACTGCGCCATTTCAGCTCATGTCCCCTGTCTTCTAGTACTCGAGGGGCTGGTCACAGAGAAGCAGGGGGTGGGGTGGGTCAACCTATTCTCCAAAGCACCAGAGGGCAGGACAAGAAGTAACAGGTGGAAGATCATTAAAGAGAGATCCAGCCTAGAATTAAGAAAACACTTCCTGCCTGTGAGAACAATTAATGAGAAATGTACATCTTTAGAAGCCGTAGGAATTCAGTATTCCTGGAAAGGCTGTCTCATTCTGTGTATTTATCTTTTTTTTCCCCTCTCCGTGGCTTCCCAGCCTTTCCTTTCTCCCCCTGTAAGTGCCACCGTAATATGCAAATAAAAGAGATAAATATCTACTCTTTTGAAAACAGTGCAATTTTAATTCTCAGCTACAGGCAAACTCTCTCTGGGGAGGAGGTTTTGTTAACACATTTCAAGTTAGTTTTACAATCTAAGCTGGTTTTACTTTTGTACATTTATTGGAGGAAAATGGGGAAAAAGCAGAATGGGAACTCCTTACATATTTGCAGTAGGTTCATTTTTTTTTTTTTTAACCTGACTTAAAATCACACCATACTTCTAGAGTGGATGGATTTGAGGTGGGTGAAGGGGGTGTTTCCTATTTGTTTCAGTCTTTACATGTTTTAAATTGCTAAAACATGACATGTTTCCATTAGAAGCTTTATTATTTTTTTAAGGGGGGGGGGATATGTATTGTGCAGCGTATGCATGGCTTATGCAGCCCATCTGCCTTGACAAATTTTCACTCAAAGCAACTGAATTTTCATTTTTTCATAATGAAGAAGACTGAAGTTTGATTTTAAAAAAAATCATGGGCTATTCCTCTAACTCTTCATGCATGTATGAAATTTTTCCTTCCCCTTCTTCCTCCCTTCCTTCCTTCCTTCCTTCCTTCCTTCCTTCCTTCCCTCCCTCCCTCCCTCCCTTCTTTCCTTCCTTCCCTCCTTCCTTCTTTCCTTCCTTCCTTCCCTCCCTCCCTCCCTTCTTTTCTCCCTTCTTTCCCTCCTTCCCTCTCTCCCTCCTGCCCTATCATTCTGTCATTTCTTTCCTCCCTCCCTCCCTGTCATTCTGTCATTTCCTTCTTTCCTTCCTTCCTTCCCTCCCTCCCTCCCTCTTTTTTCTTCTCTCCTTCCACCCTTCCCTTTCTGTTCAATTCCTTCCCTGTCCTTTTTGGAACTTCCTGGATTATTTCACAGTGACTTATAAAATATTCAAGCAGGATTGATGAGCGAATGAAAACATGCTCTAACTTTCTGTTAAGGGCCATGACAAGTATTGATAAATACCACAAGTAGTCAGGCAAGTGTAAATAATAATCCAGAGCAGTAACCTGACACCTCTGTTTGGGGGGAGCTTTCTGTCACAGAGATGGATAGAACCTGCTTGGTTTTATTCATTCAAGTGCTGTTTTTAATATTAGGCAGAAAGGGGGAAAGATCTGTGCCTCCTCAGTTGAAACACTTGATACCCTCAATTGCGTTTGTTAGCTTTGTGTACTGCTGCTCTCACAAATCCTTGCTAGTGGCCACCCAGGCAGGGGGCACTGGGACACTGTGGAAAACACCTGGAGACCACCATTTCATCAGATCTATGCTAAGCCCAATTCTGGATGAATCAAAGCAATTCTTAAGAGTTTTTAACTTCTCCTGAGTGGAGAGGAAGGAACTTGGTGTCAACTCTGAAGCAAACCTGGCTCAATCCTTCTTTTGCTGCCACATAGTTGTCACAAACCCTGAGAGGGGGAAGGGGTGGGGGAAGTAGATAGCCCGGTTAACAGTCAAAACAAAAAATTTTCCTGTGGGAATCAAGGTCATCTCAACAGATGGTTGCTGAAGGAGTAGAGGAGTGACTAAGCAGCCTGCCAGCTACTTTCATTGGGCAATGTGATTGGTGACATCTGAGAGGGGGATTTTTTTACCTCTTGTAATTAGGTGAAAACCATGGGAACTTTTAGAACTGAACAACAGAACTGGAAGGGACATGATAGCAGTCTTCCAGTATTTGAGGGGTTGCCACAAAGAAGCAGGGGTCAAATTATTCTCCAAAGCACCAGAGGGCAGGACAAGAAACAATGGTTGGAATCTAATCAAGGAGAGAAACAACCTGGAATTAAGGTGAAATTTCCTAACAGTGAGAACAACTAACCAGCGGAACAGCTTGCCCCCAGAAAACATGGATGCTACATCACTGGGTGGTTTTAAGAAGAAACTGTTTTTAAGAAGTGACAGTCACTTATCTGAAATGGTATAGGTTCTCCTGCTTGAGCAGTGGGTTGGACTAGAAGATCTCCAAGATCCCTTCCAGCTCATTCATTCTATTTTAATTCTACTGTAACCCCCTGTTCAAACAGGAGACCGTCTACTATTCCAGGGAACTGGCTGTCCAGTCTCTTCTTAAGATGGAGCACCCACAGCTTCTGAAGAGAAGCTGTTCCACTGAGTAATTGTTCTCAGTTAAGAAGTTTCTCCTTAATTCTAGATTGCTTCTCCCTTGATTAATTTCCATTCATTGTTTCTAGCCTTGCCTTCTGGTGCTTTGGAAAATAAGTTGACCCCATCTTTTTTTTTAGGTTTGCTCAAATCTGGCAGAATTATTCTTTTCCCACTTACAAAACTTCAGTGGGATATTTCTCGATCATTCCAAGCCTTAAAGTAACCTTAAAACTCAGGAGAAAAACTCAAAACCAGCCCCTAACCCTTTTATGCTAAAACTTACAACTTCCAAACTTATGCTGAAATCATTTGGAAGGAGGCAGTACCCGAATCAATGAAGAAATAAATAGCAACTAATTAAAAGTTAATTTAGAACGTAGGAGTAGGTAGATAGCTGGTTTTTTTTTTGTTTTTTGTTTTATTTTTTTAAATCCCAACAGGGTTAAAACTGCTTTTCTGTAAAATTTGTACAAGAGAATGTACAGAGAAGAATGTGTATCGTAATAGCCACCTAGGATGCATTATGAATAATGAATTAAATAAAAATCTATAAAACAGCCTTATGACGTCAACAGAGCATTAAAAAAAAAACTGCTGAGCATTCAGATGGAATGGAACATAGCACTCTTATTGAAGAGACGTCTCTATGTGTGTGCAAAATACAGATCTGCTTTCTACTATCATGTCACCCCAATCGTGTAATTTAATTTATTGCAGGTACAGATCTTTGACAGTTTGTTTCATGTGGCTGTGACATGCCGAAATGGCTAGAGTTTTGATTATGCCATCATGACTACCATCTTTTATATATTTAGGCACATTCTACAGATACTTTGGTGGGTGGACTCTCAAGCCATAAATTGAAGCAAAAGAGCCTTCTATTTCCAACAGTGTGGTCCTTTTACTCCAGGTGACAAATTGGGAGGGGAGGGGAGAAGGTTTACATTTTCTCAGTTTCAATGGTCCTATTGTCCAATATAGAACAGAACAGAATAGAATAGAATAGAATTCTTTATTGGCCAAGTGTGATTGGACACACAAGGAATTTGTCTTGGTGCAAATGCTCTCAGTGTACATAAAATAAAAGATACATTCGTCAAGAGTCAAGGATCATAAGATACAACACTTAATAATAGTCATAGAGTACAATAAGCAATCAAATCATACTAGGAAACAGTCAATATAAATCATAAGGATACATGCAATAAGGTTACAGTCATACAGTCACAAGTGGGAGGGTATGGGTGATAAGGAGTGATGAGAAGATTAATAGTAATAGTAGTGCAGATTTGTAAATAGTTGGACAGTGTTGAGGGAATTAGTTGTTTAGTAGAGTGATGGTGTTCGGGAAAAAACTGTCCTTGTGTCTAGTTGTTCTGGTGTGCAGTGCTCTATAGTGTCATTTTAAGGGAAGGAGTTGAAACAGTTTATGTCTGGGATGTGAGAGGTCTGTAAATATTTTCACAGCCCTCTTTTTCCCTTGTGCAGTATACAGGTTTTCAATGGAAGGCAGGTTGGCAGTAATTGTTTTTTTCTGCAAAACTTTCTTAAAATATGTTGATTTTAAGGTCAAAAATCAACAAACATGATGTTCTCTGAACATGGACCTCTTAAATGAAGAAATTAATTCCTCCCAGTGTAGAAAATCACAGAAATAAGCTTGGAGGAATGTGGTGTTTCATAACAAGTTTACTACATTTTGCACATAAAAACCAAAATAAACAAGCAGCCAAAAAGAAAGATAAGAGATAAAGAAGGGAAGAAAAGGAAATAGATGTGCAGAAAAGTAAAATGAAAGGAAAACAAAAATATATACAAAGAATAACTTCCTACTTCTTCCCAAGATACAGCATAAGAAACACGGAATATTCAACTGTTAGGTTAACGCTATAACATAGTATTATGTGATGATTGTTAAAATTTTATATATAAATACATATATAATCCTTAATTCCCTTTGGTGTAAGAGAGAGGGATAGATTACTCAAGGTTTCACTCATTTTCTCTTATCAATATCCTTTATGTGTCTTGTCATTTTTCACTGAAAACGTATGTAAGGTAACAAGGTTGGTTGGGATACTAAGAAATCTTATGAGAAGAGATTGAGAATAATGGGTAAGCTCTTTCCAAAAAGTTGAAAAGATACCCCTCACAAGAAGGACATGGTACTTTTTCTTACTCCAGTGGACAAAACAGAATAATCTATGTTCATAGTTTTCAGCAGTTTTTTCCAACTTTGTCAACTTTATGATGGGTGAACTTCAATTTGCATAATTCCTCAGCCAATCATTGTTTCCTCCTCCTCCTCCTCCTCCTCCTCCTCCTCCTCCTCCTCCTCCTCCTCCTTTCTCCTGAACAGTGATATGAAGATTTTTTCCCCGACTATCCTCACTTCTCGAACAAATTCTTCTTTAAAATACAGTTTGAAGTGATACAAATGAAAGGGCTAACTTTGTGATGAATTGGAGATCCAGAAACAAATCTTCCTTGTTTTCATGTTTGTAATGACATGCAGCTGCAAAGGACCTGTCAGACAGGCTGAAATGTAGCCCTTAGACACCTGGTTCTTTTATGCCATTTCCCTGCTTAGAATTAACTCCTTTCCTGAATGGCATTATTTGTTGTTTGTTTGTTTTTATAAAGATAAGTAGCGGTAGGTGAAAGGGATTTTGATGGGGAATAGATGGCACGAGTATGGAGTGGTCCTGCTATAACTATAAACAGGTTAGTCTACTCTGGGAAGGGAGATCATCAGGTAAAGCAAAGCAGGAAGTGAATAGCCTAGGAAGAAAATCCCGCCTACACCCCATAGTAGTCTGGCTTTTTAAACTTATTTAATCTCTGCTTATTTAATATTTTAATGTTTTGTACCCTTGTTTGATATTTGTAAGCCATCCAGAGTTGTTTGACAATAAGATTGGTGATCTATACATTTAATATGAAAGAGAAGAAAAACAGGAAGGAAGGAAGGAAGGAAGGAAGGAAGGGGGGAGGGAGAGGTGGGGGGAGAGAGGAAAGGAAAGAAGAAAGGGAGAAAAAGAGAGAGGGAAAGAAAAGAGAGAAATAGAAAGAACAAAAGAAAGAGAAAGAAAGAAAGAAAGAAAGGAAAGAAAGAAAGAATGAAACAAAGAAAATAAGAAAGAAAGAAAGAGAGAGAGAGAGAGAGAGAGAGAGAGAGAGAGGGAGAGAGGGCGGGAGGGAAGAAAGAAAGAAAGAAAGAAAGAAAAAGAAAGAAAGAAAGAAAGAAAGAAAGAAAGAAAGAAAGAAAGAAAGAAAGAAAGAAAGAAAGAAAGAAAGATTGATTGTTCAATATTTGGGACCCTTTAAATGGTTTGGAAAACTTTTCTGGTTCCCTTATCTATACAACATACTTCACAAATCAAGCCGAACCATGATACATTTCAACTATAAATGATTGGATGTACTAAAAGGAACCTAAGAGTTCAACTTCTCAGGAAGAGCAGTGTGCTTTTTTCCTTAACTTAAAAATATATCAATATAAAAAACCTGGACCTTACAATCTACCCTTAACACAACTTGTCAACATGGCTGTCCTGAACCCCTTGGGGAAGATCTCCATTTTACAGCCTAATCAGGTTTGTGTGCTCTTTCCTGTTTGAGTTCTTGGGTGTAATGGAGGAAGCTACTCAATGTTGACCCAACAAAGCCAGGGCATACCGAGAACTCAAAAGCAGGCAAGGGCACCTCTCTGCTACTTATGCAAACCACACTACATCAAATATGATACACAAGTGTCAGTACAAGTTTTTAAGTCTCTTTGTTCACTGCAGTGGCTAAGCATATAGTTGTAAGTAGAGGCTACTCATAGTAAGTAAGCAAGACAGCCTTGTTTTCCTTGTGACCCTGATCATCAAGAAAGCCATAGGGACTCAGCTGAGAACCATCCTTAACTATCAGTCCTGGATGGCTTACTCAGATATTAAATCCAAATCGGATAGTCGGTTCTATGATTTTGTGTGGGATGAGCTTATCTAATGAGCTGCAGATGTTTTGCAGGCTCTGAACAAGGTCCACAAATGCCCAACCTATTGAACCACAATGGGGATGTGGGATGTTCACCCAACCTATTGTATGAGTTTTAAAAATACATGGGGTCTGCTCACTTGCCATTCCTTTTTCTCAGTTCCCTGGTTTTCCAGTCTGTGCTGAGCCAATTTTATGTGTCGAAACACATCCTGGCAAGGGCCACGGAGCAGAATGTTGACATGATAGATAGTGTCAAATGATTGTCTTTGATGCTTTACTGCCTCAAACATGGCACATTGACAAGGCATGCCAGGTTCACTTCCAAGGGATCCCAGAGATGCCGTATGTCAATGAGGAAGATGGATTGCAATGGGTTGGTTAGCGAGGGTTTTATTAATGATAAAACATCTGCCCTGTAGTTGTAAGAATCCCATGAGAAGATGGCCTAAGCTTGTGGCCCAAACTAATTCTATCCCAGAATAATTTTCTGCACAGGCAACTCATCTCTTTCTTCCTCTTTCCCCCCACCCTGTGTTTATTTGTGCTGATAGATTTAACTTGCTCTGTATTTTGCAACCTATAGCCACCCTTGCAGGGGTGAAAAAAATGATATGAAAGGTATAAAATTTGAAGGGTCTGAATCCTCACATCACAAAAAATAATAATCTATAGTAATGACAGTTTAAGTTGATAGCATTGAGTTTGCTGCAATTACCATTTGGTTTTCAAAGCCAGCAAATCCAGTGTTTAATAATGGAACAACATAAGCATAAAGACCAAACCTTATATGCAAGTTACAGGAAGAGGTGTTTTAGGTCAAGCTTCAGTTGGAGACAGAAGTGTTACAGCTTTGTCAATTGCTTTGTGGAGATAAGCAACACATTAGTACATGGCAAAATTCCACATATATGATTAGGTGGAAAAAAGGAAAATAGATGGATGGGATAGTTTTGGAGATAAATATAAATAGCAATAGCACTTAGACTTATATACCACTTTACAGTGCTTTTGCAGCCCTCTCTAAGCAGTTTACAGAGTCAGCCTATTGCTTCCAACAATATGGGTCCTCATTTTACTGACCTTGGAATGATGAAAGGCTGAGTCAACCTTGAGCGGGTGAGATGCAAACTGCCAAATTGCAGGCAGCCAGCAGGCAGCAGAGGTAGCCTGCAGTACTGCACTCTAACAACTGCGCCACCCTGGCTCAGTAGCATTCCTACAAATAATCATAAGGCAGGCTTTAAAGCAGTGTTTCTCAGCCTTTGGCAACTTTAACATATGGACTTCAACTCCCAGAATCCCCCTGCTGACTGAGGAATTCTGGGAGTTAAAGTCCTCACATCTTCAAGCTGCCAAGCTTGAAAAACACTAGCTTAAATAATTGGTTCAGCAATAAACCCTGGTGAAAAGGCTGATGAAGAATGGATATATTCTTCACAGAATTCAATATTACCATTGTTATTCTCATCTTCCCTATTCCCTATCTCCTTATCTTCTTATGACTATAACTTTGTTGCTTGTATCTTATGATTTATATTGTTTACTTAGTATCCTAGTATGATTTATGTTGATTTCTTAATTAGTATCCTATGACTATCACTAAGTGTTGTATCTAATGTTTATGATGAATATATTTTTGCAACGATGATGATAATGATCTATCACTACAGTTGTATACACAGTGAGAGCTTAAGCACCAGAGACAAATTCCTTGTCTGTCTAATCACACTTGGTCAATAAAGAGTTATAATTCTAATTCTAATTCTGATGGGTTTCGTCAAGTCCATAGGAGTGAAGAACAGTACATGAATCCCCTAAGCAGCTTGCTTTAGAGTTCATAGATTTTGCAGCAGAAATGAATACCCGTGCACACCTATGCACCAATGCATACATATATTCCTTGTTCTGCCTATCGTTCAATCCTTAGTCTTCTTGCTCCACTAATTTTGATAGAGTGTTCCAAGCCACAGAAGAAATGGGATGAAGCATTTCTGCTAGACATTGACATGTTTCAAAAAGATTCAGGATAATGTGATATGTTAATGCAATTTCCTTTGGGATGGATAAAATTAATCCAGCCATGGTGCTTAATGCCCTTCCTGAAGTCGTGATAGAGGAATCCTGGAGTATTTTGTAGATGGCCCTCAAAGCTAACATCGTTGACAATGGGCATCTTTCTTTACCAAAAAATGCCGACCACTCAACCCACGGCAGCAGAGCCAACACAAACTATGAAAAAAATAGTACTGCCACACATCAAAAAAATGTCTCAGAAACGATTGATAGACTTTTACTTTGGAAAAAGTTCAAAGAAGAGCAAGATGATTAAAGGCCTAGAGACAAAAAAAATATGAAAAAGGGTTGGAAGATTTGGGTTTGGCTATTCTAGAGAAAAGAAGGATTAGGGAGGACATGATAGCAGTGTTCCTGTATTTGAGAGGTTGCCACAAAGAGGAGAGGGTCAATTTATTACCCAAAGCACCAGAGGGCAGGACAAGAAACAATGGATGGAAATTAATCAAGGAGAGAAATAACCTGGAATTAATGAGAAACTTCCTAAGAGTGAGGACAATTAATCAATGGAACAGCTTGCCTTCAGAAAGTGTGGGCGCTCCATCACTGGAGGTTTCTAAGAAGATACTGGACAGCCACTTGTCTGGAATGGTATAGGATCTCCTGCTTGAGCAGGGGGCTCGACTATATGACCTCCAAAGCCCCTTCCAGCTCTATTCTGATTCTGATTTTAACTACAACCACCATAGCACACTAACCAACTAAAGCCATACAAAATATCTTAAATAAACCAAAAGATCCAGCAGCCTTATAAGAAAAGAAAAGAAAAAAACTCATATACAACATTCAGTGTTAAGGACTGAACTATTCTAGCCACTGTGTAAAATGAGACAGATAGAAGACAAGCAGAGTTGCATCCAAGAACACTAGCTAGCAGTGAGAAGACATGATAAAAACTCCTTAATTGTTCAAACTTAAGCGTAGTTTCATTTGGGAAACTGTTAGTATCCAAGACCAAGCTAAATCCTGAAAATGCTAGAGAATTCCTGGAAGCTTGGCACTCAGACAAATCAGCCATCAACAGGCACATAGGGATAAATGACATCTACACACCATTCAAAAAAAAAAAAAAAGACAACCAAAAAGCCAAAAAGAAAATAAAAATACCAAAACAGCTCCTTGCTAGATAACAATCAACACCCAGCTCAGAAGAGATTAATTTCAAGATTAATAGTAGACCAGCAATCAAGCAGTAAAGAATACCCCAATCAAGAAACTACCAACTCGGACAAATGATCAAACTGTAAATAACAGCCTAATCAAGGTACCACCAAGAACATTCCCACCAACACTGGCTGGGCAAGCCACTTGTATATAAACAGAGAAGAAACTCCGCTCCCTTCTAGCATGTATGATGTTACCTAGTTGAGTAATGAAACAACAGCAAGAAAAAAATGGAGCTCAGAGAGCACAACAGAACCAACAGTTCAACCATGAGCTATAAATATTCTCTTCTGTTGGTACATTTTTCTTCTTCTGAGGTGGTTCCTCTTTCTTCTTTCCCCTCCTGGGCTTCCCAATAATATCATAACTCTCTTCAAATAGACCAGTCTCAGATACTCCATCTGTTGAAGGTTCATATTTTATAGCCTAAGGCATAGTTCTTAAGGAAAGATCTTTCTAGTCTACATATCACAAATACAGACATATAATACAGATCTGCTCTAGTCTGAGGTGTCAAGTCAACATAATGCTTAAAGGAATGCAGGATTTGTTCAAAGGAAGCATATACTGGATATGAAATATTCGCAGGACAAGGTTCCTTGGTCCCTGAAAATCCACTAAGCTACAAAACATTTGAATATATTGCTAATGTTGTAACTATCTTCTCTTCCTTTACTGAGCTGAATATCATTTTCTATCATAATGAAATGATTCAAATTAATTATAAAACATAAAGCCTATTGAACAAAGCCGGAAAGTCCCTCTACTAGATTAATGTCCTCTGGTTCATTCTGTACTGCCCAGCTGATTCTTCTGGAAGAGAGAAGGGGGGAGGGAAGGAGGGAGGTAGAGAGAGAGAGAGAGAGAGAGAGAGAGAATGAGAATGAGAACGAGAATGAGAGAATGAGAGAAAATGAAAGAGAGAGAATGGGGGAGAGAATGGAAGCAAGAATGAGAGAGAATGAGAGAGAAGAATGAGAGAGAGAATGAGAGAAAATGAGATAATGAGAGAATGGAAGGGAGAATGAGAGAGAAGAGAGGATGAGAGAGAGAGAATGAGAGAGAATGAGAAAGAGAAAATAAGATAGTTTTTTTAAAAAAAAACCTGTAATAATACCCATTTATTATTGAAGTTGACCTTAAAGTTGGTAAAGATTCCATGCTTGTTTTGCTAGAGATGTAGGATGATCTTCCAAGGTAGACAGACCAATAGTACTGTTGCATTTCTTTTTTTGTCTTACTCAAAAATGTAAGTTAAAGGTGCATCCTGTTCCTTAAAATATTTACATATTTACTTGGAGAAACTTGGCAAGTGTGATACTTGTGTTGTTCAACTTCCACGGAAATCCTCAGCTGGTCATGTCTTAAAGTGGCCAAGTATGGAGGTCCTGAATTCCTGTTAAAGCAACATTGGTTCCAAAACTCTCATTCAGGATCAAAATATTGATGGAATCATTCCCCCATCCACTTCTAGAAAATGCTATTGGAGTCTAAAAATCAAACTCTAGACTTGAATCAAAGATGTCTGATCAAAGCTAAAACATATCAGGAACGGTTGCAGGAATTGGGTATGTCTAGTCTAATGAAAAGATGGACTAGGGGTGACATGATAGCAATGTTCCGATATCTCAGGGGCTGCCGCAAAGAAGAAGGAATCAAGATATTGTCCAAAGCACCAAAGGCAGGAGAAGAAAAATGGAGACTAATCAAGGAGAGAAGCCACCTAGAAATAAGGAGAACTTTCCTGAAGTCAGAACAATTAAGAAGTGGAAGGGCTTGCCTTCAGAAGTTGTGGCTGCTCCATCACTGGAAGTTCTTTGGATAACCACTTGTCTAAAATGATATAGGGTTTCCTGCCTGAGCAGGGGATTGGACTAGAAGACCTCCAAGGTCCCTTCCAACTCTGTGTTTCTCTTTTATTCTATTCATGTTATTTAGTCTACAGTTGTTACATTCATTTACTTAAGGCTAAACTCTACTGAACATAGCAAGTTGAGATCTTATTGAATCTTTGATGCTGTATTGCTTGGGTTTACAAGCAGAAACCATAACAATAATGTAGGTTTCCTTGAAGGATCTGATAGAAGCTGAATGGATTTCCATCTAATCTAGCAAGTACTTCACTCAAGACATATCTCAGAGTAAGTTTTTAGAACAGCTGCTGATATTTATACTAGTTGTGTCTGCATCTGTGAAAGCTGCAGCAGCAACAACGGCTACAAAAACTTCTGTGGTGGCAATTTTTTCTCCATTTGCCCAGCTGGGCTGATTCACTGGGTTAACTGGTCCATGGTTCTGATGCTAGAGGAAGACAGTGCCCCAGGTTTAGTAGCATTGCAAAAGAATTGATACCATCAGAGATGGAGAGGGTGGGTCTGTTTTCAGAGTGTTCTTTGATATCAGATTTCTGATTCAAAGATTTTCAGGTACTTGAGCATCCCACATTCATCAACTTGGTAACACAACATTAAATGACTCTTAAGCAAAGCTTTACTGCTGGAGTTCAGCTATTGAAAAATGTGATAATCTCTTTCTTTCTCCCTCCCTCCCTCCTTCCTTCCTTCCTTCCTTCCTTCCTCCCTCCCTCCCTCCCTCCCTCCCTCCCTAACAATCAACCAGTAGATCAACTTGCCTTCATAAGTTGTGGGTGCTCCATCACTAGAGTCTTTTAAGAAGAGACTGAGCAGGCATTTGTTTGGAATGGTATAGGGTCTCCTGCTTAAGCAGGGGGTTGGACTAAAAGACCTCCAAGGCCCCCTTCCAACTCTGCTGGTCTGTTACCCCTCCCTCTCCACCTGAGTTTAAATTATAGCTGTATATATTTTATCATTATTATCTCTCTGTCTTTTCGTGATAATGAACCTTCTCCTCTTTCCAAAGATTGAAATGTAGGAAGCATTGCATACATGGCTTATCCTTGTGTGAGTTTCCAGTTTTATATTATACGCTTCTGCACTTTCCCTGGTTTCCCAAATGTCAATTAAATCTTCCTAATGTGCAAATCAGTTCTGATTTCATTGGGCTGTTTGAGATGATTCAGGGGGAAAAAAAGCTATTAGATTTGGATGTCTGAATCAATTTGGACCGCATGTCCAAGGGAGACCTCCTTTGATTAAGGTTGATTTTGACTGCTGAAACTCGTGTACGAAAAGCATCCAAATTGGTCTGAATCAGTCAGAACAAACCTTAGATATTTGGTTAGATCTATTAAATCCCAAGAGAAGAGACTGTAAGAAAGACCTCTCCTTGTGCAGAGAAGAGCAACAGAAATGATGCTAAATTGTAGGTTGAGGGAGGGAGGAATGTGGGAAGGGAAGAATGAGGGGGAGACATAATAACTGTTTTTCAGTACTTCAGAGAAGAATAGAATAAGATAGGATAGAGTAGAATTCTTTATTGGCCAAGTTTGATTGGACAGACAAGGAATTTGTCTTGGTGCAAATGCTCTCAGTGTCCATAAAAGAAAAGAGACGTTCGTCAAGAGTCAAGAATCATAAGGTATAACACTTAATGATAGTCATAAGGTACAATAAGCAATCAAATCATATTAGGAAACAGTCAATATAAATCATAAGGATACAAGCGACAAAGTTACAGTCATACAATCACAAGTGGGAGGGGAGGGGTGATCAGGAGTGATGAGAAGATTAACAGTAATAGTAATTCACTCTTTGTAAACAGTTGGACAGTGTTGAGGGAATTATTTGTTAAGCAGAGGGGTGGCTTTGGGGAAAAACCTGCCCTTGTGTCTAGTTGTTCTGGTGTGCAGTGCTCTATAGCATCGTTTTGAGGGTAGGAGTTGAAACAGTTTATGTCCAGGATGTGAGAGGTCTGTAGATATTTTCACAGCCCTCTTTTTGACTTGTGTAGTATACAGGTCCTTGACTGAAGGCAGGTTGGTAGTAATTGTTTTCTCTGCAGTCCTAATTATCCTCTGAAATCTGTGTCTGTCCTGCTGGGTTGCAGAATCAAACCAGACAGTTATAGAGGTGCAGATGACATAATCATTCCTCTGTAGAACTGGATCAGCAGCTCCTTGGGCAGTTTGAGCTTTCTGAGTTGGTGCTGAAATAACATTCTTTGTTGTGCTTTTTTGATGACGGTTTTGATGTTAGGTGTCCATTTTAGATCATGTGATATAATAGAACCTAGAAGAGGAGACTGGTTTATTCTCTAGGGCATCAGAGGGCAGGACAAGAAGTAATGGGTAGAAGCACGTTAAAGAGAGATCCAACCTAGAAGTAAGGAGAAATTTTCTGACAGTGAGAACAATTAATATAGGGAACAACTTGACTCGCAGAGATGTGGAGGTTTTCCAAAATAGACTGGACAACCATGGGACTGGGATGGTATAAGATCTCCAATCTTGAGACGGGAGTTGGATTAGAAGAACTCCAACATCCCTTCCTGTTCTGTGGTTGCATGTTCTATGAATGTAGACAATAAGAGGACTACACAAACATGGTGTCAGCATTCCAAGTAATGCACCCCTAGAAAGCAGAACTTTGAGGCAGGTACATTCCTCAAAGAACAATTTTATTGGATATATCATATTGGCACAACTGGTGAAAACTGATTCTGAAAGTTCCTGCGGTTTTCACCTAATTAAAAGAGAAAGATTCCCCCCAGTCATCAGTCACATGGTCCAATAGAGATGCCTGGGCAGTTGCTTGGTTACTTCGCTCCTCCTCTCCCCAGCCACCTGTTGCAATGTCCTTGGTTCCCTCAGGAAAACTTTTTTTATATATATTTGACTGCAAAACCCCAGCTAACTATTTCCCTCTCCTTCCCGTTGACACATGGAAGTGCAGAAGAAAAACATCCCCATCTACCTCTTAGGAACAGTATTGTTCATAACATTCATGTTTCTGACTCTTTCTGCAGGGGTGGGCTGCTGGGGGTTCGCAGGGGTTTGGGAAAGACCTAGCTAAGATTCTGTGCAGTTTGGAGAACCCCCAAATCCCACTCCTGGCTGGCCCCGCTCACCCCTCCCCTCCCAGGAGTCCCCACATGGCCCATTTTGGATGCGGGTAAGTGCAGGGTGGTGCCCAGAGGCTCGGGGAGGATGAAAAACAGGCCTCCTGGAAGTTTGGGAAGGCCAGAAATGGGCCCAGCTTCCAGAGAGCCTCCGGAGCCTGGGGAGGCTGTTTTCACGCTCCCAGATGTTCAAGGAAAGCCTCGGGAACCCAGGGAGGGCAAAAGCACCCCCCCCACACACACACGCACCACGGTGCAGGAGACCAGCTAGGCCACGCCCATCCAGCAACAGGGCAGAGAACCTGTTGCTAAAATTTTTGAAGCCCACCCCTGACTAGATGGTTCTAAGGTACCCTCAGAATCAGATTGAAAATAGGTGTCTCTTTTCCAAGGGAAAAAAAAAATCCTGCAGAAGGCCACCTTACTGGGATCTGCTCGCATAATCCACCGATACATCACACAGTCCTAAACGACTAGTGATTTGTGATACGAAACCCAGAATAATTATCTTGTTTGCTGTGTACACTGTCATTTCTTGTGAATGATAATCATCATCATCATCATCCACTGGAACTTGTGTCACAACTACCATCTGCCTGTAGCAAAGAACTGGTGGGATCATAAGTCTGAAAAAATGGTCGAAAATGAGCATGCAAAACTACTGTGGGACTTCCTAATACAGACTGACAAAGTTTTGGAACACAACACCCCGGATATCACGATTGTGGAGAAGAAAAAAGTGTGGATTGTCGACATTGACATACCTGGTGACAGCAAAATCGACGAGAAACAACTTGAAAAAAATCACCAGATACCAGGACTTGAGAATCGAACTGCAGAGAGTCTGGCATAAACCAGTGCAGGTGGTTCCAGTGGTACTCGGCAAACTGGGTGCTGTGTCTAAAGACCTAGGCAAGCACTTAAGAACAATTGGAACTGACAAGATCACCATTGGTCAGCTGCAAAAGGCCACCTTACTGGGATCTGCTCGCATAATCCGCCAATACATTACTCAGTCCTAAACGCTTGGGAAGTGTTTGACCAGTGATTTGTGATACGAAACCCAGCATAGTTATCTTGTTTGCTATGTATATTGTATTTTTTGTGTATAGAAATAATAGTAATAATAATAATAGAATAATAATAGAATAGAATAATAATAGAAAAAAAGTTATTGTTGAGCTTCCAGAACTGAGCATCTGGTCCTGTCATGTCCTATGACATTGTCCAGAGTCCCCGAATGCATGGCAGATTCAGGAATGGCGTTTAAGTTATCTGCCTGCTAGCATTATTAGTCTGACATTACAAATCAGAACAAGGTAGGTAGAAACATTGATTTCCTCTCCTTTTTTTTTGTAGGTAAGGGGCCCAAGCAAGTCTGCAGCTTAGTCATCTGTCATTAAATGAAAGCCTTTTCACCTCCAGGCCTTCCAATTCAAGTCCAGGCCAGATGGTTTTATTTCCCCCATCTCGCTGCCTGTGATAAAAAAAAAAAAATGATGAACTAAGTCCAGTCCCTAACAAATGAACCCCCTCCTGTAATTGACATTAATTGGCTCCCTGGTTGTCCCTCTCAGCGCAGCAGCCAAGGATCAAGCGCACAGGAGTAAGAGGACTTGTAGGATACCATCAAAAGAAGATGCATGCCCGGAGATGATGACATATAGCAAAGGAGACTATTGATGTTCTTAGCTGTCTAGAAGGTTTTTTTTCCCCCTAATTGGAGGATGATGTACAATGTAAATGCTTTACATTTCAGAAGAGATCCTTTCGCGGAGGATAGGAAATAGCAATTGCAATAGCACTTAGACTTATATACCGCTTTACAGTGCTTTACTGTCTCTCTAAGCAGGTTACAGAGTCAGCCTCTTGCCCCCCAACAATCTGGCTCCTCATTTGACCCACCTCGGAAGGATGGAAGGATGAGTCAACCTTGAGCCAGTGAGAATCGAACTGCTGGCAGCCGGCAGAATTAGCCTGCAATACTGCATTCTAGGCATTGTGCATGATGGATGGATGGATGGATGGATGGATGGAAGGAAGGAAGGAAGGAAGGAAGGAAGGAAGGAAGGAAGGAAGGAGAAAAGGAATAGCAATAGATTTATATACTGCTTTACAGTGTTTTACAGCCTTAAGCAGTTTACAGAATCAGCCTATTGCTCCTAACAATCTAGGTCCTCATTTTAACCACCTCAGAAGGATGGGAGGCTGAGTCAACCTTGACCCTCTTTCTCTCCCCCCCTCTCTCCCTCTCTCCCTCTCCCTCCCCCTCTCTCCCTCCCCCCCCCTTTCCCCCCCCCCCCCCCCCCCCTCTCTCTCTCTCTCTGTTAAATCCCAATGGGGTCTTATGAAAGTCTCCTATCAAAACTCATCCATCTACATATCCCTTGAGCTGACTCCATGCTTGGTTTGAATGATACTTCATTCTTGGAAATATTTTTAAGAAGACTTGCAGAAACATCTCCTGGAGGCTTTCAAAGATCTCCTACATTTTGCTTACAGCAGCGTAAATGCTAAAACAGATGGAGAGACTTCTTGCTCTGGTCCAACTCATCAGCATCAATAGGGCTGACTCTCTGTATTGAAAAGCTGTCAGTTGCCCTCAGATTTCCTTCTGCATTCATCCAAAACTCAAAGTTGCCAACAGAGTGTCCAGATTTACTGTACTTCACTGTGTTCACACAACTTTGAGTGAAGCTTTAGTGCCACCTCTAGTTCTCAGGCAGAATAGATAGAGGATAAGTTAGCTTCTTTTTTTTAAAAAAAGAGAGAGATCCAGGTTGCTGAAGTGATTCAGACAACAGAAAACCAGAAGACAATGAGTTCTAGTCCCATCTAAAGGATGAAGCCGGGCAACCATGGGCTAGTCACTTTCTCTCAAAGGGCAGAACAAGAAGCAATGGGTGGAAGCTGGTTAAAGGGCAATCCAACCTGGAACTAAGGAGAAATATTCTGACAATAAGAACAATGAAGGAAATAGCTTGTCTCCAGAAGTTGTGGGTGCTCCATCACTGGAAGTTTTTAAAGAAAAAAATGGACAACCATTTGAATAGAATAGGATGAGCTGGAAGGCACCTTGGAGGTCTTCTAGTCGAGCTCCCTGCTCAAGCAGGAGACCCTACACCATTTCAGACAGATAGATATCCAGTCTCTTCTTAAAAACCTCCAGTGATGAAGCACCCACAACTTCTGAAGAAAAGCTGTTCCACTGGTAAATTGTCCTCCCCGTGAGGAAGTTTCTCCATAATTCCAGGTTGCTTCTCTCTTTGATCAGTTTCCAACCATCATTTCTCTCTGGTGCTTTGGAGAATAATTTGATCCCCTCTTCTTTGTGGTAGCCCCTTGGACTGAAATACTGCTATCATGCCCCTCTCCCCAATTCTTCTAGCCAAACTCAGATCCTGCAGCTGCTCTTCATATGTTTTAGTCTCCAGGCCTTTGATCATTTTAGTTGTTCTTCTCTGAACTTTTTTTTCCAAAGTCTCAATATCTTTTTTGTAGTTTTTTTGGTGACCAACATTGGTTGCAGTATTTGACTGAGATGGTATAAGGTCTCCTGCCTCGGGCAGCCACTTGGATTGGAAGACTTCCAAGAGCTCTTCCAGCCTTATGATTTAATGACTCTAACGCTAGATAAGTAGGCAGTCACAAACCATTTCTGAAGCCTTCCCAAACATGCCAGCAGTAACTAGTCCAGGCAGTCCCGGGAATCAGCAATGACTTGGACACACACACACACACAGAGAGAAAGAGAGAGAGAGAGAGAGAGAGGGAGGGAGGGAGGGAGGGAGAGAGGGAGGAGGAGAGGGAGGAGGAGAGGGAGGAGGAGAGGGAGAGGGAGAGGGAGAGAGAGGGAGGGAGGGAGGGAGGGAGAGAGAGAGAGAGAGAGAGAGTGAGTGTTAAAACCAGTATGGGCTGAGGTAGGAGTACAATTCAGGTGATTCCAAGGAAAGACATTTTTTTTAGAACAGAATTCTTTTTTGGCCAAGTGTGCCTGGACACACAAGGAATTTGTCTCTGGTGCACAAAGCTGTCAGTGTACATACAAGCAATAAGAGATAAAACATGATCATAGTCATCGTAAAAATACATTTATCATAAATCACAAGATACAACACTTAAAGGTAAAGGTAAAGGTTCCCCTTACACATACATACTAGTCTAGGGTCCTCATCTATGTTTCAAAGCCGAAGAGCCAGCGCTGTCTGAAGAGGTCTCCGTGGTCATGTGGCCAGCAGGACTAAAGGCCAAAGGTGCATGCAACGCTGTTCCCTTCCCACCAAAGTGGTTCCTATTTTTCTACTTGCATTTTTTATGTGTTTTTGAACTGCTAGGTTGGCAAAAGCTGGGACAAGTAATGGGAGCTCACTCCGTTACGTGGCGCTAGGGTTTTGAACCTCCGAACTGCCAATCTTTCTGATCAACAAGCTCAGTCTCTTAGCCACTGAGCTTAGTGATTGTCATAAGATACTAAAGAAGCAATCAACATAAATCATACTAGGATACTAAATAAAACAATATAAATTGAAATGAATATGAACCATAAAATGCAGTAACATAGATGAAATCATTGATCTCAGGAATTGTTACTGACATTGTATTCAGGATCTGGAGTTTATTGGGTCCGTTCATTGACCGTCCTTTACCGGTTAATATGTGACACAGTTATGATTGATAGGAAAATTGCTTTCACCTCAATTTTTAATCTGCTCAGAATTTAATTTCCCTGTGAGATATCCTCCCTGGGTCACCGTGTTGGCTGACGCAACTCACCATCCTGTGAAAAGGATGCCCCATGAAAATGTGATTTTATTTTTGCTTCTGCCAAAGACATGGCAATGAGTGACTGTATTTGCACAATATACTTGATCCTTTGAGGGAATGAATTCATTTTCATCATTTGCATGCAACATTGCATTTTAAGCTAACCAAGTGGCCTGAATTTATGCAATATTCTAAAACACGCACATAAATCACAGCGATGATTAAAATTAACTAAACTTAGGAAAAGCTATGCATGTTTTGTGACAGCAGCTGGACCGTTGACCAATAGCTTCCTCTGAATTTAAAAAGAGTGAAGATACATAGAATATAGAACCGTAGGGCTGGAAGGAACCTTGGAGGTCTTATAGTCCAAGCCCCTACCCAAGGTAGGAGACTTTATATCACCCTGGACAAATGATTGTCATGTGTATTTCTGAAAACTTTCATTAATGGGGCACCCACAACTCCGGGAAGCAATCTATTCCATTGATTAATTGTTTCCACAGTTAGATTTTTTTCCGCCTGAGTTCTGGGTTGGATCTATCTTTAATGATCTTCCACCCATTGCTTCCTGACCTGCCCAAGAATTGATCTGAATTACTGGTTGTGTCTTCCCTTTTCCTTTCCTTCCCTTTCTCCTTCTTTTCTCCTTCCCTTCCCTTCCTCTGTCTTCCCCTTTCTTTTCCTTCCCTTCCTTTCCCTTCCCCTTTATTCCCTCTCCCTTTCCTTTCTCTTTCTTCTCTTCCTATCTTTCCCTTTCCTTTCCTTTCCTTTCCTTTCCTTTCCTTTC
>NW_020769332.1:4999645-5020261 GCF_900518735.1 Pseudonaja textilis | reverse complement strand
GGAAGGAAGGAAGGAAGGAAGGAAGGAAGGAAGGAAGGAAGGAAGGAGAAAGAAGGGAGATGGGAAAGGAAGGTAGGAAAAGGAAAAGAAGGAAGATGTATAATTTCTAAGAATGAAATGTACATTTTAGAGGTTTTGCTGGATTTAGCAATGTCTATCTATTCAAAAATGTGTTTTTGGTTAACAGGAGGGTCCAGATTTTTTTGGTGGATTCAAAATTTCCCATACTTGGTTACAGTGCTTAAATTCAAAGGGGTTATAGTGCTTAAAGTTACAGAGAAGAATAAGAAAACTTGCTGTATGTTGTCTTACTTTAAAGAAGTTTTGGAAGGGTTGCTGTTGTGCAATAGAGCATTCCAGTTGGGAGAATGAACTGGAACATACAATGTTAGTTCCATCTCAGCTGCATTGATTGCCAATTTAACTCTCACCCAAGTTCAATGCCATAAATAGTTTAGATTGAGCTGTTTGAAAGATCATCAATACTCATATAGCCCAGCTTCAGCCTTACAATTGCCCATGGAAACGCTACTAATATGTCTATCAATACAGCAAGTTCCATTAGGAAAAAAATCCTGAACCTGCTTTGCAGTTGCCCAATCCTTGCAGAATGACATCTTGTTAGATGAACATGTGGCATAATATTGGCACCGGGACTACCATTCGGGACAGCTATCTAACTCCTCCAACTGTTTAGATGGAGTTTTTTACTCCTAGGTTGCTGCTTGACTCCTGGACATTTTGGTTGCTGCTTGACTCCTGGACATTTTGGTTGTAACACCTTTTGATGGTGGCAATTCAGTAATGAAGTCCAATGAAACTGCACCCCAAGGTCTTTCTGGAATGGGTAATGGCTGCAAGAGAGCAGGGGGTGCACCAGGAGCATACTTTGCTTGTCAACAGATCCCACAGGACACCAGATATCCCGACACATCATGTTTACATCTCAGCCACCAAAATGTCCTTGAGATGAGGTGCAGTGTTTTGAACACCCCAAAGTGTCCTCCTCCGGACTATCATGACATTGACGTAAGATAATGAAGAGGACATCCAGGCATGTAAATGTCATCATGGAACCGCAACAGGTCCCCAATATATGCCCTTGTCTCGCATTCTCATCCAATTCACGAGACCAAGCTGCCACAAATGGATCCTGTCACTGCGCCTCCTGAATCCTCACTCGAAGGTCCATAGGTTCCTCTGTGGCTGCAAACTGCTCCAATGGAATCACCGTCTGGAGAAAGATTTTGTCCTCCTTCAGATATACTTGGGCTTCCGGGACAATGCGTCAGTGCATTGATTCCCCCCACTTGGAACATAGGTCACCAACTCCACAGGTAGATCCAAGCCTATGGGCGTAATCACATCCCCTGCACAGGAATGCAAGCAATGGTTGACACACTTCCTACCAAGAAATTGCACAGTTCCAGATGACCGGACAATCTGTGGATCATGGGCCTCTAAGCACTCCAAACCCAGCACCACATGAAAATAAGGTACTGCGGCAACATAGAACATGGCTTCCTCCACAGGCTGCCCAGTACACATGCAAAGGGGTTTGTTTGCAGCAACCACAGGTCCCAAACAAAGAGGCCGAGCATCAATCATCTCCACCATTACTGGCGGGGACACCTGTTGCTGGGGAATGAACCACTGCTCAACAAAATGAGCATCCATGAAATTGGCTGTGGCCCCTGAGGCGACCAAGGCTTGGATTTCCATTGCTCCATAACCAGGCACAAACACACTTGCTGTCAGCACAAGATGCTTCACCAATGATGACTGGGACGGACATGTCGAAGATGTCAAAGATGGCGAGGATGCCAAGGAAGGTGAAGATGGTTGGCCCAGGGACTTTGAAATCTGACCAACAGACCCCCATAGGCCAGGTGATACTCATTGCCCACTACCACTGACATTGCTGCTGTGGGTGTCTTAACAGCTCACTTGACCACAAAATGGCCTCGATTGCCACAATAGAGGCATAACCCATCATGATGATGCCTGTCCTTTTCTACTTGGGTCAGGCAAGGGCGGGCAGCCCCCAGATGCATGGGCTCTTCCAAAGGCACTTCCACCAAGGGCGCCATCTTGCTGGAAACAGATGCAGTCTCCATCCATCGTCGCCCCTGTCACTGCTGAAGCCTAGCATCAATACGAAGACACAGATGCATGAGCTCCTCAAGGGTGCGAGGGCATTCAGTGTGCACCAACATGTCCAGAAGCTCTGATGACAAACCCTCCTGAAACTGGTCTAATAGTGCTGCCTCATTCCGTTGTACATCCTGGGTGACCATCTAAAAGCTAGAAATATAATCCATGAGCGAGCCACATCCCTGCTTCAACTCTCTCAAATGTCTGTTTGCTGTTTGGCTCCAAACAGGGTCCTCAAACATGGCCTGGAACTGACAGCAAAACTCGGTGTAATTATCCAACACCTGGTTGGGTTGGGTCAACAGAGGCATTGCCCAACACACTGCAGAGCCTGACAGCAAAATAATCAATAACCCCACCTTATCCCAGTCAGTGGAGAAGTCGTCTGGCCGAAGGCTCGTATAAAGCTGACACTGCCCCAAAAATGCTGGAAAATGGGCCAGTGATCCATCAGGTTTATCTAGCATTGCCACCGGGCATTTACAGCATGGCCAGATAGCTTGCATCTGCACAACCTGCGCAGTCAAAAGAGCCACTTGCTGGCTTAACTGGGTGTTGTCTGCTCTGAGCTGATCCATGGTCACCGCACGAAAAGCAGAAACAAGTTGAAGGGATAGCTGGAGACAAAATGTGATGACCCAGAAATGTAATAAAAAACCAAAACGTAAATAAAAGACCTTTAATGCCTTCAACTTGGCTTCATTGTTTAATTGTTCACAGTGGAGGAGTAAGCTATTTTCAAAATAACATTTCAAAAGAAAGAAACACAGTTCAAAATCAAAGACCGGATAACAAAGCAATAAACAAAAACAAACTGCATTGAATAAAGTTCCCATGACAGACCAGGATAGATAATTGCCAACTTCAAGAAGATAACCAGATACAGTCCGTTGGAGGAACGCCAACCAAGATAAACCTTCTTTCCTGTAAAATACTGCCAATAATGGAAGTTTCAAATGAATTAGAAAAAAACAACAATTGAAGTACAAAGAGCTTCAAAAATGAATCTGAACGGAATGAATGACTTTGCTTCCTGCAAAGGTTTCATCATCTTTGCCTGAATCTGAACTGAATGAATGACTTTGCTTCCTGCAAAGGTTTCATCATCTTTGCCTGTACCTTATGGGAGGGGCAATCACCTCCCAGCCTTACTCCCGAGTCGCCCCTTTTGTCTCAGCTGCTCTTGCCTTCTGGCACCTCTCTGCATATGCACACTGGGAACAGGCTCCCCTGGTTCCTCTGCCTTGCTGCTGCCAGACTCCGGAGGCTCCGGAGTCAGCACCCCACTCCCAGATGGTCCTGGCCTCATCTTTGCATTGGACACAGGACCCTCGTCCGAGTCCTCTCCTGACTCCCGGACTGATCCCTGTTCTTCCCCACTGTCTCATACCCATATTAGGGCTTAAAACTGCATCTTACTTGAATATACAAAATTGAACTAGATTCATGTCAGATCTAAGACACTGTTCTGGAAACTACTGGTCTCCCTAAATCATTAACTAATTTTATTCTCAGATCTATTGCTCAAGCATTTTAAGGAGAAATGTTATGAATCAAAGCTGTAACTTTTGTAGCTTGCGTGTGAAATGTATGTGGGCTCCAATTTACTCTGTCACAACATTTTAAAGAAAAGAAAATTTGTCATAGACCATTTCTACAGGAATTTTGAATCCTGTTTTGAAAATAAAAACTGGGCATTAATTGAAAATAAAAACTGGGCATAAATGTGATGGTTCAGTCAGTTATTCCCAATTCTAAACTTTTTGTGCTAGTATGATGCAATCCGTGTTTCACTGGTGTCACCACAATTTGTACTTTCTTGGTCCAGTTTTATCTATCCTCATAAACAGGTGCATTGCTTTCTATTTCAGCACCAATCTACATGGAACAAAATGCTTTAAAAAATCTCTTTAGTTGTAGAAATTTCACTCGTAGGAGATTCAGTCGTTCATATCCTTCTTGCTATGGATACAGATCCCGTTACAATCCAAATTTGCATTGAAAATTCTTTTAAAAAATAGATCTAAGTGGAGACACAGGTTTTTCCTCCTTTCTTGTGAGATTCAGAATGTCTTTCACACTGGCCATCAACTGAGATTTCTCGAAGTTGGAGCTGCACTTAGAAATCATTTTCCCCTGATAACACAAGCAACATAAGAATATGTGACTAAATAAATAACTGACTTAAAATTAGGCAACTGTAATCAGATAAAAATGCAGCTTGAAGTATTATTATTTTTTAGTTGTTCGACTAAAGGTGTCAATGAGAATTGGGGTGAGACATGAGGGGCCCACAGGGTGTCCAGGGCAGAACAGAGTAGTGAAATGAGCACTGGGACTTTATAAATACTCAACCGCTTCCATCATCACATGCAGGGTTGCTACACAAATACAAAAAGAGTGGAGCTTATATGATGTCACAATACTTGTTCTACCATTCTGACACCAACTGGGTGAGGAATAAATCACCTGGGTTTCCCACCTCTGACCTTCATGGCAAGGTTCATCCTTTGTCCTGAAGTTACAGAACATGTTTTGTTGTGTTGGTTGGCTGGTCAGTAGGTTTTGTTTTTGTTTTATTTGATTGTACTTTGGTCTATTTATAATGATTCAGCTGCCAAGTGGGATGATCACTCCTGCCAAGATAAGACAGTTGACTTGACAAAATGTAAAACACAAAGCAGTTTTCTTCCCAAAGCAAACAATAACAGTGCAATCACAGGCCTAGTTGCAGAATGTTGCTCTAGTAGTCTTCCAAAGCTCCTTTCCACTCTGTTATTCTGTATTCTGATTTTGACTAAATGACATAGTATATATGCATTATTTGTATATTGGGAATCTCATTGCATTTCTGTCTGAATTTCACACTAGAGAAAATTTGGCAGCAGACCTGTTTATCCCACACCCACACCCCACTCTCCCTTTAAACTAATTTCAGCACAAAAATGATTCATAGTTTTTCTATGTGGTGAGCCTTTCCAATGTATGGATTCTGTGTTGATTTTTAAGATACATAGTTGACAGACAGACAGACAGACAGATGAAAGAGAAAAAGAAAAGAAAAGAAAAAAGATTGGTAGATAGAAAGAAAGATAGGTAGAAAGATTGATAGATGACAGAGAAAGAAAGAAAAGATGGATGGATGGATGGATGGATGGATGGATGGATGGATGGATGGATAGATAGATAATAGAATGATAGATAATAAGTAGATAGAAATATAGGTAGGTAGGTAGGAAGGTAGGTAGGTAGGTAGATAGATGTTGGATGGATAGATAAATAGATAATAAGTAGAGAGAAAAACAGATAGATGACAGAAAGAAAGAAAAGATGGATAGAGAGATAGATGGTAGATAGAATGATAGATGATAAATAGATATAGATAGATAGATAATAAGGTAGGTAGGTAGGTAGGTAGGTAGGTAGGTAGATCAATAGATAATACCTAAGACAAACAGACAGATGAGAGAGAGAATGAGAAAGCCACTTTCCTAGCTCATTTGTAAGGTCAGACATCTACTACTACCAGATGCGTGAACCCAACTGCATTTTTTGTGTTTCCGATTCTTGATAATTTTCACATGAAAGGATACCTCCCACCCACCCCTCACTCAAAAACCATTCCATATGTGTGCATGAGTGGAATGAGCCTCTGTGCCCAAGACTCATTTGCCATCTGTTTTGAGATTTATTTATTTCTTTCTCTCCATTCCCTTACAGCTGGGCCTTGAAATAATTGTCCACTAGCTCATGTGCTGAGGGCAGACCATCTTGCTATTATTTTCTGGGTTTTCCAATTCATTTAACCTGCCTGTTTAGGCCTTCCTCCCTCCCATTAGAGGAAAACCAAATGTTTGTGTTGTCATCATTTGTAGGGCCAAAGCACAAGGCCATGTCACTCGAGACCAAGGATGCTCCTCCAAAAAAAGGAGAAGTGGGACAATTTCTGAGATTTCCCAAAATCTCAGGAGAATAAATCTATTTAGGGGACATTGCTGTGCTCTTAGAAACGTTAATCCGATGAAGAAATGGCCATCTATCTTTAAAAATGTGAGTGGCTAAAATAACATTTCGTATAGATTTAGCAAGCAGTGTCCAGGTGTTCCATTTGTTTTAATTAATAAAAATGAAGGTTGTTTGATGCTCATGAGTGAACCTTTGGGCCCACACCCGGGAGCTCTTCATTGGCAGCGGAGAGGAGTCTTAACATCTACTGAACATCCTGTCCTGCTATATTCTTGGACGGTTTCATTCCTCCCATCCTCCACCTCCATCCATCCTCTTAGGAGCAGATTAATGCAAACGTTTTTTTTTTTTAAAAAAGAAAAAACTGAACAGAAGGAAAGAAGAGATCAAGTGCTTAGTGTTTCTTTCCTGAATAATAGCTCAGGAGGTCCTTGTGACGACAGTTATGTCAACCAGGGTCACATCTCAATGACAATAGCACAAAGGAATTGCTTTGCTGAAGTGCCACCTTTACTGTTAAATAGAAAAAGTAGAAAAGACAGTAAAAGGGGAAGGGGGAGGGGGGAGGGGGAGGAGAAGGAGATGAAGGAAGAAGAGGAAGAGGAAGAAGAGGAGGAGGAAGAAATGATGATGATGATGATGATGATGATGATGATGATGTTGATAATGATAATAATAATGATAATAATAATACCAAATATATTTTGGATGCAGCTTATGCTGATCCTGAACCATGAACATCTTCTGAGCATTCTTTAAAGAGAATAACTGATGGTGATAGCTATAGCAATAGCACTTAGACTTATATACCACTTCACATGGCTTTACAGCCTTGTCTAAGTGGTTTACAGAGTCAGCCTCTTGCCCCCAACAATTTTGGGTCCTCATTTTACCCACCTGGGAAGGATAGAAGGCCAAGTCAACCTTGAGCCTGGTGAGATTCGAACTGCCAAATTGCAGGCAGCCGGCAGTCAGCAGAAGTAGCCTGCAGTACTGCACTCTTAACTACTGTGCCTCTGAGGCTCATAGGAGGAGGAGGAGGAGGATGGCAATGATGAAGAAGAAGTCATTAAACATGTGATGGTCTTTTGTGGTTGAGAAGAGACAGGGACAGTGAGAGGAAATACATTTGGCTGTCATTCCATGCACCAGAAACAGTACAGTTCCCCTGGCTTCATCATGCTTCCAAGCATCTCAAAGGGGGTGCCTGCTTTCTCCTTTTGTCAGCAGTTGGCAAGTGTCGGCCTTTTGTTTGTCTTGAAATGCAAAAGAAAAGAAAAGCAGGCAAAGATTGTTAAGCATGTTTTAGGAATGTCCTGAGTGCTGAATATTTTGAGAGAGAGAAAAAGCAGGCACCAAGTACAAGCCAGGTGGCTATTTTCAGTGGTGTGTGGCACAGCATTCTTTGCAACGTTCGCAAAGCTGATGAAAAGTACATTTTTGGACCCCATACAACTTGGCTTCTGGTCAGACGTCTAGAAGAAACAAGAGATGTCCATAAAACAGGGTCGATTCAGAGGAGAGTTAATAGATTTATTGATCCTTTCAAAATTAGGAGGATGGTTTCCAAGTGCCAGGTAAGACACTAAGGTATAAACTATCAACTGTTGGGTTCAAATTTCAACAGAACCACTTTGACTGTGATCCCAGGCACAATGGACAAGAACTATCTTAAAACACTGTGGAATTTTTTTTGTTTTGTTGTAAAGTCTCATTTTTAATTTTTTTTAAAAAAAACCATCCATGATATATAGAATTACATTACTAAAACTTGGCAAATATCCCAGTCCTTGGGGAAGAGTGGTAGATTTTATTGTTATTCAGAGTTTGCCTTCTGGACACTTATTATCCTCATTGTTTTTATGGTTCTTTCTTTTTCCAATGTGCCTCCCCTCCCCCAATTTATCTGGACTCAGGTGACTTCTAAAATGGTATTAAATAAATAAAATTCTATGCCAGCCAGGATACTTACAGTCAAAATACGAAGATAATAAGTAAAAAAAAAGTATTTATTTTAATGCCATTTTACAGTTAACAATATCAGGTTATCACTTCTTGAAATGCTCTCCCAACAATCTGCATATTGCTCTTTTTTATAAACGAATGTAATATCCATTCTACCTCATTGAGAAACAGAAAGTGACTGGGGGATATAATCATAAAATGGACTTGGTGTAGTGTGGGTATAGTTGTTTTGTAGAACTATCTGCAAAGCCTCCTGGTTACTTCTTCATGGTATCCCATTTGAGCATTTCTGGGTCTTTGAATGGTAGGGACAAAGTCATTGTTAGAGCTTAGAGATACCAGGAAGGTGAGCAGGACAATGAAATAATAATAATAATCAAAATAACAGCTGTGGCTGAACCGTAAAAACCCAGATAGATGGATAGATGGATGGATGGATTGACGGAGAGATAGATAGATCAATAGCAATAGCATTTAGACTTATATACTGCTTCACAGTGCTTTACAGCCCTCTCTAAGCGGTTTATAGAGTCAGCATATTGCCCCCAACAATCTGGGTCCTCATTTTACTGACCTCGGATGGAAAACTGAGTCAACCTTAAAGTCGGTGAGATTTGAACTGCAAAACTGCTGGCAGTCAGCAGGAGTAACCTGCAGCATTGCATTCTAACCACTGCACCACCGCAGCAATAAGTTAGATAGAGATAGATAGATAGATAGATAGATAGATAGATAGATAGATAGATAGATAGATAGATAGATAGATACAGTTTTAGGTTCATTGAAGTGTGGGAAGACCATACTTGTGATACTGCATCCAAATTTGGTCAACACAATACAAAAAGAGATATTGATACTCTAGAAACAGTTTAGAAAAGAGCAATAAAGAAGATCTGGGATCTGAAGGCTAAACCCTATGATGAACAATTAAGAGATCTAGGTATACCTAATGTAACAAAGAAAAGGATTAGGGGTGGCATAATAGCTGTCTTCTGGTATTTGAGAGCTATCACAGACAGGGGTTGTGGGATAGGGGTTCAACTTCTACCCTAAACCAGAGGTCACCAACCTTTTGGACCTCAGGGACCACCAAACTCATAATTTTAAATCCCAGGGACCACTAACTGGTTCTGTGGGCATGGCCTAATTTGTGGGTGTGACTTGGTGGTCATGTGACTGGCTGGGCATGGCTTGTATATAAATATTATAAATATTTATATAAATATTGATATTTTTTTTAAAAAAAGAGCAACTTTACCCAAAATCAGGCAAAGCAGGCAGGCAAATTGAGTTGCTCACAGAATCACAGAGTCGTTCAGAAATCTATCTGCCATCGGCTAGCTCAGTCTGTCACATAAAATTTGCTAGCAAGCAAACTCACAAAATTAACTCACAACACACCATGTATGTAAATATTGATTTTTGTTTATTTAAAAAAGAGCAACTTTTACCCAAAATCAGGCATGCTAGCACTGGTTTCTTTTATCAGATGCCTTGATGTTTTGGGCTGGGGAATGCTGGGATTTTGGCATGCTGACTAGGGAATTCTGGGAGTTGATGTCCAAAGCTTTACTATGGGCAACATGTTATCAGTCTTCCAATATTTGAGGGGCTGTCACACTGAAGAGGGGAGAGGTCAACCTATTCTTTGACGCACCTGAAGGCAGGACAAGAAGCAATGGATGGAAGAGCAATAAAAAGATCCTATCTAGAATTAAGGAAAAAATTCCTGACAATGAGAACAATTCATCAGTGGAATGGCTTTCCTCCAGAAATTGTGGGTATTACATCACTGGAGTTTTTTAAGGAAAAGATTGGACAGCCATTTGTCCAGAATGATACAGGCTTTCCTACCTGAATAGAGGGTTGGAATAGAAGACCAGTGAGAGGGATTTTAGAGCCTTAGTGGACAACCAGCTAAATATGAGCCAGCAGTTTTCAGCAGCAGCCAAAAAAGCCAATGCAATCCTAAATTGCATTAATAGAGGGATACAGTCAAGATCAAGTGAGGTACTAATACACTCTATAAAGCCTTACTAAGACCACACCTAGAACACTGCATCCAATTTTGGTCACCACACTATAAAATGATGTTGAGACTCTAGAAAAAGTGCAAAGAACAGAAACCAGGATGATTATGAGACTGGAGATTAAAACATATGAAGAACGGTTACAGGAACTGGGCCTGGCTAGTCTAATGAAGAGAAGGACTAGGGGAGACAGGATAGCAGTCTTCCCATACTTGAAGGGCTGCCATAGAGGGGAGGAAGGGGTCAAGCTATTTTCCAAGGCACTTGAAGGTCAGGCAAGGAACAATGGATGGAAACTGATGAAGGAGAGATTCAACCTGGAAATAAGGAGAAATTTTCTGACAGTGAGAACAATCAACCGATGGAACAGAAGTTGCCTTCAGAAGTTGTGGGAGCTTCATCCCTGGAAGCTTTCAAGAAGAGATTAGACTGCCATTTATTAAAAATGGTGTAAGGTGTCCCGGTTTGGGCAGAAGGCTGGAGTAGATGACCTACAAGGTCCTTTCCAACTCCGTCAAACTGTAAATTGCTAAGGTTTGAGAATCACTGGTACGGACTGATGGGGATCTTTGCTGAGGTCTGAAGTGAAGGCCACCTGGGGAATTGTCCCATCCATGGATCCTCCTGCTGACATCCATCAAATTCCACCTCTCTCTCTTTCCCGTATCCTAATCCTCTTTGGGCCTTGAACCTGACTTTGTAATTCAGCTAATGGCCTGTGTCAAGAAACACAGAGAAAGGACCTCCTCCCTTTGCTGCTTCCTCCCCTCCCTCCCTCTCTTGTCAGAAGCCACAGTTATTTACTTTCCAAAGCTGACAGAAAAAAGCACTGCAGGGGCTTCATTTATTTCTGTTCAGAATGTTATTATTGTCTAATGCACGGGGAACCAGGCATGCATTGCAGACGAATTCTTCTAATCTTTATTGTTACGCTGGGTGACTGCTTCAAGAGCAGAACTGGCTCGGCGGAATGGCTTCCGAATCCTCACACTGGGCTGCCCATCTTGGCTTAAGGAAGGCAGGGTGTTTCGTAAAGAGGACCCATCCAAGTTTCATAAAGAGGACAAGGTTCATAAAGATGTCCCATCCCTGTCTTGGCATTCTGTCTCAATTCTCTCTCTCTCTCTCTCTCTCTCTCTCACACACACACACACACACACACCATCCATCACGGCTGAAAAGTCTGTTTTTATTCACTCTGCAATGGAAATAATAAAAAGGGGGAGATAATATTACTGTAAACAATGTAATTAATGATGAAGTGTTCTTTTTTTTTTTTAATGTACTGCTCTTTTATGAAGGAAAGAAGTGGTGGAAATAGAAAACTGGTTTGAGTAGAAGCTGGGCAGATACTTTGGAGATTATTGTAAAGAAGCATTGCATTATCCTTGCTCTCCCATGATTAACAGAGTGGGGAGGGATCTTATAGGTCATATAGTACAGAGGTCGCCAACTGATGGACTGGGGACCACTGGTGGTCCACGAGAAAGTTTTGGTGGTCTGCAGAGAAACGTCCCCCCAAAGCAATTAATTCAGGCTGCGCAGGAACACAAGGTTGTGCCGCACACATGTCCTGCCCATCCTCTGGCCCCCACCCTTCAGCCAAGCACAAACCTTACCTTGAGTAGAGTCATGTGAGCTGGAACTGGAAAGTAAGACCAATAGCGAGGGAGGGAAATCCATCCCAGGGTGGCTTGCTGAAGTTGGTGAGAAAGTCGGTCCCATATTCCAGAGCTTCAGTAGTCACAAAACTGGCCCTTTGGTCATCCCGGAGCAGCTCCTCCAGTCCATGGGAGGCCGGTGCACCTGGGTGGAGGAGTAGCTACTCCGGGATGACCGAAAGGTCAGTCCTGTGACTGCTGCAGCTCTGGAATATGGGACCGACTTTCCCACCAAGGTCAGCAAACCACCGTCAGTCAAAATTCATATTAGTGGTCCGCAGGATTTAAAATTATGAGTTTGGTGGTCCCTGAGGTCCAAAAGGTTGGCAACCCCTGATCTAGTCCAACCCCCACCCAAGCAAGAGGCCCTACACCATTTCTGACCATTTCAGTCCAGTGAAAGCCTCCAGTGATGAAGCTCCCACAACTTCTGAAGGCAACTTCTATTCCATGGGTTGATTGGTCCCCCTGTCAGAAAATTCCCCCTTATTTCCAGGTTGAATCTCTCCTTGATCAGTTTCCATCCATTGTTCCTTGTCTGGCCTTCAGGTGCCTTGGAAAATAACTTGATACCTTCCTCTCTGTGGCAGCCCCTCAAATATTGGAGCCGCTAGTCAGATATACATGTAGACCTTGACTTACAGCCACAATTGACCTCAACATTCCTGCGGTTAAATGAGTTTTGCCCCATTTTACGACCTTTCCTGTAACAGTTGTTAAGGGAATCACTGTCATGGTTAAGTCAATGTCATGGTTCTTAAGTGAATTTGGTTTCGCCATTGACTTTGCATGTCACAAGGTAATGACATAACCCCAGGACACTGTAACCATCATAAATATGAGTCAATTGCCAAGCACTTGAATTTTTATCATGCCATGCAATGGCCATAAGGGTGAAAAATAGTCATAAGACACTTTTTTCAATGTGGTTATAACTTTGAACAGTCACTGAATGAACTGAGGAGGTTCTGTGGCCAATATGTTAATATACCGAAGGGTTTCCCTCTCCTCACCCTCAAGCCAGCTCTTCACCTCAATTCCTTAAGCTTCTCTCCTGATCACAGCCTCTTATTGAGCATAAACATCAGGGTGGCATGAAATTTTAGTCCTTTGACATCAGTGCGGGGTTCAATTTTTTTTACTACTGATTCCATGGACGTGGCTTGGTGGGAGTGGCAGGGGAGGGATACTGCAAAATCCTCATTTCCTCCCCCCCCCCACTAACCTGCTTTCCAGCTCCGTTCTCCTGTGCAGGGCAACAAAAGAAGACCCAGCCAATCAGCTGGGACTCGGGAGGCAGAGAAGAGATGAGGCTGGTGGGGCCAGTCAGAGGTGGGATTTGCTGGTTATCCGAACTACTCAAAATTTCTGCTATTGGTTCTCCAGAACCGTTCAGAACCGGCTGAAGACCACCTCTGATTGACATCTGTGAACATCCTGCTGCTTCCAAAGGATGTCTGCCAAGAATGAAAAAGACATATTCTTTTTCTTTTCTTCTTTTTGACAACATATGTATCTCCATCACTATTACCCTTATATTTTGTTGCCTTTTTCCTCTCTTTTTTTGGTTATTAATCAGAAAGCAATAGAATATCAATTAAAAGAAAGGAAACAATCTTAAGTGTGAGAAATGGTCATAGGTCCCTTTTTTTTCCAGCTCCATTGTAGCTTTGAATGCTCACTAAACGAATGGCTTTGGACAGGAATCTTGAAATGTTAGGTTTCAAGACACCCTTTAGAGGTCTTCCAAACTCCATCCTTGCACTCAGTCGCTTAAGTTGCCAAGTCAAAACAGGGCTCTGGCAGGAAGAATTGGCTTAATCTGCTGTTTCATTCTCTTTTCTAGTGCTTATTTATTATTTCCTCTTTGGAAAGAGTATAATCCTTGATAGGGATGCATTTCTGTGTTTGCCTGACATATTGAGTGAACTAAAAAGAACGAAGGAACTTCTGCTAAAACATGGAATGGATTTTTATTCAGGCAACAAAATACGTGGTGTGTGCGCAGATTTGGTCTGTTGTGACTGACATTTGTTAAAACCAAGGCTTGTTTAAATCAGGTGTTTCCTATGTCTATTTAAATCATAGCTGATTCAAATAAATAAATTAAACTGTTATTCATTAAACATGAAACTCAGACAACTGAACATTTAAAAATGCATCATCACAGATATCATTGACTGGCTCTGATGGTTAATATGGGTTTCTGCCAGCATCCTAGGTATCAACCAAGTATCTTCTTAAAATGCATGTCCTTCTGAGTAACGCAGTCTTTTGCCGCTCCACTGGCACTACAGCAGGAAGCTGCAACTTCTTAATTTATTTTGCAAAATTCTTGGACTTGGTACCAAGTGCCCTGATGACAGTGGGTATCACTGTCACATGCTTCATCCATAATTGTGTAGTTTCAATGGCCAGGTCATAATATTTTGTAATTTTTTTCCAGTTCTTTTTCTTCGGCTCTGGCATCTCCTAGTACAGTGATATCAATAAATTGTACATTTTGGTTTTCAACAACTGTGATATCTGGTTGTCATGTTGCAAATGACGATCTGTCTGTTGTTGTTATTGTTATTATTATTGTTGTTATTGCTGTTATTGCTGTTATTGTTGTTGTAGTTATTTAGTTTTCCTGACACAACACATAAATTAACTCCTTTGGCTGAATTTACACAATTAGCTAATGGAGATTGTTTTGCCATTCAGTAGTACATCAGGGAAACTCATTCTACCTATGTGTATACATGTGTGCATTTGTGTGATTTAGATCCATTTTGCATGTCAGATGTTTTAAAAACCGGGATATAAAATCCAAGCAGAAAAACATGATAGATATTTGTGGAATTCAAAGCACAGTCCAAGACCGTTTTCCTTTTCATATCAGCTCGCAAGTAACAGTAGGCAACCCCAGGAGTTGAAAAACAATTTGAAAATTATTGTTATTTGTGCTGGGCATCGAAGTGAGCTCTGGAATATTTGAGAAGGGCAACACGGTATCGTTATTATCTCAAGTCAGGAAATAAATCTGCTGTATTCATTTTGGTTGATATAGCTGATCCCAAACTCTCAAGACTTCTAGCTAAGAATAAGCAATCATAAGAAATACAGCCACACTATGGGGAAGTACAGGCAAAGCTGGAGGTTGGAGTTAAGTGCGTCATTAGCTTAGAAATATTACATTCCCACAAATGGTCCAAAACAACCCGTCTTGAATTCTGTTGACTCTTATCTGGTGCCAATTTAATATTAACCTTTAATTGACTTTTACTTTGGTAAAGGTAAAGGAGTCCCTGCAGATTTTACTCCACTAGTTGTTGCCAAGTCATTTCCATTTCAAGCCAGCGTTGTCCAAAGGTATTTCCATGGCCATGTGATTAGCATGATGTCACAGAATGCTCTTACTTTCCTGCTGAAGTGGTACCTATTGATCTATTCACATTTGCATTCTTTTGAATTGCTAGGTTGGCAGGAGTTGGGGTGAGAATGAGAGCTTATCCCGTCGCATGGGCACTCGGTTCTTGAACCTGGGCTGCTGGCTTTCCAGCCAACAACTCCTAACCACTGAGCCTCCCTGCTGCCTCTTTTGTATATAGACTGAACAATCAATCTTTGAACTGCTTTTAAATTATTAAAATCTGTTTAACATACAACTCTGATCCTTTGCACCTGACATTAATCTTAATGCTTTTAACAAATCTGTCTGTTCTTCTACACATATCCAAAGGAACTGCAAGTTGAACATTTACAGGGGACATAAATAGACCCCAAACCTTTTAAAAACCTGTAACTATCCTCAAATATATATTTCAAATCTAGAATCATTGGAAACATGTGTGTCATCTACCCTAGCTATTTTATACAACAAATGTGGCACAGACTTTGCACTTCTTATTCCTTTCTCTTTTAGTATTAAACTGACTATGTGCATCTCAGTTTATGAATTGTAATTTTAGTAGATTAGACGATGTGTAATTGACAGACTGTATTTTGTCATAGACTTTAGCTGTTATTTATGATTTTATTCTAAAATTTTTAATGGTATGTTTATGGAGTGTTTTTTTATTTGTTCTGGTCTAGGTCAGTAATGAATTGATTGAATCTAGAATCTTTTGTTTCACTTTAACTCCTAAGGAGGTCTTATTGTGGAGGTATATCAGCCAAAGAATGCAAAGTTCTTTTGCTTCCTGCTTTCCAGCCAGCTCTGAGTGCTGCTACGTTTTGCAACCAAACCATGTCACTTTGCCACCAAGTGGTGCTGTTCACCTCTCATGCCACTTCATTCCATCACACAAGGAAATCAATGAAGTGCAGAAAAGTCTTAAAACAGAGAAGGGGGAGGGCTTGTGCTTGTCAAAGAAGCAGAAATTCATAGTCATTGCAGAATGTCATAAATAGTTTTATTTCAAATTCTGAATCCTAAACACCTTTCTCTCTCTCCCTCTCTCCCTCCCTCCCTCTCTCTCTCTCTGTCTTTGTGTGTATGTGTGTATATTTGCGTTTGTCTCTCTTTCCCTCCCTCTCTCTCTCTCCCATCCTCTCCCCCCCTCTATCTCTCTGTGTGTGTCTTTGTGTGTATATATGTGTATTTCTCTCTCCCTCTCTCTTCCCCTCCCCCCACTCTCATTTTATAAAAGAAAATTAAAAGGAAAAAAGGTATACCCCGAAACCCATTTGTGGCATACCTGCTCTAATACTTCAGAATGTTTCTAAGCATTCTGGCTGCTTGGAGTAAAGGATCATTTTTTTAAAAAAAAGCTTGATAAACAGCTGGCAGGGGAAAATACAGATGTTGCAGCTAACTTGTGCCTGCTATATTTGTTGTATATAGAGAGGTTATTTTGATCACGTATCAACCCAAAGCAGCCAGAAAGAACGAAGATTCAGCAGTGACTTCAGAAGAAGAGGGGAGCCTTTTTCTCTTCTTGTATGAAGTGGTAAATGCAATTACAAGATAGCATTCCCTTCGCTTCTATGGGGAAGACAAAATGGAAGGTACTTTGTAAAACAACTTGAGGCCACTTCAAATGTAGTGCATTACTGAAATATTTTAATAGATAGATTCCTGGATGTTTCTCATAGAACCTGAATACCAGCTGTTTTTTTTATGCTTATCCTTGAAATAATTTAAACAGTGAGTGAGTGTGCATGCATATGCATATAGTCTGTTCAGGTGCCTACATACGTATTTTCGAACTGTCAGTTCTGACAAATAGCAACTGGATCAGGAAAATAAATCCAGTATGGACTTCCTCTTCATCAAAATGGCATAGCCTTCCAAAATGAAATCTGTCCTGATGCAAATTGGCCTCGCCTTCACGAGATGACACTAGCATCCATGTCAAAAGAGGTCTTTGCTGAAAAACCACACACTTGAAAGCAAACATTTAGAGTAACTCTTTATAAAACTGTATACTATCTATTGTATTTTTTTTTTAAATCATTCATTCGGTGTTCTCTAATGCAGGGGTGGGATTCTACAGGTTCGCACCTATTCACTAGAACTGGTTGTTAACATTCTAAGCAGTTCCGAGAACTGGTTGTTAGAAGAAATTACTGGCCTAATCCTGTAAGGAAGGCAGGAAGGAAACATTCTGGTGTTGTTTACAGAAACTGCCTCTCCATTAACCCTTATTACATTCTTGGCAGGACTAGACTTCCAGTCTCAGGAACCTTTCTGGAGTTTTTTTCCCCTCCTTTGCTGGTACTCTGCTTGTGTGGAGGGACCATTCAAAGTTACAGTGGCACTGAAAAAAGTGACTTATGACCATTGTTCACACTTACGACTGTTGTAGCATCCCCACAGTCATGAGAGGCCAGGGGAGGAGATGTGTGCCTTGATGTGAGTGATATTGAGTCGGGCACACCCAGCCAATAACATGACCACCAAGCCATGTACACCCAGTCACATGACCACCGAGCCATGCCCACCAACTAAGCCACACCCACAGAACCGGTTGTTAAAAATTTGAATCCCATCCCTGCTCTAATGTGCACGTTCAGTAGTTGCCTGAAAAACTGTACCCAAAGACATGAACAAATTGTGCAAGTCTGGAAAAAATACCTTGCATAAGACCTCAGGTAGATGTTCAGTACATAACCTGAATGTGTGCTGTGCTAGCACCCCTCTCCTAGAAAAAATGTAATATTTTGAGAAATAGTTTTAAAAGGCAGGATAAAATATTTCTCCTAAAAGAGAAATAAAAATCTTAAGGGAGACAGAAACTCAGAGCTCCAGCTCCCTGCTGCCCAACAGATATTTGGTTACCATTAAGAAAGACTGGGCCAGCCTATCTACAAGACAAAAGACCTCCAGCTCCAGGGTGATGGGATTAAGACGCGACCCTTCAGGACATAATAGGATTAACTCATCTAGCAGCAGAATTCACCACAGGGCACAATCTTTTAGGACATTGCACCAGCAGTCCAAACTTTAACCAATCTTAGCTCAGGCAAACATGACCCCTACAGGGCACCATGGGAGTCTGACAACAGCCAATAAAATACAAGTTATTGCACAGGAGCAAGAAGCTCAAGTGCAAAGCCCAAGAGAAGGTAAATATATATAAATATATATAAATACCCCTCACTCTCAACTCCATGTGGTCAGCTGCCCAGGATCTAAAATCCATGTGGTTTTGCTTCATACATTCAACCCTCTTTCCACTCAGCCTCCGTGTTTCCAGTGTCTTTCTCTTGGCTTGCAACTGAACTAGATAGATATTTCTTCCAACAAGACCCTGGATTTTAGATGGATAGAATCTCCCAAATTCTTTAAGGCTAGTTGATTTTACTGTGCTAATCTTCTCCTTCTTTTCCCTTTGGAGAAGATTTGAAAGGGTGGGGAGAGGAAGGTTGTGTCTTGAAAATATGCGTTCCAGCATCCCTACATTTCTAAAGATTAAATCCCTCATGTGAGAGCCAGTTTGGTGTGGTCCCCAAGAAACTGTGAGTTCTATTCCCACTTTAGGCAGGATGCCAGCTGAGTGACCTTGGGCCAGTCCCCCTTTCTCAGACCTGGGAAGAAGGAAATCTGAAATCTTGCCAAGAAAATAAATAAAAATAAAAATCTGCACACAGCCCAGTTGTATTAGGGGCACCTTTCCTTGAGAGCACAAGCAAATGCATCAACACCCTGCATTTCTGCTCCAAATACTATGTGGGCTGACTGTAATTTAATTACAGGTCGTCTGTAAATGAGGACAGGCAGATCTATTGCAAGGGTCAAACTTCTGTGGCAAGATCACCATTCATTAGCGGTGTTCATTAAACAGATGAGACTCTAGGTAGGTCACAGAGATTTTAATTCAGGGCTTAAATCTTAACCGTTAAAAAAATACAGTAAGCAGAATGCCTATCAATATATAAATGCTGTTCTTGGAAAAATAAAAGGGTAGGTTTGTTTGTTTCTTTATCGTGATGGCCTCTGGATACAAATTTTGAGAAATGTGGTTCCTTCCCCCCTTCTCCCTCTTTCCAAAGATATTAATATGACCCTTCTTCATGGAGAAGCACATGCACAATAAATAAATGAAAAATGTCTCAGGCAAAGAATGTTCATGAATAATGTGTGTGTGATTTGTTTGTTTGTTTGTTTATTCGTTTATTTATTTATTTTACACATTTCTGTCCTGCCACAATCGAAAGACTCTTGGTGGCTTACACAGAATAGAGATCCCATAAAGCATTTGTGGTATAAGATCCCATAAAACAACCCCCAGCAGCAACAAGCATAAAAAGAAATAAATAAATAAAAAGAAGTGTCAGAACCAAGAACGACGCTTGGAGATACTTCTGAGCAATTTCTTCATTGTTATTCACCTACAGACAGAATCTTGCCAGACTAAAGCAATTCTCTTCATCACCGTAGCTTCCCTTTGTGAACTGCTAGGCAGGGTCTGTCTTTGCCCTCTTCCTGCCTACCAGACATTCTAAACTCTTTGCTATTGATGCCAGACTAAAACAATATGGGATGAATAACAGAGTTTCCCCTTTGGATCTGATGAGTCAGGCTGGTAGTTACTGGAACAGATGATGAAAATACAGAGAAGAAAGGGATATTCCCCCCACTGGGTGACTAATACTCTGCATTGTTTATTTTCAGTAAGGGAAGGACTCTTGTCATGTGTCTATGGAGATTCTCAGTCATCCAGATCATGGTTGTCCCAAAGGTGCTTTTTCAAGAGGCAGCTTCACCTGAGAACTGAAGAAGCTTCTTGGATTAGAAGTGAAACATCATCAAAGAAAAACCAGTTCCTTCTTGAGAAAGTATCTTTGGGATATAATATTGTCAGGTGGTCAGGTTCTCGGAGATTGCTGTGACCCCTCTGAGCCTCTGGCCATTACATTACATTGGATGAATAGTGTGTTTTGAGTTGAATGGACAGCCAGGTAGGTCAACCAAAATTCCTAGAGCTGCAGGTGTCCCCCAGAATTATGGGCACAACTAGAAGAGTTGCCAAAAACTGCTGATAAACAGTGGTTTTTGTTTCCTTTTAATTAAATTAAAGGGAAAACATTAAACTTATAGCTATAATCATGTTAATTATATGGGGCTATACTGTAAGTTTGGATGATAATCTGATTTCAGTGTGAATGGAATAAGGACATCCATGGGAGGAGTCCAGAAAATCACAAATTAATGTGCAACTCACATTAAAAGAGGTCTGATCATGTAGTCCACACCACAATTTCAACTTCTGGTTTTTTTTTAACCTCCAATTGGAAGTCCTGGAAGGAGGATCCATTTGGTATAATATTTAGGGCACCAGGCTGAAACTTGGAGATGGTAAATAAAGTAGAGTAGAGTAGAGTAGAGTAGAGTAGAGTAGAGTAGAGTAGAG
>NW_020769332.1:4968043-4999635 GCF_900518735.1 Pseudonaja textilis | reverse complement strand
AGTAGAGTAGAGTAGAGTAGAGTAGAGTAGAGTAGAGTAGAGTAGAGTAGAGTAGAGCTGGAAGGAACCTTGGAGGTCTTCTAGTCCAGTCCCCTGCTCAAGCAGATGAGTGTACACCATTTCTAGTTTTGCCTTAGGCACAAAACCAGCTGGAATGCCTTGAGCCCATCGCTCTTTCTCATCTGCAGGGACTTATCCAGACCAGGAATCAATACTGTCCCAAAGGCAGAGAAAAAGAGAGATCCTTGGATTAGAATGAAATCAAGTCTCAAGATCCAACTTAGAACTTTTGTAGAGTACAACCCCCAAAGCCTTCTTCACAGACATGAGCTCTTGACTTGCTGGAAAGCAACATTGTACATGCCCAGCTGAACTCCTGATGTGTCCTTGGTCCGCCGGTGGTATTTTGCAGTTGGAGCATCCTCATTGGTGCTAAATAAAAACCAACACTACTTTTACAACAAGCTGCAGCAAGAATATTCTTAAACTGTGTCCATAATTGCATCCCCTAGAAGGAGATTGTGGATCATCCTATTATAATAAGGATGTCAGGCCCATTGTTTTATGGATTCCAAAACAATTTATTTGGCCTCATCAGAATATATGATATTGAATTCTATAGCATAATTGCAGTTTCTTCCCTCCCTCCCTTTCTTTATAGCCTCTTTGCATGCCTTCCCTATTTCAAAAACACTGGACAGGCTGTTGCAAAAGGATAAATGAACAGCAGCCAGCATATGTATAGTGAGGGACGGCGATAGCATAGCAGTGATTCTTGGCATGACAGAGTAGTGTGTTAAAAGCACACCCGAGCGTTCCTATTTCCATCTCTGTAGTAAGGGAGGGCTTGCTGCCTTCCCTTTTTTGAGTTACCTACTGCTGTCCTTCGGGGTTGATCGGCACATAGCAAAATTGCCAATTTCAGAATAACAGAACTGGAAGGGACCTCAAAGGTCTTCTATTCCAACTTCCTGTTCCATCAGGAGAACCTAGGCCATTCCAAACAAGTGGCTGTCCAGTATGTTCTTAAAAGCCTCCGGTGATGGAGCCCCCACAACTTTTGAAGGCAATCAGTTAATTGTCATAACTGTTAGGAAATTTCTCCTTAGTTCTAGATTGCTTCTCTTCTTGTTTAGTTTCCATCCGTTGTTTCTTTTCTTTTTTAGATTTTTATTTATACATTTTTCCTTAACATACACATACATAACATACTTAATTAAAAAGTGTATTGTCTGAGTCAATTTACATCAACAACAACAACAACTTGTATATAGCGGTTTTCTTCCAAGTTCTTTTTTTAAATAAACTTTATCGATCTTTTATACTTTAAAAAACAAAAACAAGCAAAAAATACAAGTATCTTAAATTCAACATTTTGTGACATTCTTCTTAGACTACTATGTTGTGCATTATTTACAAATATATACAGTTTATGTGAATATAAATATATATATTCTCCTTCTATATATTCTCCTTAATTCATCAACCATTTAAATATTTTTGTTCAATCCAGTCATACCATTTTCCCCAAATTTTTTCCAACTTCCTATGTCTACCCTTATTATCTAACCATTGGTAAAACAAATTCCATGTTAAAAAATATTCTGTATCCTCTTTGTCCTTTTTATTTAATGTTAATCTATCCATTTCTGCACAGTCTAGTATTATTTTAAATTATATTTTCATCTGTGGGGATTTCCTCATTTTTTCCAGTGTTGTGCACATACAATTCTTGCTGCTGTCAAAACACGTAATGTTAAATATACATTCCCTTTTGTCATATTTTTTCTGGTTGTTTTCTGGTTATTCTGTTGTTTCTTGTCTTCAGGTGCTTTGGAAAATAGGTTGACCCTCCCCTCTTCTTTGTGTCATCCCCTTCCACCTAAGCAAACAGCCACCTGCCCTAGCAACCTCTTTTTCTAGCTGTGTTCTCATGGTCCTGCCTTCATTTTGTCAATAGCCCAGGAACAAGACAGGCTGCGGCCATTTTGATTAGAAACATACGTGGTGTTTCCCCTCCCTGTAAGTTGTCCTCGACTTACGAACGCAGTTGAGACCAAAATTTCTCTTCCAAAAAGTAAGGTGCCTGTGAAGTGAGTTGTGCCCAATCTTCCAACTGTTTTGGTCATGGTTGCTAAGCAGATCAAATGGTTGTTAAGCTATTCTGTCTTCCCCCATTGACCCTGAAGTTCAGAAGCTGGCTGGGAAGGTTGCAAATGATGATGCCATGCATGGATGGCAAATATTTTTACTACCGGTTCTGTGGGCATGACTAGGTGGGAGTGGCTAGGTGGGAGTGGCTAGGTGGGCATGGTAATGTGACTGGGTGGGTGTGGCTTCTTCTTTTTTTGGCAGCAAACCCCCACTCTGGGCTCTGTTTTTTTTTTTGCCTCCTGGGCCTCAGGGACACCTCCTGGGAGTCCATTTTTGCTCCCAGGAGACTTCCCTGAGGACCAAGAAGGCAAAAAATGGAGTATGGGGGGGGCCTGCGCACCCACTCACTCCCCTTGCACCCCTTTTGCCTCCTGGGCCTCAGGAAAGCCTCCTGGGAGAAGCAGTAAGACAGAACGGGCACACCTGATCATCAGAACAGCTGATCGTTGGGAAGAAAAAAAAGAAAGAAAGAAATTACCAGTTTGGCAGAACCAGTAGTTTGGCAAGATAGCATTTTTTTTACTATCAGTTCACCCGAACCGGGCTGAACCAGTAGAATACTACCCCTGATGCCATGATCGTAGGAGGCTGTAAATTTTGTACATACAGGATGGTTGACAAATGGTTGAATTTTGATCAGGTGACCTTGGGGATGTGCAAAGGTTGTGGAGTGAAAGGACAGGTTGTAACTAGCTTTTTTCAGTGCCCTTGTCAATTGGAATGATTCAGGTCTAAAGACTCTATAGCAGGGGTGTCAAACTCAATTTCACCAAGAGCCGCATCAGGCTTGTGTTTCACTTTGGGGGGGCAGAGGCCGGGTGGGCATGGCAGAGGCCGGGTGGGCATTGTGTGGCCAGGTTGTGTTGGGGGAACCTGTGGTGGCCAAGTGCTAAGGCAGGACTTCCCCCAGACCCTCCCACCCTCTCATTATAATCTCTTTCCTTCCGTCTTTCTTTCTTTTCTTTTCTTCTTTTCCTTCCTTCTTCATTCTCCCTTTTTCTCCCTTCCCCTCTTTTCTTATTTTTACTTCCTTGCTCTCTTCCCATCTTCCCTTCTTTTTCTTTTTCTTTCTCCTTTCCTGTCCCTCCTTGGATGCTCAAATGCAAAAGGGGAACATTTCTCCTTCTGTTTTGTTTTGTTTTGTTTTGTTTTTAGTTTGTTTTGCTAGCTCTTGGCAGCCCCCTGAGCTCCAGAGTGGTGTAGGAGGCTGTCACGGCCAAAAATGGGGTGGCCCTCCTGAGCTCTGTTTTCACTGGCACCACAGACTGGTCCTTTGCTGTTTCCAGGGAGGCCCCATGGGCCAGATCTAATCACCCCGTGGGCAGGATTTGGACCCTGGGTGTTGAGATTGACAACTCTCCTCTATAGTGCTAAGATAGATATCCTAGCCATCATGCAAAATAATTTTAAGGTGAGTTTCTTTCTTTCTTTCTTTCTTTCTTTCTTTCTTTCTTTCTTTCTTTCTTTCTTTCTTTCTTTCTTTCTTTCTTTCTTCCTTCCTTCCTTCCTTCCTTCCTTCCTTCCTTCCTTCCTTTCCTTTCCTTTCCTTTCCTTTCCTTTTCCTTCCTTCCTTCCTTCCTTCCTTCCTTCCTTCCTTTTTTCCCCTGGTTCCTCTGTGTGTGCATGTGTCTGTTAATGAAATTTCGGGGGGGGGGGGGGGCGATTGCCGCTGTGCATTCCAAGGGAGAAGGCCCCATTGGCATTCCAAGCTACTTTGCTTAATGTCCTGGTTTGCTCCCTTCATAAATCAACCCAATTTGGGGCTTTAAAAGCCTTTCAAAGTGAACTAATGGGATCCCTTCACTTTCCCTTTCTCACTCTCTCGCGACTGTGATTTACCTAGGAATATTTCCATTGCATTTTTCTAAAGAATGAATGAACTGCGGGATGAGATCCATCTCGGCTGTTTTAAGGTTGATTGGCTGTCTTTGCACAGGTGTTTTGCTTCCATTAGTTGCTGCTGCTGCTGCTGCTGCTGCTGCTGCTGCTGTTGTTGTTTCCATTTGGTATTTCTACTTTGTGGCAAGGTTGTGTATACAGAAACAGGCTGGTATGGAGGTGGAAGTTTATTTGCATAAAGAGATGCAGATCATATTATCCACCAGCTTCTCTTGCCTTAATGCATAATCCCTGGGGTGGGTGGGGGGAGGAATACACTGAGGAAATCTGTGCTTGCAGTAAACAAAGTAATTGTGTCTTTTAGCTAAGATAAAAATGCCATAACACTCACTGGGGCACTAGTTTTTAGCATAATGCACATGGTAAAATTAGGGTAATGCTGATTTTATTTGTAAAACAGAATTGGGGGGGGGGGGGGGGCTGTAAATGTGCAAGAAACAAGTATTGTCTTCACTTAAATCCTCCACTCTTTCTTCTTTTATTAATTACCCAGATGTCAATTTTATGGGCATGGAAGAAATTTGTACTCTGGAAGTAGCTTATATTATTGTTCCATGTGATGTTAGCAATACCTACTACTGTAATAAATCCTGACAGTGTTTCTCTAAAAAGAGGAGATTCATTGTTGGGCAAGTAAAGGATATGCTTGCCAGAACTGAACCCAGATCATCTCTGAGCATTAAAGATTTCCCAGAGATTTCAGAACTTTCCCATCTCTCTGTCTCTGTCTCTCTCTCTCTCATTTCTCCTTTCCTCCACCCACCCATGTCATATCAACTCTTCCCGGTGAAAGGAACTGGCACCTGACAACATATCTTTATTGGATAGCATGAGAATCAAATGTTGCAACTGTCAAAAAAGGCCCACACCAACTTCATTCCAATCTTAATTTGTTGCATCGAAGACCACTTCAGATCATACCTGGGTTTTTTGTTGTTGCTGTTGTTGTTTTGTAAGGTTTATTTTCTCTCTCATTCTCTAAATGTTTAAAGTTGTAAAATAAGCTTCTTGGTCTGGTCATCCTTTATTTTGCGTAATCTCCCTCAAAGCTAAGGAAATTAGAAAAAAAAATATCACCCATAATGGCAGGACCACAACACAGCTGCTAACCTCATAGCCATCAGAAGTGGACAGGCTTTATTTTAAAAATTAAAAGTGGAGCTTCTACAGCAAAAGGCACACAAGTACAGATGAGAGAAAACAATACTTTGTTGGCTTATTTTATCTATTATTTAGAAAGTACTTACATGTTTAAATATATTTATGAATGAAGCTGAATTTGAAAGTAGTTCTATATTTAAAAGTAAGTTGTATGTTGTACATACAACCACCTGGTGAAGGCTCTGATACTGGGGAAGGAAGGACGATGGAAGATGGCTAACAAAAAGGTAGATAGACTCACTTACAGGGGCAAAATATGTGAGAAAATCTGAAGGATTGGGTTTCCTGGAGAAAAATGTCACTATATTATCACTGAAGATTGTCCCCAAGCTGATGACACACCTTTCCCTTCCCTTTCCTCCCCTTTCCTTTCCTCCCCTCCCCTCCTCTCCCCTCCACTTCCCCTCTTTTTCCTTTCCTTTCCTCCCTTCTCATCTCTTCCCCTCCCCTCTCTTCCCTTCTCTTCCCCTCTCTTCCGCTTCCCCTCTTTTTCCTTTCCGTTCCTTTCCTTTCCTTTCCTCCCTTCTCTTCCCCTCCCTCCCTCCCCTTCCCTTCCCCTCTTTTTCCTTTCCTTTCCTTTGCTCCCCTCCCCTCTCCTCCTGTACCTTCCCTTCCCTTCCCTCTTTTTTATCCTCCTCCTGGACAGTTGGGATTGTTTCAAATCAGTGTTGACCATGGAGACACTGCAGAAGGGAGGAGGCAAACACACACACGCGCGCACACACATACACATATAAATGTACATACACACATACATACATACATACATACATTCCCCATCTTCTTCCTCTGACAAACAGATCATTTCTAACACCGATTCCTTTATAAACCCATCCATCCTCAGAGGAGTAAATGTAGGCCCCATCTCTTAAAAAAATATTAAAACAAAAACACAGAAAGCCCCTTTTCAAAGAATCTGCCTTTCACTTCAGAGCGCTTAACTTATTTTACAAGAACATCAATGAGGCCATCGCGTTATATTTCAAGCCTTCCCTTCACCTTTCAGGGGATGTGATGGGTTTTCTGCTTAAACTGCTGAGAAAGAGCAAACTGCTCAGATTTTTCGAGATTGCTCAAAAATTGGATCGCCTTGTATTTTGATGGGCCTAGCAAATATAGCATCAGTGGAAGAGTTTTCAATATATGGAATATATTATCTTTGGGTGTAGGCTCCCCCACCTCCCCTTTCAAGTCTGGCGGGTAATAACTGAATTCAGAAAATAACTGGACAAATGTTATAACAGGTGCCTAATAAACATGGTTTGCATAATGATTGCACTTTCTCAGTCCATATTTGACCTGAGCAGTGGATATCTGTTTCGTTGGGTTTAATTATGGTGGGTGAGACCAAGCTGGTTCACCATCTGTTCTTTTGTTAGGGTCGGGGTTACTTATAGCTTATAGCTTTGAAGGGTTGTTATAGTTCCTTTTCTTAATGAGGGGAGAACACTGAGACAAGCTGATCTATTATGGAGAGACAGAGCATACTATGTACACTCTTGAATGTGTTGTTATCCAATTACTGAAGCCAAACAAATATTTGGTTTTGTGCTTTTTTTGGAAGGAAAACAAATGTCCTTTTGGCTCAACAAAATGTTGGTAATTTATACCACTGTGAGTTGATACTGTGCATTTTGATGGGTGTGCTTGTTCTGATGAGTCAGTAGAAAGTGTCTAGGGAAACTCATGTGCAAAGAATGTGTCATATAGATCTCTCTCTCTCTCTTCTCTGTGTTGCATTTATTAGAATGTGTGTCCTCATACAGTATCCTTAGAGTTCTGGATAAAATCCGTAGCTTATTAATGGATTGGATAGCACCACGTATGAGTAGCACAACTTGTGACTTGAGAACCTTTGCAAATAGAAAGCATCCTTGTCCTTGTTGTGGTGTAATTTTTAAGTGCAAAAGTAAGTGTAAAAGTGTGCAAAGGAGGGGAAATAATCAGGAGTGGGATTCTACCACTTTGCACCTATTCGCCAGAACAGTTAACATTCTAAGTAGTTTGGTGAACTGGTTGTTAGAAGAAATTACTGGCCTAATCCTGTAAGGAAGGCAGGAAGGAAACATTCTGGTGTTGCTTACAGAAACTGCCTCTCCATTATCCCTTATTACATTCTTGGCAGGACTAGACTCCCTGTCTCTGGAACTTCTCTGGAGTTTTCCCTCCCCCCTCCTTTGCTGGTACTTTGCTTGTGTGGAGTGACCATTCAAAGTTACAATGGCACTGAAAAAAGTGACTTATGACAAATTTTCACACTTACGACTGTTGTAGCATCCCCACAGTCATGAGAGGCCAGGTGAGGAGATACATGCCTCGATGTGAGTGATGTTGAGTTGGCCATGCCCAGCCAGTCACATGACCACCAAACCACACCCACCAACTAAGCCATGCCCACACAACCAATTGTAAAAAAGTTTGAATCCCACTCCTGGAAGTAATGGGTGCAAAACTTCACATGTCAGCCTATAGTGTGGTGTAGTAATTAAGGTTCAGGACTAAGACCATGATAACTCAATATTTCATCCATCACCAACCCAGCAGTGATTTTGTGTTGCAAATCTAGTAAGAAGACCTGCCTAGAGTTCCTCCACTAAGCAAGATGAAAGGGATATTGGCCAATCGGCAGAACCTCAAAATAATAGAATAACAGAGTTTGTAAGAGACCATGAAAGTCTTCTAGAGACCCTATGTACCATTTCAGGCAGATGGTTGTCCAATTGCTTCTTATAAACCTCCAGTGATGGAGCAAACCACAATTTCTAGAGACCAGCGGTTCAATTGGTTAATTGTTCTCACAGTCAGGAAATTTCTCCTTAGTTCTAGTTTGGTTCTCTCCTCGATCAGTTTTCCATCCATTGCTTCTTGTTCTGCCTCTGTTGTAACCACTATTATCCAGATGTTCAGGTCATTGCAGTTGTAAGCAATCCCAAAATTGTAAACTATTGAAACAACAGAGGGAGGCCTTGATAAGGCCTTCAAAAGACCACACTCGGAACGCTGCATCCAATTTTTGTCACCACAGTATAAAAAAGATGTTGAAACTCTGGAAAGAGTGCAGAGAGGAGCAACAAAGAAAATCAGAGGGCTGGAAGGTAAAACATACGAAGAATGGTTGCAGGAATTGGTTATGTCTAGTACAAAGAAGGACTAGGGGTGACATGATCGCAGTGTTTTGATATTTGAGGGGCTGCCTCAAAGAAGAGGGAGTCAAGCTATTCTCCAAAGCATCAGAAGGCAAGGCAGTGAATGAAAACTTGTCAAGAAGAGAAGCAACCTAGAACTAAGGATAAATTTTCTGGCAGCTAGAAGAAAAACCATTGGAACCACTTGCCTTCAAAAGTTGTGGGTGCTTCATCACTAGAGGCTTTCAAAGAAGAGATTGGATGGCCACTTGTTAGAAATGGTATAGGGTCCCCTCATTGAACCGGGGGGGGGGGGGGGGGACTAGAAGACCTCCAAGGTCCCTTCCAATTTTGTTATACTGTTAACAGTGGTAGTATCTTTCCAGATGTCAACAGAAGTTGAAATTTTTGCATGTTTCCCCCACCTTGAAAAAGTATAATGCAGTCACCTTAAAGTCATTACCTCCTCTGTCCAAATCTGACACTTTTTCCAACAACCTTAACTACATTTTTTTAAAAATGTGTTCATCACAAAGGATGAGTTAAGTTGCTGTTATTTTGTTCGTTTCCCTCTTTTGCTGTATGGTTCATTATTATGCAAATTGCTACCATTCTTCCTCATCCTCTAGTGAGCTTCCCCTTCCCCCAATCTGAAAACAAAGAAAACACACACACAATTTTGAAGTAGATGGCGGGAGACAATTGCCATAAATTGTGAATTCGGGTTTGTTCTAGAATTCATCTGAAGTGTATGTTTTCCCTTTTTTGTTGTTGTTTTAAGTTTGTAACAGTTTCTTCTTCTTAAATAACACCAGTAATCCCAACTGACTCATTAATTAGCTCAAAATGTGACAGTTGCATGGAAAAGCACTCTAGCTTTTCTCTCCCATTTGAATATTGGGAAGATGGACTAAAAATAGTGTCTGCCATCTCAACATGCATAAATTGTGTCTGTAAAAACAGTACAATGTTTTTTTCTTTTTGCAAGTTACCCTCTGGTGAAGCAATTTGCACAGCTTTGTATTGATACGCACTCTCTCTGTCTCTCCTCTCTGCTTCTCCCTCCTTCCCCCTCTCCCTTCCTCCCTTCCTCTCTTCCCCTCTCTTCCTCTTTCTGCCTCCCTTTCTGTGTCTCTCTTTCTCCCTCCCTCCTGCTTTCCCTCTTTCTCTCTCCCCCATCCTGCATATTATTTAACAAAATCCATGGGACCAGCACATGGCAACGATCCAACTAATCCTTGAATATTTGGCTGCGTCTCCTATTGAGTAGCTTCCTACTCAAGATGACTCAATATGGCTCGTGTCCCACAAATCACAACTGCCAGTTTATGCCTCTTTGAAAAGAATTCCCCATTCTTATCTAATCCAAGAATTTTCTCCCTTATCAGTTGCTTTTGCAGCTGTAACATAATAACGTATGGAGAGGATTCCTTGATTGGGTTCCTAAAAAGAAAAGAGTAGATAGAGCTAGGAGATTAAGCTATCAGGAAGTATAAAAATCCAAACAGGAGAGGGCTTCTCAGAAACCAGCAGGGAGAAAATGATAATATGTGAATTCTCATTCCATCTCTCTCTCTCTCTCTCTCTGTCTCTGTCTCTGTCTCTGTCTCTGTCTCTCTCTCTCTCTCTCTCTCTCTCTCTCTCTCTCTCTCTTTCTCTTTGTATAAATATATTTTAAAAAACTGCAACTAGGCAGTGTGAGTTCCCATGTTGAAGTACAAAATATATGAGAAACATACTCTCTAAAACAGTCTTTTGATATTTGGTAAAAAGAAGTTCTTCTATGCCATCACCTACTAAGGAAAATAAGTCTTACACGGGAACAAATTATTTTATGGCTTTAATTGTTTTTTTTTTAATTGACCATAGAACATAGAATAAGGTTGAAGAGGCCCTGGAAGTCTTCTAATCCAAACTCCTCCTCAAGCAAGAGGCTCTACACTATTCCAAGCAAATGGTTGTCCCTCTTCTTGAAAACCTCCAGGGATGGAGCACCCACATTGTTTTAATGGTTTTCCAAAAGACCAGTGTGGTTGTCAAAAGAAGGCAGAATACACAGATAAACAATGTTGACCAACAACTTCATACAGAGATGTTTTTCAACATTTTCCCTTTTGGTTCTGCTTTCATAGAAGATAATTTCCTCCCAATAAGATAAGTGTTGGGGGTAAATGCTTCTGAATGTAATGGAGGTCTCCTTCTTCTGATTTGCTGAGGGACTGAATTGAGGGGGGGAAGGGAAGGATGAAGGAGCCTGGGGTCTTGCCAAAGATGATGACAACCAAATTGGAGAGAGAAAGAGGAAGAAAGATAGACAGACAGGCAGACACACCTATTCGAGAGAGCTGTCAGGATTCTGGCAGTTGCCCTAATTAAATCATGAACCTCAAGCCAAGCTTCAAAAACTTCAAAGCATTTATTAGGAGCGAACATGTTGGCATGATCTGCATGAAGCCAGTTCTGGGACATGTAATTCACTTTCACCCTTTGTGATGACGCAAGGTGGGATACAAAACAAACAGTCACAGAAAACAGGTGAAGCTCCTTTTATTCCTTCACTTTGCTTCCAAGCTTCGAATATCCTTGACGGAAGACAAAAAACTCCCACACAAACAGTTACACGAAGAAGGAAAAAAGCAACACAAACCAAGCAAGATAAGGCTGGAGGATTTCCATAGATAATACACATTGGGAAGGATGCCAAACTCAGAGAGGAACTATAAACTAGAGATATTTAGGTGCTTTGTTTCCAGCATTCACCAGTATGCAGGTCTCCCTTATCCTCTCCTACCTGCGTGCCCTAGGATGGATAGGGGATGGGCCTGGGTCCTCCTCTGACTGCTCAGCCAGCCCCAGCCTCCTCCACAACCTCCAGAGCCACACTTCCACTCCCTGTCGGCTGTTCCTCCTCCCCCTCAGTCTCCACTAGGGGCATGAGACCCTTGACCCTGCTTTTCCCCCCACCCCCTGGGTGTATCATAATTCATATTCTCCAATGAAACATGTTCGTAGCCAAGAGTCATCAATCACATTCTCCAATTAGAGATTTGCACCACAGAAATTCTGGTAGCTTAGTTATAATCTTTGCAAGATAAGAATGGAATGCACTTTCGGTTCTACACTGCTGCACTGCTTTTTAAAATTTCACCCCCCGCCCTTCTGTTCATGACAACTCTAAAACAAGCATAAAAATGTTTTATCAGTTGACGAGAGCTTTATAGTGGTAAATAATTTCAAATTGTCAAATTCCAGAATGGACCAGGGCAATGATGAGCAATTTTCAGGCATTGAGAATGCTACCTCAATTACCCGATGGATTTCATAGCATTCTAGATAGTCTTTGACTGGGATCTATCCAGAGTTGTTTGAAAGATGGGTCATTTAAAATAAAATAAACTAGAATAAATAAATAGAATAATCTTCGTTAATCCTGAGAAAGGAAGAACCTGCCACAACCACAGCAATAAGAAGAAGGAAAAAAGGACCAGGAGGCAAACTAAGAAGAAATGGATGGAAACTAATCAAGGAGACAAGTAACCTAGAACTAAGGAGAAATTTCCTAACAGTGAGATCAATTAACCAGCGGAACAGCTTTGCCTTCAGAAGTTGTAGGTGTTCCATCACTGGAGGCAGTGGACAGGCACCTGGCTGGAATGGTATAAGTGAGGGTAAACCTATGGCACATGTGCCGGAAGTGATATGCAGAGCCATCTCTCTGGCCACGCCAGCCATTGCCCGTTGCTCTCCTGGGTTCCAGCGTGAACATGCATGCTGCCCAGCTGGTCTTTGCACACACAGGAGCGCCAGAAACCAGAAGAGCAGCTTGCGCACACCGGGGAGCTGCACGCACCGGTTTTCGGTGCTCCCGTTGCACACATTCCCATTTTGGCACTCAGTGCCGAAAAGGTTTGCCAACACTGGTATAAGGTCTCCTGCTTGAGCAGGGGGTTGGATTAGAAGACTCCCAAGGTCCCTTCCAAGTCTTATTATTCTGTTTCTCTGTTAAAATTTGGCAATTTAGAAGCAAGACATACCGTACATGACTAGGACCCTTTCAAAAGCATAGCCCTTTGCAAGACGGTGTAAAGCAGTCTATTTTGACAGAGAAGGATTTGGAGCCAATTGTGTAAATACCAGCCGAAGCATTAGGGACAGTGAAACCCACACCTGGAGAGGGACAATTCAAACCTTCAGGTCCAAGGTCAGCATCCTAGTTGCTCTACACTGTCACTAAATCAGTGCACCAAGCTTCTGGGAAATGAATGAATCAATTGCTGAAACCCTTTTGAGATGTTCAAATCTGATATGAAATAGCAGAACATCGCACCAAATCTCAGTAGCAATTAGTTATCTAGAAATGCAATTACACAGCAAAATAGAGGTGGCAGGTGGGGAGAGCAAGGGGAAAGGAAATGAGCCTGGGTGTAACTGGAACCAGTGAGGTGAACCGTCTTCTCTCTGGAGACTACAGAAAGCAATATTAGAGTTCTGTGACCTATGTAATAATTCTGTGGTCAGAGAAAAGGAGGAGAAGATAAATATTTCTTTAATTCACCCCATTAATCATATTTGGTGGTGGGTTTTCTGCAACTAGTCAGTTTTCAAGTGGTCCATTTCCCTGGTTTCTTATCTGATCCGAGAGATGTTTAGATCTGCCACGGAAAAGTGGTTGCCTTCTTCCTGGCAGTATCAAAGTTGAAACTCTGCTTGTCTTCCAATTTGGACCACAACTTGGGATTTCCTCGTCATTTTTCAATTCAAGCGTCACTAACAATCTTGGCCACTATTTTTTTCAACCATGGCAATGTTCAGGTGTGTGGACTTCAACTTCCAGAATTCCGCAGGCAGCATGACTTCCCGGGGAATTCTGGGAGTTGAAATCCATACATCTGAATGATTCTGAGGTTGAGAAAGAGTGGTCTAGATATTGCCAATAAAGTGGGCATACCAATGTCCTTGTGGTTTTGTTGGCATAGTGTGGAAGAGATTTATCATTGCCGCCTTCTGAGGCGGTAGTTTTTTTTTTAAAAAAAATCTCCATTCCAGTCTATTGCCCTGAAATTTTCTGCTGTTTAGATTTTCCCATTCAAAATCTAACCAGCTTCACCTCTCCTTAGCTTTTTAAGATCATAGAATCATAGAGCTGGAAAGTACCTTGGGGGTACTTCTAGTCCAGCCCCCTGCCCAGGGCAGAAGTTCTTATTCCATCCTGGACAAACGGCCATCCAATCTTTTCTTGAGAAACTACATTGATTCCAGAACTCCTAAAGGCAATTGACTAATTATTCCAATGACTAATTATTCTCACTGTCAGGAAGTTTCTTCTTAGTTCATAGTTCTTAGTTTGCTGCTCTTCTGTGAACTCTTTCTAGAGACTCAACACCTTTTTTTTTCCTATCGTGCTGACCAGAACTGGATGGTATATGTGCAATGTTGGGAGGTACCAGTAAAGTTTGAATAGACATTGCCAGCTAGTTGGCTTCTACAAGAAATAAATGAGGTTTATAAATTAGAAACCATGAACAATTACAAGAAGCATGAAGCTCCAAATAAACAAGAAGCAGATGAATTATGGCTATAATTTTCAAGCTAAGCTTGTTAATAATAAAACACCCTGCAAGGTTAATAAGCAAGGTTCAGGGGAATGTTATGTTATAGAGAGAATTGGAGCTGCCCTTGATAGATGTATATAAGTACCATTAATTAGACCAAGAGGGTTGAAGCATTATTTAAATCTTGGGAAGCAAGTTAATATTTGGAAGAAGCTGAGAGAAACACCTCTGTAATTTACCAGAGGTTTCCACTAATATATACAGTAAGATTATAATGGTTCAAGATAGGAATAATGAATATACTTGTGTTCATGCATCCAAGCTCGCCTATTGATAAAGGATTGAAACAAGGGGTCCTTGAGTGATCTCTGACCTTGGTTGTTTTCTTGCAGATGTTTCATTAGCCAAACTAGGTAACCTCATCAGTCTACTGATGATATTACCTAGTTTTGGTAATGAAATATCTGCAAGGAAACAACCAAGCTCTGACAGCACCGAAGGACCCCTCAAGCTTGCCTATATTTATGACCAATCAGTACATTAGATTAAGTTAGCTCTAACATATCTCGCTAAGAAATAGTGTATTTGATTATTATATGTAGCTAGTTGTTAGGGACTCAAGTATTTTATGAACATAAGAAATACATCTGGCTGTTGTACACTACTTATTACTTTTACTCATTGGTGACTTAAACACAGAACATGGCAATAACAGAGTTTGTTTCATTTTGAATGTCTGTATTGTATAAACCTAGATCTTGTAATTTATAAACTATTGCTTGCAACTTATAGGTGTGTGCGTATCCTGTTAAGGCTGCTTAGACAAACCATGTCTTCCTGAAATTTACAAATCACTGCCAGAAAACCCTCCTTATTTCCAGATTGAATCTCTCCTTGATCAGTTTCCTTCCATTATTCCTTGCCTGACCTTCAGGTGCCTTCAGATTCTAACCCTTCTTGCCCTTGTCTTTTTTCCTATGGCTCAGAGAAAGGAACTGACCCAAAGTCACCCAGCTGGTTTCATGCCTAAAGCAGAACTAGAGCTCACAGTCTCCTGGTTTCTAAATTGATACATTTAACCACTACACCAAATTGTTTCCCAGTGACCATGTACTAAGTCCAATTTTCATAAGATTTCCTGGAATCAAAATTCAAAGATTTACCTACAAATGACCATACACTTATTCCACCACCTCAGAGCTGTTGCTCTCTTTCCAGGGTTCTTGATCCTAAGACCATAATAGATATAGGCTTTCATGTACCTTTGAATGGAGATGTCCAATTGTACTAAAAGTGCCAAAGGCATTAAAAGAAATAGTCTCCTCTTGCAATTGTGTTACAAAGCTATAGAGTGTTAATCTTCCTTTCTAGCTTAGTTGAATTTGGCTGAGTTAAACAAGGTTGCTTCCAATAAACAACTTAACTGTAGCACACTTAAAGTCCTAATTGGAAATTTCATGATAAGGAAGGAAAGAAGGAAGGAAGGAAGGAAGGAAGGAAGGAAGGAAGGAAGGAAGGAAGGGATAAATTGAAGGAGGGAAGGAAGGGAAGGAAGATATAGGTTAGAGGAAGGAAGGAAAGGATCAGTTGGAAGAAGGAAGGAAAGAAGAAAGGAAGGAAGAGATAGATTGGAGGAAAAAAGGAAGGAAGGAAGGGATAGGTTGGGAGAAGGAAGGAAAAAAGGGATAGGTTAAAGAAAGGAAGGAAGGAAGAGAAAGAAAGACAAAAAGGAAGGAAGGAAGGAAGGAAGGAAGGAAGGAAGGAAGAAAGAAAGAAAGAAAGAAAGAAAGAAAGAAAGAAAGAAAGAAAGAAAGAAAGAAAGAAAGAAAGAAAGAAAGAAAGAAAGACTTGTCATGTAGTCAGACAAGAAGAGAGGAGGAAATCAAAAAGATGGATCACCCTAATCTGTCTATTGACATCTCTCATGGCTGAATAAATGGTGTAGTTGAGCTATATTTGCTTGTATTGATCCAATGCTGTTTAACATTCATGCCTTCACTCTATGGGGTTGACCAGAGGGCAGTGCATTTGTGATCCATTCCAGCTCTCTAAGAGACTCACCATTTGCACAGAGGCTGGAATGACAAAATAACTGACTGCATTGTGGTTTGAGTGCTTGGAAGCTTCTGTGTGTCATTTAAAAAGTGCCCATTTACCTCTTGTGTTTATCTTTATTTCTATTTTTTATTATGGTGGTTTGAAATTAAGGGTTTTTTTTTTTATTTCTCTAATAATTAAATTTTGACATCATTGAGAATACATTGTAGTTAGAGATGAAAGTGTCCCAGAATAACAGTAATGCATCTCAATAGTTTCAGTGACCTGCAAATTTTAACATTGTCTTGAACCTTATTTTCACATAATCTTAACAGATTAACAGAGTTGGAAGGGGTCTTGTAGGTCATCTAGTCCAACCTCCTGCCCAAGCAGGAGACCCCACACCATTTCTGACAAATGGCAGTCCCGTCTCTTCTTGAAAGTCTCAAGTGATGAAGCTTCCACAACTTCTGAAGGCAACTTCTGTTCCATGGATTGATTGTTCTCACTGTCAGAACATTTCTCCTTATTTCCAGGTTGAATCTCTCCTTCATCAGTTTCCATCCATTATTTCTTGTCTGGCCTTGAGGTGTGTTGGAAAATAGCTTGACCCCCTCATCTCTGTGTCAGCCCCTCAAATATTGGAAGACTGCTATCATGTCTCCCCTGGTCCTTCTCTTCACTAGACTAGCCAGGCCCAATTCCTGCAACCCTTCTTTGTATGTTTTAGTCTCCAGTCCCCTAATCATCCTGGTTGATCTTCCCTGTACTTTTTCTAGAGTCTCAACATCTTTTTCATAGTATGGTGATCAAAACTGAATGCAGTTGAAGAAACAGTTAGATAACATTTATGGCAAGTTCAAACAAGAAGAAAAACTTTTCAAGTAGACTCTTAATCTCCTTTTCCATTATTGGTTCATCACATGATCATCCAGCTATTCAGATTGGATTTGGCATTTTTATCTACTTAGCAAATCTTTTCCAAAGATCTGGAATAGGCAGATGTTGATATTTGATGGTATTAGAGATAATGTTGCAGGAGGTAAGTTGTTCCAAGTTAAGGTTGCCTTTTGCAATTGATTGATGGTGAATTTGTCAATGTCGATGGTGTGCAAGTGATGCTCCAGTTGTTCTGGGGGTGGGATTGCACCCGAGGTATTATTAATAATATAAATAATAATATAAAAGTATTATTATCACTATAAAAGTAGGCAAATGTATGTTAACTAGGTAAATCTTCAACGCTAGGAGATAAAGATAAAGTTTTTTGTTTGCAAAGACAAAAAACAAGCTCGGAAAGCACCAAGTACTCCACAGTTCAATCCTGGAGATAGTCCTTAATTTACACAAATTCATTTAGTGACCATTCGAAGTTATAACTACTGTCAACTCATAAAACATTTTGTATACATGTTTTATAGTTGTCAACAGAAAGAAGGAGAGGAGTTTCAAAGAGCAGGCAGCAGTGTGGAATCGAAAGTACATTCTATTCATATTTTCTTCAATGACCGATTAGATGACTGAAGCTTCTGCCACGCAAAAATCTAATTGGAGAGTATGGTTGATGACTCTTGGCTAAGGACATGTTTCGTTGGATGATATACCCAGAGTGGTGGGGGTAAAGCAGGGTCAAGGGTGACAGTGAATTATGTATCTCAGAGTTGGCTATGCCCAGGTTAATCCTGGAATATTAACTTCTAATAAATCCTCTTTAGTTTTGGGAGGGTGGCTTGAGGCTCATGATTTAATTGGAGTAACTGCCGGAATCCTGACAGATAGCCAACTCTGACATACATAATTCACTGTCACCCTTGACCCTGCTTCCCCCCCCACCCAAAAAAAGTAACTTATGACTGTCTTTCACCCTTATGACCCTTATAGCATCCCCATGATCATGTGATCAAAATTCAGATGCTTGGCAAAAAAGGGACTGAGTACCATATTTCATACATACAACCAGTGCTGTATCCTGATGGTCTTGTGATCAAAATTCAGATGCTTGGCAACTGACTCATATATATGACAGTTGCAGTATCTTGGGGTGGGGAAATCACGTGATTGCCTTTTGCAAACTTCTGACAAGAAAAGTCCATGGAGGGGAGCCAGATTCATTTAACAACCGTGTTAATATTTTAACAACTGCAGGGATTCACTCAACAGGCAAGGCAAGAAAGATTATAAAATGGGACAGAACTCACTTAACAAATGTCTCCCTTAGCAATGGACATTTGGGGCTCAATTGTGGTGGTAAGTTAAGGACTGCATGTATGCTGTAGGCTAAATAAATAAGTAGCATAAATAACTACTGTAACTAAATGGATGGGTGCTGTTAGTTTGTTTAGGTAGCAGATGTTTATTCATGTTTCATCAAGCTGAATGGTACGGATCTTCTTTTTTTTCCAAAATAGCCATTATCAATACTGAAAGGAACATATCCTCTCTGATCGAGAGGTTAGTTGGTGTGAACAGTGTAAAAGGAGAAGAGAAAATAAAACCAGACATGGATGCCTTGATATCCATTAGGTTTAGGGGGAAAGTTGAACTCAGCTAGAGCTTTCGCCATGCTGGCCAATAAATAATTATGAGCAAATTGTATCTTTTTTACTATATGCTGATTGGTGCTGGAATTGCTTTTGAAAGTTCTCATAAGTTCCCGTTATAGATTAAGTGCTGTTGTAGGAAAAATAACTGCACCCAACTGAAATGGGTGAATGTAATCAGGTTTAATGGACTTGAGAGCTTGTTGGGAATTCAATAACTATTGATTGGTAGGAAACTTGCTGTCATTACAAAATGCCACTCTGGACGAATTATCCAAGCAGCAGATAGATTGCAAGAAAGGGCCCTCGGAATATTCGAAATGCTTCTTTCCTTCCTATATATATTGCTTCATTTCAAGAAGCGGGTGGGAAATGAAAGAGAAGATAACCAAGAGAATGCAGTGGCCATTATGAAATACAATACATTAGCTAGCACAAGAGTTAAGTGCAGCTGCAAGTCAAGGATAATGGCTTTGTTGTGAATTATGACAACAACTTTTTCTGTTGTTATCTAGAACAAACCGTGTTTTTTTTTTAATCTGCCCCAAATTTATGTCTAAGATTTGTAGAGGTTGGGTAGGTTCTGCATGACACAACAGATTTCTATCAAACCTTTCATTGATATTGTACTCTACAGTAGTCCTTGACAATTGAGCCCAGCATTTATGTTGCCAAGTGAGACAACTGTTTAAGTGAGTTTTGCCCCGTTTTTATAACCTTTCTTGACACAGTTGTTAAATGAATCATTGCAGTCATTAAGCTGGTGACATGGTTGTTAAGTGAATCTGGTTTTCTCATTGACTTTACTTATCAAAACATTGGAAAAGGTAATCCCATAAGCCCGGGACACTACAGCAGTTGCCAAGCATCTGAATTATGACCGCGTGACCATGGGGATGCTGCAATGGTCCCAAGTTTGAAAAAATGCTCATAAGTCACTTTTTCCAGTGCTGTTGTAACTTTGAATGGCCACTAAATGGACTGTTGTAAGTTAAGGACTACCTGTATTAAAGGAGTGGCCATTATTATTTAAATATTATTTAATATCTAAAGCTAGATAGGTAAGGGGTGAATGGGCAGGAGGGTGAATGGATGGGTGGATGCAGTGGTGGGATTCAAAAAGTTTTACCACTGGACAGGTGGGCGCATTTTGGTGGGCGCACTTTGCACACGTGCACGCACTTTGTGTGCATGCATGTCCCAAGCACACATGTTGCACAGACGCAGAGGCATTTGTGCAGGCGCAAAGATGTTCCAACTCACCTCCTGCAAGCCTGCACTCTCCCGGTCACTTCAGCAGCTGCCATGGTGGTGCGCAAAGCAGCTGTGCTTCAAATGCAGAGGATAAAGATGAGTATGGGAGCCTGGGTGGGTGGGTGCGCCCATCAGCAGAGTAGCGGACAGAACCGCTTGCTCATCGGCGTTCCCGGCTCAGCAGAACCGGGCCGAACCTGTGGAATACCACCACTGGATGGATACTTGCATGACAAACCAAAATCACAGAGAAGAATATCGATCATAACCCTATACAGTGTAGACGTGTTTGGTTTTTCCTGTTGAAAACTAGCAAAAATGTTCATCATTCCCCGATGTCATCATTTCCCAGCAAATATGTAAATTTGCTGAGGTGTAAGTTAAAGAAGGTTCTGAAGGCCACATGGTTCATCTCTGCTACAGTTCATTGTAATACTGAGAACAGAGCAAAGCAGAACAGAACAGAACGGAATGGAATGGAATGGAATGGCCAGGTGTGATTGGACACAGAAAGAGAAAGGGAGAGAGAGGAGGGGAGGAGAGAGAGGGAGGGAGAGAGGGAGACTTTTTGAATCTTAGAATTAACCATGCACAAATGGCCATTGTAAAAAGAAAATAAAATAACAAACATCAAACGGGTAGTGTTGGTGGAACATTTATGCTAAGGACAGTTTTGTCAAATTATCATCTCTCAGACTCTGATTAATTGCTGGAAATCTTCTACAGCAAATATCCAACTCAACTCTTATTCAAAATTATATTCTGGCAGTAACACAAATCTGTTTTATATGGATCTGTATTAAAAGAAAAAAAAATGAAAGGGTCTCCAGATGATCCATCCTAGTTAAGATCACCCCTTCAAACGGTATTTGCTTCTGTATCGCCATCTGTCATTGTGATAATTTTTAAGGCATGCACTGTCAATGAAAATTTCTCACACAAATCGAGCCCTATTTCTTAATCACCTTTAGAATTATTATTTGCTCTTTTTGAAATATTAAGAACTTTGGAAGAGCAAGTTTTCATCACACCCATTATGTGAATTTCCTTCATCTTAGTGAAATCAGTTTTAAACAGAACTTTTAAGAACTCTGAAAAATATTACCTTTTTGAATAAACAGCAAAAGGGTGTTTAGAATATTGATTTTTGGAAAGGTAAAATTAGTCTTAAGGATCCAGTTGGATTTGGAATAAATAATTGAAATTAATCCATAGTCCATACTGTGGGAAACTATTGTTCTTTGGGGACGGGGAGAAGATATGATGAAAATTGAAGATTGGATACTAGAAGGAACTAAAAGAAACTAGAATAAATTAAGGATTACAATTAAAGGAGAAAAATAATTAAATTGGATTCATTAACAAATAATATTTTAGTATACTCCAGTACTCTCTCTGTAGTTTATAATAATAATAAAAAACCTATGAGAAAAAGCAACGATCAGATGTCAAAAAAGAAAATATGAAGGTTCTAATACTGTGCATTAAAAACAAGGGAGAACTTGGCTACTGGTGGGAAACCCAGTGAAGGTCATTGACAGGAACAGTTTTGAACCGGAAGAGCTGTTTGAATAAGTACAAATAAGAGTAACTAAGACGGTTAAAGGATTGGAGACAAAAACATATGAAAAACAGTTGCAGGATTTGTGTACGTCTAGTCTTAAAAAAAGGAGTAGAGTGATAGCAGCATTCCAGTATTTGAAGGGCAGCCACAAAGAAGAAGGGGACCAATCTATTTCCCAAAGCACCAGAAGCAAGACAAAAAACAATGGGTGAAAACTAATCAGAGAGAGAATCAACCTGGAATTAAGGAGAAACTTCGTAACTGTGAGAACAATCAACCAGTGGAATGACTTACCTTCAGTAGTTCTGGGTGCTTCATCACTGGAGGTTTTTTAAGAAAAGAGTGGACAGCCACCTATATGAAATTGAATAGGGTTTTCTAATTGAGCAGGGGGTTGGACTAGAAGACCTCCAAGGCCCTTTCCAGCTCTATTCTGATTGAATACACCACCTTCGAGCCTGGCTCCAGCCACTCTCCAGCAGTGACAGTTAATAATGCTTAGAAATATGGAGACACCCTCCCCAGATAATGTCTTCAGGAAATCTTTTGCCCCTCTTCTCTCTCATATAATTGTAACTGGGCCATGCATTTTCACTGGGGGGGTGGGGGGTGGGGGGTGGAGATGTCAAAATAGATTTGATGTATGTGGTACAGATCTTTTAGTCTCCCTATACATTATAGATTTGAAACCTAATATATTCTTGGAAGATCAGGGCAGTGAGAGAAACATGCATATTTATATGCCTGAAATATACGACGTGCTCGCAGCAACATGGCAGACTGTTTTTTAAGGTTTGTAAGGGGATTATGAGTTATTTTGTATTTCTTTGCAACCATAAACATCTTGGCAAGATAGAAATGTCAGCAGGAACCAGAGGAACAGATGAAACACTCCAAAGGGTAATAAATACTTAATACTCAAAAGGCTAGAGAGAATTTTCTCAGTAACACTAAATTTTGTAGTGCGGTTATTATTAGAGATGAGCTATAACTAGTTGAGATGCCTGTTGTTTTAAAAACATTCTGGGTGGCGTTGATAACTTCTCCTCCTTGGAGTTATTTTTTAAAACTGGCTTTAGAAACAAAATGTATGCTTAGATGTTTACATCCATCTTGTTCTTTTTTTTTTTTTTCCTCCCCCATAATAACCCAGGGATTCTGCTAATCCGAGGATCGTAGTTTTCCTTCAGGAGAGAAGCAGAGAAGACAGCTAAAGAAATCAGTGCTTGGGGAAAGCAGACAAATTTATAAATTTTGTTGGGGAAAAATGAGGCCTCCAGCATTGCTAGGTTTTCAATCAGAATACGAAATGAAGAAATATTCAGGATGGTTTGAGAAAGAAGATCTAACTATAGTTATTGTATTTTCTTTTTTTTTTTTTTTTTTGGTTATATGTTAACTCTGAGTGTTGGATATTGAGATTCTCAGTCATCCAGTTCCTGGTTGTCTCAAAGGTGCTTATTTTTTTCAAGAGGCAACTGGACTTTCTGGTTTTTCTTTGAAGACATTTTGCTTCTCATCCAAGAAGCTGAAGAAGAAATATCCATCTGGTTTAGTTCCAAGCCAGGAGAAAGACACTGGAAACATGGAGGCTGATTGGAAAGATGGTTTTTAATGATGAAGCAGAACCACACGGGTTCTGGGTAGATGACCACGTGGAGTTGAGAGTGTGTGGGGGCTATTTATACCTTCTCTTGGGCAGTTATGCTCCTGGTGGAGACTGACCCTGAGGGAGAGCAGGAACAGCTGACAGGGTGTGGAAGTGTGGCTCCGGAGGTTGTGGAGGAGGCCGGGGAAGGGCAGAGGCTGGCTAGGCAGTCAGAGGAGGACCCAGGCCCATCCCCTCTTTATCCTAGGGCATGCAGGGAGGAGAGGATCAGGGTAAAACATGGTCTACTCATGGGCTGCAGGTGTGACAACTGAATAAAAGTTTGGACCTGCGTACTGGCAAACGCTGGAAACAAATTGTGTAAATATCTCTAGTTTACCGTTCCTCTCTGAGTTTGGCATCCTTCCCAGTGTGTGTTATCTGTGCACATCCTCCAGCCCTTATCTAGCCTGATTTGTGTTGCTTTTTTCCTTCTTCGTGTAACTGTGTGGGAGTTTTTTGGTCTTCCATCAAAGATATTCGGAGCTTGGAAGCAAACTGAAGGAATAAAAGGGGCTTCACCTGTTTTCTGTGACTGTTTGTTTTGTATCCCACCCTGGGTCATCACATTGGCTTTGCACTTGAACGTCTTGTTCCCGTGCAAGAACATGTATTCTACTGACTGTTGTTGGGGTCATAGCTGGCTCTGTAGATTGTCTGAGCTCCCAGGTTTGATTGAAGTTTGGACTCTGATGCAACGTCCTTAGGAGATTGTTCAATGCAGTGAGCTCTGTTGCTAATAAATTAATCCTATTACGTCTTGGAGGGTCATGTCTTAATCCCATCATCCTGGAGCTGAAGGTCTTTTGTTTTGTAGATAGGATGGCTCAGTCTTTCTTAATGGGCACAAATTATCAGCTGTGGGCTGCTTCCCAAAAGCATGTTTCTCTATTTCTCATCCTGGGAAATATAATATTCTGCCTTTTTAATATTTCATTCTTCCGGGGGGGGGGGGGCGTTGTCTTCCCTCAGAAGTGAAACATTTTCAAAGAAACACCAGAAAATCCAGTTGCCTCTTGAAAAAGCACCTTTGGCTATTGGATATGATTTATGGATTTCTTGCCCCTGCTTCTTACAGGTCCTGGTTTCAGGATTGTTTGATTAACTCATTTTGAAATGGATCCTTGGCCTCTTATTCAATTATCTTCTAAGGGACTTGGAGGTCCCTAAGCATGAGTAGTTGTACCTTTCTGGAAATTCAGCAAAGGATGTGCAAATTGTATGAAACTTGTTCTGTTTAATATCACTTAGATGTTAGCAATAGCAATAAGGGTTTTTACTTTTCTTTACAGCACACTCTGGGAAGTGTGTAATGTCAGTATATTGCATCCAACAATATGGGTCCTCATTTTACCAACCTCAGAAGAATGGAAGGTTGAGTCAACCTTGAGACCCATCGAATTCAAGATTGTGGGCAGAGTTTGCCTGCAATACTGCATACTAACTACTGCACCCACTGCATCTGTTCTTGAAATGTCTTCCTACTCACTGATGCTATGTGACTATCATCTGTCCATAGTCAAAAAGTATCATGTGCTACATTTCCATAAGTTAACTTTGTACTAGATGTATCAAATTAATGTTTGCTCATTCAGTAATCAACATATTCTTGCTTTCTGTGGGTGTTAATAGAAGTATTGCTATTTTCATTGTTTCTTTGGTCATCTCTGGGTTAACATTCCAATTGGGATAATGCAAGTGAGTAAGTGAGTGCGTGAGTGCGTGAGGGAGGGAGGAAAGGAGGAAGGAAGGAAGGAAGGAAAGGAAGGAAGGAAGGAAGGAAGGAAGGAAGGAAGGAAGGAAGGAAGGAAGGAAGGAAGGAAGGAAGGAAGGAAGGAAGGAAAGATTACAACTACACATTTAGTGCAAACAACACTCTTTGTGAGACATTCTCATGATTCTCATTTTTTTTTCCTTTTTTCAAATTCTTCTCCAGTCTATCAAGGTGCTTGATGGAATAATTATTTCCTGTTTATCCTTAATTCAAACTGTAGAAAGTACAAAGAGATGTGTATAATGTTTGCAAACTTTTTATTCAGGGTTGTTTTTTTTTTGTTTTTTTTTTTGGTATTGTTTTGAAGATGGAGAAGAAAGAATATTAGGATTTTGGTTGTCTTGCAAAATTGGGTTTATAAAATGAGTAATCCACACTTATTAATAAGCACATAGTAGTGTCTTTGGGTGGATACATTTGGTTATAAGCCAAATGTTAGGCTCATTGGCAGTTATTTGAAACTAAAGGTGATTCCTTTCCAAGCACAAATCTGTGTACAAAGATTTATTGCGGGGAAAAAGGCATGAGGATACAAGAATTCCAGCAAATGAGTTATTTCTTATTCAGGACCAATATATTTATCAATGCTTTAGGTGTGGAGACATTTTGATTTTATTTCTAACAGACTTCCTATAATCCAGGACCATCCATAAAGGATGGATAATCCAATAGGGCATTAGGAAGGAAGGAAGGAAGGAAGGAAGGAAGGAAGGAAGGAAGGGAGGGAGGGAGGGAGGGAGGGAGGGAGGGAGGAAGGATTGTAGGATATTTTATGTTCTCTTAATTTGGTAGAATTCTTGCAGATATTTCATTATTAAACTGAAGTTATCTAATTGGTAATGAAACAACTGCAAGAAAACCACAAGGGTCAAAGAGTACCAAGGACCCCACAGTTCCACCCTGAGCTACAAATATTATCTCTGGAAAGGATTCTATGCATGGATGGGGAGTTTTTATCCTAGCTTTCTTTCATGGTGGAAGTCAAATCACAAGATATATTTGCGTGGAGTTTCCAAATTGTTTGCTTACAAAGTACTGCCTTTCCTTGTCTTAGAAGCAATTGGTCAACCATGTTTGGCTTCCCAGCTGGGCAGGATCTTGCTTAGTTTGTACTTGGATATCAAAACTTCCAGGAAATGTTAGGGAAATTTAAAGAAAAAAAAAATGAAAGCAGCCAATGGCAAATGGGCTTTCATAAATTCCTAGGAAAGCTGTGCAGTCTGTCCTTCAAGTCACCAGACCTTTACTTCAAGATGAAGGAGATATAAATTCACCTCCTTCGTCCTGAGAACCAAAGTGGATTGAGTTTGAGTGGATTGAGGGTGAGTTTGTTATTTATTTATTTTCCTCTTCAAGGAAAGAAAAGGGATGAAAGTCTGAATAAATGTAAATATCTGAAAATAACCGTAAGGGTTGAAGCCCAGCATTTGAACATGGGTACAACATGCAGCAAGAGTCTTGTGCATTGTGAGATGCAGCACATTGTTGCATGAAAAACTTTTATCATTCCATCCAGTAAACAATTGTTTAGGGTCCTTGTATCTACCTGCGATTACAAAGCCAAGAAGGCAAGTTTTCCAGCCTTGTCTGGAACGTGACCTTGATAATACCAAGTAGCCATTTCTATCTCGCACCAATTACAGAAGGCTGTGCTTGGTTGTTTATTACATCCCCTGATAGGTTGATCTCCTTTCTGCTTCATTTTGACAAGCCTGTGTGGTGCTAAACCCTGTTAAGACAGAGCAAAGACCCAATTACAGAAACTAGCAAGACATGCAAGACTAAGCAAAGAAGAGGGGGAAGGAGAAATCACGCGAAAGGATTAGGGATCAAAAATAGCATCACTTAGACAGGAGAAAAGAAAAGAAAAACCACAGACAAAACTTAATAGTGAAGGTTGTTGATGTTTCTTTAAATGACGGATGGGCAGGCTTTTGTATGTGTGGTATGTGTGTGAGTATACAAAGTTACAAACAGAAACAAACCTGATATTCCACCCTTTTTCTGTTGAGTAATTGGTTCATAGGATCATAGAAGGTCAGATTTGGAATGGATCTGTATGGTCATTTCATTCTCTGTCAATTATAGAAGTGTTCCTTTAAGGAGCTGCTGCCCCAAGAAATATACAGTTAGTCCTTGATTTATGACTATTACTGGGACCAGAAGTTTCATTGCTAACCAACGCAGCCATTCAATGTTGTAATGACGAGGCAGACGAGGTGTTTGATCGTGATCCACTGAATCATGATGAACTTTATTGGAGTCTAGTCTTGCATTTATACAAATTTTTAGTAATCCTCCAACATTGGTTAACTTTGGTTACAGCTTAACTTTTGTTACTGTTTAGCATAATAGTAATTAACACAATTAATTATCTCTAGTTAAAGTCTAACATAGGTTTACCTCTCTCTAATCCTCCTTTAGATTAGTGACTTTGTTTGCCTGAGTTGTATTTGCTTGTAAACATTCTTTATATGAGGTTTGCCATCCAAGATAGGAATATTCCTGCAATTACAACTCTACATTTCAGTGAATCCCATTCAATTTTATGACCCTCTTCACTGTGGCTGTTAAGCAAATCAGATTTCCCACCATTGCTTCTCAGAAGATTATAAATGGTAATCATGTGATCCACATGATACCACAACAGTTGTAAATACACACAGGTTGCCAAGCACCAAAATTTTGATCACATGAGCATGGGAAATGCTGTGACAGTCATAAGGACTAGTCATAAGTTGTTGTTTTTTCAGTGCCATCGTAGCTTTGCATGGTTGTTGACCAAAGGCTCTTGAGTCGAGAACTAACTGTCCTGATGAGTAACTTCGCAATCTGAAACCACACGACAGCATTTCTGACTTTGTTTAATTATTTAATTTTTATACCACCTGACTCCCAGCGATTTATGTAATGGCCTATGTTTGAGAAATGACTAGGACCCTTAATGCAGCCTTCATTTCTAGAAGCCAAAGTTAAAATATCTTGGACCTGTGATGTGAAAGATATGGCCTCCTTCACTTAATCCTCCAGGGAAAGATTGAAGGCAAATGAGGTCCAGGCAGAAGAAGGACATCAGGGCGTCAAAATCTAAGGGATCAATTTGGACAAAGCTCAACAGCCCTTTTTCATGTGGCTGTTGATAAAAATAGGATCGCCAACATGATTGCCAATGTCCGATGATGGATGATGGCACAAGAAGAAGTCAACTTCAAACCTAACCTGACAGCAGCCATTTTTGTGTTTCTCAGTTGCCACACAGAGGGGGAAGGGGGGAAGGAGGTTACTAGACACAATAGATAGCTTTTTTGTGAGAACCAAGGTCAGCTCTACTAGGAACAGATAAGGTTGGGGAAGGAGTCCCTGGAGAGCCCCTCAATTAACCCAATTTGCCAATGTGATCTGTGACACTTGGAAATGGGGGTTATTTCCTATTTTAATTATAGTGAAAGCACGGGAAATATTCAGAGTTGGTTTTCTTTTGAAGCTGTGTCGATATGATGTACTCAATAAAGAACATCTTTGAGGAGGACTTCAGCCTCAGAGTTCTGATTGGCTAGGATTCATCAGTTGGAACCTTGACAGGTCTAGAGGTAGAGCTCTTGCCTCACAGTCAGGAGGCTGTGAGTTCGATCCTAGGAAGAGGCAAAAATTTCTCTTTCTGGGCACGATGGGAATATCTCTTGAACAAAACTCCACATTGGCAACAGGAAGGGCATCTGGTCAGAAAACACTAAGCTGCATTCAGTTGCCCAGACTCCACCCCACAAAGGATTATGGGGGTCATTAAAAGAAGATTAGTCAGAATGCTGACATTAAACCAGCTCTAAATCTTTCCTGCAGTTTCACTAGAATTAAAATACATCTTGACACCTTGTTTGTTGGGGAGAACATTCCAGTATCCATGTCTGAAGATGATCCAGTCTTCATTTTTTAATTTTGGATTAGTTTTATTCCTCCTACTCATAAATTTCAAACAGGTTGCTGACCCTCATGTGAGTTGCTGGTTTTTGCAGGTTTAAGTTGATCGTCCCTTGCTAATTTCACTTCTGCCTACCATAAAGTAAGGAGAGTTGGCCCTTGTTCTGCCTTGTGGTTTAATCTGGACTTCTGCATTCATCTAAGGCCACCAGGTGAGCCAGAGGGATTTTGATAGCAAATTGAATTTACAGAATGCATAATAATAGAGTTGGAAGGAACTTCAGAATTCTTCTAGTCCAGCCTTCTCAAGTTGGAGACCTTATACCATTTTGGACAAGTGGCCGTCCAGGCTCATCTTAAAAGACTCCAGGGATAGAGCACCCATAACTTCTGAAGGCAAGCTGAATATTTTTTTTTTTCATTTCTGTTTGATTTCTTTCTCAGCCTTACAAATTGATAGCAAACTTAGGAATTCCCAGATGGAAACCATACCGTTTAACACTTCGATATGATGCAACCCCGTTTTCGTTTGCTTGTTTGTTTTCCAATGTGTTCAATTTAGGAAGAGGTGTGTGGTCACACATGTAAACACTGTCAGCATCCAAATCCGTTTCAGGCCATTAATTTGGCTTTTTTTTTTTTTTTCTGATCTGCCGGAATCAGAAGTTGCATTTTGGCACAGCTGGTCATCGTCTCTGTTATAAGGGTTTTTTTTTCCCCTTCTTTTTTTTTTCTTCTCTGTGTAACCACCACAATTTTCTTTAAAGCCTTGAAGGGATACTAAGCGAGACAGATGGTTTCCCACAGACTCCCCCACCCTCCAGCTCTTTTATCTTTCATCTAACTATTAATTCATCTGTTTGGATGGGTACATTCATGCATGGAAGCAGGATGAATAATAATTAGATTTTTAATAACTCCCTGCATTTGCATTCCGAGTAACTCTTTACATGGTTCTAGCTGATTAAAATGAATCATTTACATAATTAACATATGGTTATAGTGTTGGCTTTAATATGCTGATTATCTCACTTCTGTTGTCTGGAGTCAATTGGATTCAAACTGTAACAATTGTTTGAAGTGAGAATAGTTTATTCCTGCGAGGATTGCTGGATATTGCCAAGGGCCTGATTAGTGCTAACACAACTGTCCAAGAACTTTGTCAAATGTTACAAGGAAAAGGAGCATGTGTGTCTTGGTGTAAATCTGATTTCCTTAGGCTAGACTTTTAAAACAGCTTTGTAAATTGGAGGCAGTGTAAACCATCTTTTAACCACCATGGTGGTTACAAAGGTATTTTTTTTTCTCTTCTTGCCTATGCAGGTAATCCTTGATTTACAACAGTTCATTTAGTGATCGACTGAAGTTACAGTGGCACTCAAAAAAGTGATGTCAGACGTTTGAGGCTTAGCCCCCAGTTACTAGAGAGCTGCTTGGAGATTTAGGGATTCAGGTTAATGGCAGCGTTCCAACTAACAACCTCCAAACCAATAAACTCCGAGACAAGCAATTTCTCCAAGTTCCATTTTATTTAGAGTTGTCATATTGGCACATCTGGAAAAACCCAAATCTGAGAGTTCCAGGTTTTCCCTTCCCAATAGAAATTCAAAAACCCATCCCCTGCACCCACCAGGCCATCACATGGCCCAATCAATCATTGTCCCTGTCAGCATTCCAAGTAACAACTCCAACACAACAAACTCCAAGACAAGCTAACAGTCCCAGCTAGAGACATTCCTCTCCAGGTGCAGGGCAACATGTCCTTGACATTCTAAGAAAGAATGTTGTTGAGTCTAATCTTCTACCTCCCTATGAAATCCCCCCTCCCAAATTCCCAGGCACTGAATGTGGCAGCCTTGAAGCTTCTAAGTAAAATATGGCTTACAAGGCTGACAAGTGACTTATGACCATTCTTCACACATGCAACCATTGCAGCATCCCTATGGTCATGTGATCAAACTTGGCAACTTGCATCAAACAGGTGCTTGGCAACTGACTCGTATTTATGATGGTTGCAGTACCCAGTAAAATGATTCACTTAACAAATGTCCTACTTAGCTCAATTATGATCATAAATCAAGGATTACCTGTATCATCCCCCTGGCCACTCAGTTTTGTTGGTCAACATCAACATCCAATTCTACCTATTTCTGATATTTAGACCTGATTCTTAGGGAACCAAAATAACTTTGACCTTTATAAAGATTTGATTTGATTTGAAAATATCCTCAATCATGCCCAAGGAAATGGTATAGCCTGGTTTTTCATGATACATTAATCTGCAATGTGATTTGTTGGTTTTTGGATCATTGTACTAGATAGATTAAGCCAACCCGTGATATTGTATTTAATTTTCAATATGTTGTGTGAACCCAGACAATTGAATGTGTTTGTTTGTTTTTGTTTATTAATAAATCATAGTAATGCAAACAAGAGGTTAAATATAATGTAAAAACTGATAGAGACCTGAAGGAAGCGGAGATTGAAAACAAACAAATACGTAATACATGAATAAATAGTTTCCAAGTGAAATGTTTCCAAGTTGTTATAACTCTTGCTAGGAACATGCTGTTCAACATATTTAACTTGAAACTGAATGATATTCTTGCACTGAATTCTGTACAGAAAAACCTGATTTAATGCCTAAAGTAAGCTTCTCTGCTTTAAAGGTTCTGATTCAGATACCCTATATAATTCAGAAATGTATCTGAGTCCTCTCTGAATCTGAACTGAAACTTAAGATAGCTTTAGTCTTTTCCATATCTCACCTAAAATGAAATTAGAAGTATTTCTAATGAAGGGATTTCCCTCCTCCTTGGATAACAGATTATCTTATAAAACATTGGTTGTGAAGTTCTATTTCTGGGATATTATTCCTCCTCCTCCTCCTCCTCCTCCTCCTCCTCCTCCTCCTCCTCCTCTTCTTCTTCTTCTTCTTCTTCTTCTTCTTCTTCTTCTTCTTCTTC